>CM062804.1:861488830-862088830 GCA_031772625.1 Pinus tabuliformis | reverse complement strand
CTATGTACGTATTGACCATGCAGTACCTAATGAACAAACCAGATGTGAATGCTTGTATAATTAGGTGGTTATAGTTACTACAACAATTTGATCTAACTATCATTGACAAGCCTAGAAAAGATAATGTGGTTGTAGACTTTCTTGCAAGATTGACTTTGTCTGCAGAGAATGAAGAAATGGTGGATGACTAGCTCCCCTGAAGATCATATTTTTTCCATCTCACTCTTATATCCATGGTTTGTTAACATAAATAATTTCTTATTTGTTGGCCAATTTCCTCCTCACTTATCATCAAAGGAGAAAAGCAAACTTGTCAGGAAAAGAGCCTCTTACACTTTGATTTGGGGAAACCTCTTCAAGTTGGGGTCTAATCAAATCCTGAGAAGATGTGTGAGGGAGGATGAAGTTTTGGACATCCTCTAATCTTATCATAATGGACCTTGTGAGGTCCATTTTTCTACCAAGAGGACATCATACAAAATCTTGCAAGCATGATACTACTAGCCAACCCTTCACAAAGATGCCCAAAGATACACAACACAGTATAATGAATGCCAAAATATGGGGAAACCACTCAATGGGATGAAATTCCTTTATATACTCAAGTGAATTTTGATACATTTGAGAAGTGGGGCATGGAATTCATTGGTCATATCAATCATCGATCCAAACAAAATATATACATCATTGTGTGTACAGACTATCTGACTAAGTGGATTGAGGTAAATGATGTAAAGATAGAAACCAAAAAAAAGGTGGTTGAATTATTTAAGGAAAACATATTTTATAAGTTTGGATTCCAAAGAGAATTAGTGGCATACCAAGGCTCTTAGTTCACCTCCAATCTAGACGAGGGGATCATGAAGGAACATCACATCCAAAATTGTAAGTCTACTCCATATCACCCTCTAGAAAATGGGCAAGTAGAGGTGCCTAACAAAGCATTGGAAAGAAAATTGACCAAGGTGGCCAATAACAACAAAAAGGATAGGGCAGAGAGAGTTTTTGAGGCCACCTAGGCCTACAACACCACCTGGAAGACAACTATTGGGTTCACCCCCTATGAGCTACTATATTAAAATAAAGGCTTTTTATTTATTGAGTTCGACTACAACACACTAAGGATGATAACCCAACTCATTAGAGAACTTTTGAGGTCTAAAATGGGCCTCTTAAGAAAAATGTACAGCCAGAATTAACTTTATTAGAACAAATAGGATTCAAGATGATGATGTCAACCATGGGGGACGATTCACCATTTTTGGGGTAAAAAGGTAAAAAAAATTAAAAAATAATAAAATAATAAAACTACTTTTTCAACTTGTATTTTCAACTTATCTCCCTAAGGTTTTACTCAAATTTTGAGTGGGATTACTCGTTGGATGAAAAATTTAAATCATCATCCAAGGGGTACCCATGTTGCATACTTTTGATGGACCCTACTACATGAAAAATGAGAAATACATGAAATGACGTGATTGCAATCACGTTTTTTCATGTATTTATCATTTTTCATGTAGCAGGGTCCATCAAAAGTTTGCAACATGGGTACTCCTTATATGAGGAATCAATTATGCATCCAACGAGTGTTCCCTCTCGAAAGTTGAGTAAACCCATAGGGAGATAAGCTGAAAATATGAGTTGAAAAAGTAGTTTTTTTCTTTTTTCCCTCTAAATTTTGATGATGCAATCTAATCTTATTTTATTATTTCCACTGCTATTTTATGATTTCCTTAGGAGGCCCATTTTAGACATCAAAAATCCACTAATGTGACTTTGATCTTGCCAAATCATAGGAAGAAATGCTACAACAATTAAATGCACTTGATGAATATAGGATGCAAGCCCTATTACATACCAAAGTGGTTCAAATGCAAAGAGAAATATGGCATGATAAGCATATCAAGAATAGTGCCTTCCAGGAGGGTGATTGGGCCCTCTTATATGGCTCTAGGTTTAAATATTTTAAAGGGAATCTCATGACCAAATGGTTGGGACCTTATCTGGTTCAAAATTTCTATGATAATGGTTTAGTTCGAATCAGAACAATATATGAAGAGTATATTACACATTTTGTAAATGGTTATTGATTGAAATTTTACAAGAAGCCCCAATTTAGGGATAAATTTACTAATTCAATAATAAAGGAGTTGAAATTAATTGAAATAAGAAAAGCTCCCAATCCATTTAGCCTTTGACTAGAATGAAGGAAAAAAAAAGGGAAAAAAAAGAGGGAAGAGAAAAAACCTCAAGTGAAAAACACCTATAAGGCACTTGAGGCAGACTCATTAGTTGAAAACCTATATGAGGCAGCTTGTGAGTCTGAGAAAATAAAAAATAATAAAGATCCCCAGGTGAAAGCCTCCCCTGAGGCATATAGGGAAGTCCTACTAGCTAAAAACCTCGATGAGGCAGCTAGTGGGCCTAAAAAAAACAAAGAGATAGAAAAGAAACAAGAAAAGATAATGAATAAATTCATAATGAAAAATGTTTTATCTTACCTTGATTGTGTGCAAGTATCACAAAGAAAAAACAACAAGATTGAGTAGATAGACTAACCTAAACATTTGGCCCAAAACATCACCTTATGCACTCTGAAAGGGTCCAATACATCATCTTTTGCATTCTCAAAGGTCCCAAGTATCACCCCTACACCATTTTCCATCATCATCAATAATCCGCAACATCATCTCAACATTTCTAACCTATTTTCTTGCATTTCTATCCACTTCCCTGAGTTGCTACAGGAAAGTCATATAATGCTACAAGATAGCCCAGATTTTGCTAAAAAGTTACAGAACAAGGATTTTTTCTATATACAAGTGAAGGAAAAGCATAAGAGGCATACTAACACTGAGACAATTCATCAACATGCCTCACCCCATAGTTTCTCCTCCATTATTCATATTATGTCCACAACCATATACAATCATTGCTTCTTCCATCACATCCACACACAAATTCACTTTCATCACCATCACCAGCTCTCCCTTGAATTATAAGAACTCCTTGATGATTTAGAAGAATAAAATGATGAGCATGAAGAGTTTATGTGACTACTACAAGAGACTACACAATCCTGTAACAACCTTTAGAAACCCTGCAGGCCCAAGTTTCCAGCACCCTTGAAGAAGATTATTGCATGCCATGAATGTAGACATCTCTAGAAGTAGCTTTGGTTGTCTAGACACAACTCTCATCTCAAGAAAATCACCTTGAGAAACTACAAGATCTCATGTAGGCTGCTACATGATCTCTAGTTCACCAACAACAACACCATACCACCTACAAAATTAAGCATCAAAATCACCCGTAGAAGCACCAAAACCACCTGCAAAAGCATCAATAGGTAAAGCACCATGTATGAATATCATAACCTCGCCCTTTAAACTTATCCCAAGCATAATAAAATGTTAAAAGTATAAATAGAAATAATTTTTATATCCAAATTAATCTAGTATGGGTGTCGACCAAATCTAGCAAAGGACTTCACTTTTTCTCCAAGTTACCCACATGTGCAAAGGAGAGTAAGATGAAAACTAGGGATGATTTCAAAAGTAATTCATTGTCACTTACTAATGGCAAAGGATGTGGAGCACAAAGGATGAAAATAATTAGGTGGGGGCCAACTCACCCATTATGCACTTAGCCTCCTCTCATCAACCACTAACAAACACTTCACTTAACTCAAGAGCACTATAAGCTTGACACATCATGTTTTGCATGCAAAATTGTTTAAAAATTATCAATGAGACTCACCATCACTACAAGAGAAATATACAAGTATCGAAGTTACAATTTTTTTTCTATATGCACTCCTACAAGACACTACATATATTGTTATAAGATACATGAAGATTGCTATAAGATACTGAATTCTTGCCAAGAACATCCACACAAGTCCCAAATGAGTTAAGAAACAAGGGTCTCCTCAAGTAAAATGCATGTCCAATTTCCATACTCATATTTTTCATAAGCTTCAGTGCTCAATTTCCCCCAACTTATCAACATAATTTTTTGTATTAGATAGTCTAAGTAAAACAAAGAGGGAATTAGGTAGTTTGTTGGTTTCAAGAGTTCAAATTGGAAAAATGATTTAACATGATGAATTGCATGGAGTGACAAGTTAACAAGTTCTCTCATTTTCTATTTGAAGACTGTATGTTTCTATGAGCTACAAGATCCCCCGATATCACAAGAAAACCCTAATTCCCATAATAGCACAAACTTGGTACTCCCTTGAAAAATTGTCCTATCCAAATTTGTGAAGATTAGTAACATACAATGGGATGGGGAATCAATAGAAGAGAACCCATTGAAACAACTTGGATTCATCAGAATCTTGAAGTTAGGTTAGTCCTAGAAAATTGTCATTGGCTAGGGTTCTTTGAAAAATTGACAGGGTATGATGATGATATTGCCTTATAATTTTCTCTAAACATGCAACATCCTAAAGGCCATGAAATAGTCACTACAATTAAGGGTTTGATCATATATATTGATGAATACCTAATCAACAGAGTCACTACCCTTCCTAAGGGGATTAAATGGAGTAAGGAGGAGAGACATGAAGCAATAAGTGCCAAAAGAGGATTCTTCCTCCCTAATGAGTAACCAAAAGAAGATAAGAATGGGATCAGGAGGGAAATATTTCCACACCCCTTATATGAGGATGGATATCATATCCTTAAATATATTTCTTATGAATGAAGATTAAGCATTGTATATGCTTACTAGTTTAGGCTCCTATATCAACTCAGATTCCAAGTTGACTTACCTATCCATGAGAGGCTTAGCATCCCACATTTTCTCCTTCAACCCATGAAAGAGATGAGTACAAAAGTAAAGGATTTGAAACATAATAGGAGGCCATTACTATAAAATTAAAAGACCTCGTTAGGTTAATAGTAAACTAAAGTAAGGAGGTCATTACTATAAAAGTTAAGTAAGGAGGCCTCATTGGGTTAATAGTAATGGATATCTTAGAACACATTCAAAACCCTATTCCCTAGACAAATTTTGCTGACATGGATAGACAAGCCTTCTTAGAGGCCCAATATGAGATAGAATAGCTAGAGGTATATTTGGGAGAAATTGAATTATTAGAGCCACAGACAAAGTTGGTTGAGTTAGAATTGGCAGAAATAGGGGTAGAAGCAAAGGAAAAAATAGAGTCAGCAGAGCACCAAAATGAATTATCAGCTCCAATGAAAGGATCTGAGGCATGAATAAAAATTCCTCAAGAGGGATTGGAAAAACCTTAAGGAGAAATTAAGAAACTATAAAGGAGGCTAGCTAAGAAAAGGAAGAAAGAGGAAGCAGAAAATCTTGTATCACAAGGAGAGGAGGAAGAAAAGGAGATTGTTGTTACATTGGAATCCCTAGGCACTCCTACAAAAACAAAGTCCATAAAAACACCTAATTACTTTAGGACAATAAAAAGTACCAAAGTGAGGTTTAATGGAAAACTGAGGTCTCCATCTCCCACTCCTATAACCATTGAAAAAATCATTAGCTTTGAAAAATAACCTAAGAATATAGAAGGGAATAAAAAAATGACAACAGAGTTATAAATAATAGTTACACCTACAACTCCTGAGGAAAAGAAGTTGTAGTTACAACCATAGGGACCACGTTCTCAGCCTGTAGAGCTACACGAACAAACAACAAAGCTACAGGAGCAACCTGCAAAGCTACATGAAATTTATAGAACAATAAATCATCCAACTCCAAGAGAATCCACCTCCTTCTATTGTTACATTGAGGCAGGTAAAATACTTCCCATACATTTAGCACACTGATTATTCCTCGAGGTTGAACAAGAAAAGGATAAGATGCACAGATGGAAGCAAATTGGAAATATGAAATGGAATTGTTGATGTTGGAAATATGGAGAAAGAAATGGAAAAGTTAAGAGAAGAGATGGCATTTCTCATATTTGATGAAGTTAATAGAAGGGATTAATTGGAAAGAGAAAACAAGCAACCAAAGGCCTAGTTGTAGCAAACTCAAAGCTTGTGCAGGAGAGAGAAACTCAAGTTGCAACCCTAGAGACAAACTCATGGATCATAGCACATATTTCTTTGGAAGTAGTGAATTGCAAGAAACCATCCAAAACCTACTTATTGTTTCTCAACAAGTAGTGGTGCCAATTTCAAATTAAAATTCTTGTACAAAGAGGATCTCTCCCTCTATAGGATGCTAAAGAATTCATTGAACTTTTCCTTCAGTGCAACGCAATCGATAAGGAAAAGGTTGTTTATTTTTACATTCACAATGACGTTTTGCCTAAAATAACCATTTGGGACCCAAATCCATATTTGGGAGATGCATAGCTGATGGCACTAACATCATGGATAAGGCATGGAGAGGTCAAGGAAAAAGAAGTAAAAATATCCTTGGACACGAAGCTGAAAGAGCCATTTTGGATCATACCAAAGTGTCCTAATCCATCAATCCTCACTTCTACCCATGCAATCCCAATATAGGATCCTAAAGTGGTGAAGGTTTACAAGCAAAGGTAGGTATAGGCCATTCTCCACTTTGAGGATACCTTTAGACTATTGGAGAAGAAAGTTCACATGACTACCAGAGGAGATGGCATACACTGCCCTACATCATGAAGATTCAAGTAAATCATTCGCATGACAGGTTACAGGTCGCACTAGCAAAAACCCCTTTATATAAAGAGTCATTTAGAAACCTAAGACCCAATGTATTAGACTTATATTTAATCCTTCTTTGCTACCAAGACTTTAGGAACATCACAATCAAGAGGAGGAGTCAAGATGGTGATGGGACATTGAGACAAATGTAGGGTTTTATCCAACATGGATAGCCACCTCCAACACAACTGGGATGTTAAACAGATCATCAAGGAAATAAATGAGGAAACGAAGAGAAAGGAGGAAGAATAGGCTGATCAAAGGATGAGAAACAATTTCAGGAGGGGGGTATGATGGCCCTCCTAATTATATAAAATATAAGGCCCATATAATCTTCCCTATGCACATAAGGGTTGTATTAAACTTTTCCCTTTACACTTAATACTGTTTTCTTTGCTTAAATAAGTTCTTAGGAATGTTATAAATATTTATCATTCTTTATCTGCCTAATGTGCTTATGATGCAAGATATTGAGGAGGTTTGTCCTAGGTCACGAGGATATCTAGTTAGAGGAATTTATGGGACCTTTCCCCTACTATAGGAAGATCAAACTTGGATGGATTGAAGCACCAATTACTCCTCCCTGTAGCTGCGAGGTCACTCAAGGAGCATGATCCTGCTTTTTAGGAGTTTTGGAGGGAAAGAAATCCTCCTTTCAAGGAGGTTTCCCCTCACTCATATTTTATAAATAAGAGTAGCCCATTAGGGGTTAGAGATAAGAAGCTAGAAATTGTCAAGTTAGAGGAAGCAAGAGCTTAGGAGTTTTTCAGTTTTGCAACTTTTCATGTACAAGTAATTTTCTTAATTAATGAAAGACATCTTTGGTTCTTAGACTATTTTTCCTTCAAGGACCTAAGCTTCCTTGGGTTAGAGCCCAACTCAATTTATTTAGAATCCTTATGTATTATTATCTTTCATGCACTTCTTCGTTTCTACAATTTTCATTCTTGAGTATTGTTTTATCCAGGGTTAATTAGTTAGCTTGTTTATAGTGTTTTCTTGCAAAACACTTTGAGAACTAGATGGTAGTTTTAGTAGTAGTTGTCTTACTTATCTATCATCTCTTTTCATGCATTAAGTTCACCTTAGTTGTTGACTCTTAATTGTTGTTTATAATTTCTATGGGTTGTAATTGTACAATCTATGTTTTGCAAAGCTACAAGAGACTCTACTGCAACCTAATTTTTAGATAAATACTTATTTCATTTAAATGAGTACATGGACATGCATTATTGATCATTTCTTAGCCTCCCCTTAGCTCATTTTCCTTTCAGACCACATCCTTAGCACATTTTCTTCTCACTGGACTGTCTCTTATAGAAAAACAAGGGCTCTTATAGAAATTTGGATTTTGCATCCAAAACTCATCTAAAATTGCATCCAGCTCATGGTTAATATTATTTGATGTGTTACAATATCCCTTAAACCTTGAAGATGAAATTTAAAAGCCAAGAGACCAAGTAGAACCTTTGACCTAGTTATTATAGAAATTATATGTTTCCTTCAAAATTAGGGTTTGATGTTTACAGGCTTTATTTTAGTTGTGATTTTTATTTCTCCATACAATGGAGTAGATATTATTTTAATTTCTCATAGTTAAGATGGTTTGTTTCCTTTTTCATACAAATAGCATATGTTTGTTAATTTTTCATAGGGATACATTGTTCTTTTCTTTGATAATTGCATTTCTCCATTAACACATTAAGTTCACCCCATAGCATCATAACATTATTCAGATTTAAATCAATATTCATCAACATTTGCAACTATGTAGAAAGAACAATAACATCATCATCAATGTAGCGGAACATAAAGGAACAATAGAAGAAAATCATGCACACATAGAGACACTAGGATTGGTCGGAGACCAGGGAAAAACACACTATGGGGAAAACCCTTGCAAATCTTCCTCTAATAGATTGTCATCAAATGATTCAGCAAAAGAGAGTGCAATCATCCATATCTTCACAACAACTAGAATATCCATGAAATTTATCTAAACATCAAAACTTTGATTCTGATAATTGTAATTTATTGTTGTTACCTGTAGCCTGTTGTCGAATACTGTTGTCATTGAGAGAAATCTTCGGAATACTGAAATCTCATGTTTGAGTCCTGGACACAGGGAGGGGGAGTTATGCAAGCGAATATGGTAGACTTGGATGCTCTCAGTGAACTATATGACAATGAATATGGAAGCTCAAATGCTCCCATACCATTCTGTTCAGGCGTCCAGGGACCCAACTGCCCGAACCTCCCAGATGCTCCCATGAAGACTTTGTGCCAACGTGCAAGGGTCCCTGGAAACTCTCATGATGACTGTGTGCCATTGTCCAGGGAATAAAATGCTCAATTATGTGCCAATGTACAGGAATAAGAAAACCCTAGTTCAGTGCGAGCTTCAACTTGTAGTTTCAGACCCTTGTGCGAGCTTCCTCCGTTCATACTTGTGCAAGGCAAGACAAAATAGAAGAGGAGAAGAGAGCTTGATCAATGTGTCTAGATGATATTGAAGTATCTTCTAGTTATAGGCTTCCATGAGGTTCCTCTTGATCTATCCATTGGTACATGTGCATAGGTCCGACTTGATCCAGAATATATGTATGAATAAAATAATCCATAACTCAACTCCCGCTTGTCCAAATGAGGTGATCTTTAGATCACTTTTTGTCCTCTCGAAAATAGAAATTCAATGCAATCATAATCTCCATCAAATGAGTACTCCAAAGTGGAATTTGACCACAATTTCATATTTTAACACTCCCTCTCAACTAGGGAGAATTCCACCTGCCAATATCGGACCATCAATCAACATGACATATGTCCCATCTCAAGAATATCATCATCTCAAATCATCAATGTATATCTCTTGATAATTACTACTGATTGATTATTCCTTCTCATATGCTGAATATTCTCAAATCTAGAAGAAGAAGAATTTTCCACCGAAGGGCAGCTTAAGCTACCACCCTCTGTTCATCGGGCTACAACCTAGAATCTCTATCAGCGGGCTACTAGCTGGAATATCTTTCAGTGGTCTGCTACTCAGAATATCAGTCGACGAGCTACTACCTAGAAATATCTGTCAACGGGCTACGACTCATAAATATGTCAAGTTCGAGCTACTACCTGTAAATATGTCATCAGGCAACTACCTAGAAATGTCATCGGGCTACTACCCGGAAATATGTAATCAGGTTACTACCTGGAAATTTCATCGGGCTACTACCTGGAAATATGTCATCAGGTTACTACTTGGAAATTTCATCAGGATACTACCCAGAAATATCATTGGGGAGTCAGATCTACGACCCACATCAACATCAGAGAGCATATCATTAGGGAGCACACCTCAACCTTGAACCACAACGGGGAGCTACTACTTAACCCATCCTATTGGCTACTGATCTTCCCATCAATGACCTTGAATATTCAAGTGGTAGAACACCTACATCATAATCCAATCTTGGGCAAGATACCTAACTTACCAAAGGTAAGGATTTCACGTCCCCAAGCCTCCTCAACCGTTGGCCAGACAGAGAGGGATAATCCCAACAAGCCCATCTTGTGGGTATGATGCCAACTGGGGTATATTCTGCAATGACCAAGTGGGGTGAGCTACTACTCCAACCCTATGCATAACAAATAGGGGTAACACCTTATTGTCTAGAGTTCCCTCAACCCCAGGAGCCCTTTATCTCAATTTCATACCCTGGGAGCTCAAACAAGAGGAAGATTATGGCTCAGTGTCCTCAATCAATGTTGCTCTCATCATACTCATATCATCGTACTTGTATCAAGTAATCATCATCTATTAGTAACCATTGTCTCCTATTTATACATGACATCAAATAAAATATCATGTTAGAGCATAAATAATCATATAAATCACAAAAGCGTACCATAATCATCTTCCCTCTTAAGGAGGAGCCAACCACAAGCCTAAGCTTGTCTCGTACAGCTGCACTATCTCAATATATGAGAGTATCATGGTCCCAAATATATATATATATATATATATATATATATATATGGGATTCTATGCCAATCAGATCCCACTCTTTATTATTGCTATGTATCCATTTTATATCCAGATCATGCTCACAAAACTCTCTAAGGAGCTTCTTCAACCTGCTCATAGCTAGTAATGTTAGAAACATCATACTCAACCTCGGATGTGTCACAGACCTCTCATCATGTCATATATCATACTAAGGCAGCACTCATATGTGCTCATCTCATCAATAATCAACATCAACATATCCATGCAATCATATACCAAGAATAGATCATATCATGCAAACATCTTGAAGGATTCTTGGCGGCAATGTGTATGAAGTGGCTCAATCATGAACTTATTCAGGTTCTATGCACATCATATATATATACATATGGATGTTCAAAATGGAACATCAATGCTTCAATCAACTATCAAATTCCATGTCAAGTTCAACAACATCTTTAACTTCAAATCAGAGTGTCCAAGGATTTGCATTTCCAATTTTCAATGCTTCTTCAATAGTTTCACAATATAGATTATATTTTCCCAACTTCAGAAATCGATTCATCATGCCATGATACATTATTACGAGCTTCAGAAGCCATCTCCCTCTTACTTATATCATCAGAGGCTCTTTACCTGACAATAGTAGATCATTAGTATATAAAATCCAAAATCAAAATCAAAGTCATACCTTGGAACACTTTTGAGGTAAAGGCTTGGATCAACACATCATCCTGGCTTCATCAGATAACTGTCAATGCAGACATATCTGGATTAGGGGAGATTGCTTCATGCAATGCTCACTATAACCATAACAATTTACCAAACCATTAGCCTTTCATAATTCCTTATTATGCAATAAAATCAACTAAATAAACTTATTAAATTTTAGAAACTAGATCAATACTAATATCAAAAGTCATCAATATCTAAGTGTCAATTCTTTGAACTAGATGTCAGGTAGGGCTTTCATCAAGTTATGACATCATCTATTATCATGCCAACAGGTTGTCATCAACCGCACAATATCAATCAAACATTCCCATAATACAAGTCATAGGAAGTCACTATGCTCATATATCATTAACATCAAGGCAAATCATCAGTCATCAAGTCAAAACATTAGATATCATGTCAATATCCAAGTTTGCTATCATAGTAAAATCTATACTCCAAGACATATCTCAATCATTGAGTTAGAGTTTTAGGTCATCATCAAACATCATATAGCTCATATATATATCAATTAGCCAAATCATGTCAAACTCTTGTAGAACAAACTTCAAACATAATGAAATATCTATATGTATGTCATGGTCACCTACAAACATTCAAACTTCTCTACTTTCAAATCTTTCAAATATCTGCTACTTATCTATGGAAATGAAATCCTCCAAGTGAACATATTGATTCAGAGTTCGAACAACTTCAGAAATCTTCAGATGATGGTCAACTATAGTGAAACCCCTAGATGCACCCTTCAGGTTAGAATGTGGGCATCTTTAGTTGCATGGATGCTACCTGGGTCTTAGTATGCGTGCATCTGGGACGAGTATTCCCAGTTCTATGCATGCGACTGGAGAAGAAACCCTAATTTCAGTACAAGCTTCAGATTTGAGACCTTGTTGCAGATCAATAATGTCAGATGCACATAAACCATATTTCAACAGTACATAATGCAAATAGTAATAAGAGTAAGAATCTTATAAAAATATTCTCCCTCTGAATGTGAATCTAATACATTCATCTTCTTTCATGTCATCACCCTGTCTTTACTAGAATCATGCAACAACAAATTTGTTAGATCATAGAATCAAACATATATCCATCATGGTCATATCATGCTCACGTCAGCTACTACGTTATATCATGACATTAATATTTCATTAAAGGTTAGATTCACATGATAGAGACAACGAACAGCTATGACAACATACTTCATGAACACAATATCACTTCCATCAAGTTTAGGGCATTCAGTTTTACCATATGCCATTATCAAATACATGACTACGGTTAATAAGAGATCTAGAGTATCAATCTAATCATAGGATCAAGTCAAGTCATTCAATAAAACTTTACCAAAACAATACGAGTGTCAACATACTTTCATCATACTTATCACAAGAATTATCAGTATCAAGGAGGTAACCTTCTATAAGATATCCATCATGTCTTATGCATGTCAACTTTCAAGAGTATCATTTACTAGCCTTCTTCACATAATCAGGATCTCTAAGAACAATAGATGTTAGTCAAACATCAAGTCATGGCAATATATCCAAGATTAGCAATAAGTAGCCTCATAGAATCAAGAAGATCAACATGATCAAAATATTCAATATCAGGTGCACCATTTCATCATAAGTAACATAAGTCCAAATCTCTTTCATATGCAAGCATGAGCCATTTGCGAAGGAGACATTCTCAACATACCATAAGGCTTACCTAGTCATCCAATGTTATAGCTGAAACATAACATTGAAACAATATACCTTTCATACCTTGTAGTGTTCAAATACCTGTGAACCTTCTCATATGCATCTTATAGTGCTTGTCACTTTTTCATCTAGTGCCTCTTTACCTCTTTCCAGATCTAGCTTTTCTTTCCTACATCTCAAATGATCCTCAAGAGGGATATACTTATCACATCTCATCAAGGAGGTTAGATACATCCATATACTCAAATATACATGAAGGACGTATAAGCAATGATCAAAACAATAATCAGATCCATAAGTCTAAAAAAGAGTAAAGACACAAAGAAACATCATAAGTCAAGGAGTACTTATCTTCAATGAGAGGTGATCCTCTCCCTCTTGAACCAACCTTCAAGAGTCATCACTATCCATAGTCCACATAAGAATGTTGCCTTCAATCAACTTTATCAACAACCAGGTCATCTAGGGCTTCATCAAATCTGTCCCAAGTGCTTGAGCATCTTCACATAGACCATGCTATAGTTTCATACATCAAATCTCAAGTCTTTGCCATAAACCAGGGTTTCTCTCAAACCCTAACCATCAAATCCTTATGCACTAACTACCTAGGGTTTCCTTCATATCCTAGGATTCTTTTAGGTCTCCACCATCCTCTTCTTGCTTCCATCAAAAGTGTCTCCATGGGGGTGATCTCCATGGATTTTATTAAACCCGGCTCTGATACCATGTTAATTTTTCATAGTGCTACATTTTTGTTTGCTTTGATAATTGCATTTCTCCATTAACATATTAATTTCACCCAATAGCATCATAACATTATTCATACTTACATCATTATTCATCATCATATGAAACTATGTAGAAAGAACAATAACAACACCATCAATGCAGTGAAACATAAAGGAACAATAGAAGAAAATCATGCACGCATAGAGACACCAGGATTGGTCAGAGACCAGAGAAAAACCCACTATGGGGGAAACCCTTGCAAATATTAATCTAATAGATTGTCATCAAATGATTAAGAAAAGGAGAGTACAATGATAAAAATCTTCACAACAACTAGAATATCTATGAAATGTATCTAAACATCAAAACTATGATTCTGATAACTGTAATGTACTGTCACTGCCTGTAGCCTGTTGCCGAACACTGTTGTCACTGAGCGAAATCTTAAGAATACTGAAATCTCATGTTTGAGTCTCAGAAACAAGGAGGAGGAGCTATGCGAGCGACTATGGCAGACCTGTATGCTCTCTGTGAACTGTATGACAACAACTATGGCAACTCAAACGCTCCCATACCATTATGTGTGGGCATTCGGGGACCAAACTGCCCTAACATTCCAAACGCTCCCATGAAGACTCTGTGCCAGCATCCAAGGGTCCCTGGACGCTCTCATGACCACTCTGTGCCAGCATCCAATGACTAAAATGCTTAGTTCTCTGCCCACATCGATGAATTAGAAAACCCTAGTTAAGTGTGAGCTTCACCCTGTAGTTTCAGACCCTTGTGTGAGCTTCTTCCATCAGACCTGTGCGTGCCAAGACAAAATAGAAGAGAAGAAGAGAGTTTGATCAATGTGTCCAAATGAGCTTGAGGTCTCTTCTATTTATAGGCTTCCATGAGGGTCCACTTGAACTGTCCATTGGTACATGTGCATAGGGCCGACTTGAAGCAGAATATATGTATGAATAAAATAATCCATAACTCAACTTCTGCTTGTCCAAATGAGGTGATCTTTAGGTCGATTTTAGTCCTCTCGAAAAGAGGAATTCAATGAAATCATAATATCCATCAAATGAGTACTCCAAAGTGGAAATTGACCGTAGTTTCATATTTTAACAAGGTTTTCTTATTTCCTTTCATTTCCTGCAATTCTGAATTTTTCTTGTAGCATAGGATAGTTAGTATGGTATCTCAATGAATATATCTCATCTCAATGCTTTCTTGTAAGTCAAGGAAAAATATAAGTATATGTTGCACACATAGTGCCAAACCCTCTCAAGTTTGTACGAACCCCGAGTTGGCAATTAAAGTTGATACCCTTGAGAGTTGTAGTATTCTTGCTATTGAGGGCCATCACAGGCTAGGCTTGTTTGAAATTTTGAAAATTTTGAAAAGGCCTTTTGGGAAGATCACTCCCTAAGCTTAAGTAGTAAGGTTTAATATGAAGTTAATTTCTATAAATTAATATCATATTGTATAAATAGTAAAAATAAAGATGAGTCAAGGGATTTTTATGCAAAACTCTTTATAAGAATTACTTCTTGATTTTGTTAATATCAAGAATCCATTTTTTGCTAGATAAATTCCGAAGAAAAGGTTTTTTTGTTTGTTGATGATCATGGATTACTTTAGGTTTGACAAAACATGGGATGTACCACAATGATTATTTCATATGATTCACATTACTCCACAAGTTAATAATCTTTCTTAATTTTTGTTTTTCTCATAAAATCTTTCATCTTTAATGAATGAAATATTGTTTAATGTGGTTTGATTAGAAAATAATTTTTTAAATAAAAATTTCATTATACTTGTTTTTTTCTTCTACTTTGACAAAAATAATTCTAAAATCTATATCAACCTATTATTATGTTTTATTTATTATTATCATAGCATAGTTATAGCTTAGTAATATTTTTCAAGTTGATAATAGTAGATTAGCTAAAACTAATACAACCTTTTTTGCTTTCAGTAAAATTTTTAAAAATTATTAAAACTCATTAAGAGGTTGTCATTCCATTAATTCGTAGGATTTTCCCACTTTAAACATAAACAAGTCTGATTAGGCCTCTTTTATTGGTTAAACCCATACCGTTGATGATGGGTAGATCCAATTAATAGAATGACATATCACACCATAAACATTAAGTGTTAATTTTAATGGTTGCATTCTATTTTAGAGTTAGAATTGCATTTTGGATTTAATTTCTAATAATTCAATGATTCCTTTAATAATATTCAAAACATTAAACTAATTGGATCTTAGCTTCAGGCAATCTCCCTTAGTTTGATGACAATCATATGTCCATGCCAACATAGCTCAAGGGTTAAAACATGTGATGGTTATTCAATGGCGACACCCAAAAGCCAATGTGCGCTACATAATTTGTTGTTTGAGAAGTTTGATGTGAAAAAGCCATACACCTCATTAGATTGGAAATGTTGGTTGACCTACAACTACATATTGGAATTGTAGGTTTTTTTGGAATTGTAGGTTTTTTTTTGTTTATAACACATTTGACATAAGGTGGAAGAAATCACTATTTATTCTCTTCTTGATTGATTAATCATGATAGCAATTTCCATTGAATAAGTTTGGATGATATCTTTTTGGTACTTTGTTTCGCACGTGGTTTTTTTTTATGGGAAGATCATCTTATTACATGTGTTGTGTAGGACATTTGTTGAACCTCTTAACCATCTCAAATGAATAGTCACATTCTCGATTTTTGTTATTGGAGCATTATTAATATCTTCAACTTTTGTAGCTTGTCAAATCACTTTGAACTTCAACTTGATTTTTCCATCTTCTATTCCTTGTTAGGGAAATGATTTTCTTATAACATTATTCATTTTTGTTCCTCCTTTGAAGGTTTGTGTAAGATTCATTAATTGGAATACAGTATCTTTGTCTTTGTTTCATAGATTCTAAAGTGGTTCCTTTGAAGTTTTTCTTGTAAGGTAAAGGTTTGTAGTCATGGATCTCTATTTTCCTTGTTAGTTATGAAGCATTTTGTATGTAGATTTTGAATAGTTCTACATATTAGGATTCTATTCAAAGTTTTTTTGCACCTCATTATGGGTAGGTCAATGTTGTCAATTTTGGTCATATATGCATTGGTCCTTGATGGAATTAAACATGCCCCATGAAAAGGGTAGTTGGCATTAAGGGATGTTAATGTAATGATATTTTCATATATTTGTGTATTTTTCCCTAGTCAACATTAAGGGGAAGGAATAGTGTTTTGTAAAATTATCCAATGGCCACATTTATTGATGTAATTAGTTTCATTATGTTGGTATTTGTAGCAATTGAATTTTTTATTGTTGGGGAATTTATGTACATGCAATGAAGCATCGTTATATTTTATGGAAGCACTTATGTGGCACTTGTGACTTAAAATATCACCTATGTGACTCCTTGTTCCTTAATATGGTCTTGGTAAGCGATATTTTATTTATTCTACATTAATTAGGTGAAGTGGTCTTCCTACTATTGTGGCATAAATATTGAGGAAGTCTTAAAGTCATTTACTATACTTTTGAGATCATTATAATCCGTTTAGATCAATTAAATAATTTTGGATAACTTTTAAAGATTGATGCTTGAGGAGTCTTAGAAGCTCATTATAACACAGATTTTGAAAATAATAGTGATCTATCCTCACACATCTTAGTAGTTTTATCATTATATTGAATTGTGGTGCATTTGTCTTTTGGTATTTCTATTGATTTTCTTATGTTAATGATAGATACTAAAATAGTTGACAGTGAGGAATAATTCTCTTCATTTTTTTAACACATACTTCTTATATCCACCGACCTTCAAAACTTGGGTTTTTATTTTTCATTTTCTAGCATATGTTTTTTTTATATCTTTCAATGTATAAAATTGGTTTTTTTGTTTTTCTATCAAAATTAATATCATATGATATAAATTATACTAATCAATATAATAATAATAATGCCACAATCTAGTTAGACAACAAATTGATGTATGAGACCCATTTATTGTGGGACAAGGGACCCTTTCTATGCAATGATTTGACTGCTTAACTCTTAAAGGTGTACATACCCTACCCCTCTCCAAATTTGAACCTTTGGCCTTCTAAGAGAAAGAATTTTCTCTTAACCATTAGGCCCACTCTTATACAAAAGAAATAATCCTAACTGTAGCGGCCTTTTCTACCAATAAAGGTAGTGGATCTTAGAAATAATCTAAGTCTTGAATTTACATTAACAATATTCTTAAAAAGAATCTTGGATGCATATATAGATGTTCTCAATATTATGGGGGTATGGGATATTTCTTAGTTATCTTAGGATCAAATTATTGAATTATGCAGGAAATATTCTAGAGGAAGAGCTGAATTAGGTAAGGGACAATGAGATTCCATCTCAAAGATGACTAAGTCGAACTCGGGAAGAGTTACAAGGGAAAATCTTGAAAATATTTTAGAAAATTGTAAAATAGACCTCTTAAATACTCTTGGCTCTCAAATTGGTACATTGAAAACTAAAAAGAGGCAAGAGGAACAAAATGAAGTATTATCTATATTTTCCTAAATATAGGAAGAAACATCCTTTTCATGAATTTCCTTTGTTGTGTAAAAAATAATTCAGTGGAAAAATTCCCAACAATAGAAGAACTAAAGGCAACCCACATAAGAGAAGATGAAGCAACATAGCCATTTTACTATGTTACACCTCCAAGAAGACCTTGGCATCCTTGACCCATAGGTATGTCTCAAGATCGAAGCTCGTAATTTCATCATTATTAAAATACTATATGTAATACATTTAGTGCTCCTATTCCATGGGAGGCTTAGCCTCCTCAACAACCTCTAAACCAACCTTACCAACAAGGTTGGCGAGGACAAGATTATGGAAACTAAAAACCATATAATCCCCAATGACCTTATATACAACCCTACCAATGTCCCTATCAACCATATCTCCAATAACCATTTTCTTTTCAACAGTTCCAAGCACCTAAAAAATTGTATGTCCAACAATAATTTCCAATACCACAAATAGCCAAACCACAATGACTTCAAATGCCTTCTAATCAAACTCAACCTAGACCTACTCAATTACCAGCCCGACGAGTCGAAAATCCCAATGCTAAATTGGATAAAGTGATATTTAATGTAGAAGAAGAAACACTCCCCACGTATGCAATATTTCTATTGATAATATCCACTTAAGGTTAGGAAATGTTTTACAAAAGGAATCTCATGTTATCATAGAAGAACAAGAATAAATCAAGGAAATTCTAAATAGAATTGGCACATCAAAAATCATAGAGGAAGCTAAAAAAACAAACATCTAAAAGCATAGAAGCTCAATAGGATCAAGCATTAGCTACTAGATTAATTCCCTTTCCAGAAAGGTTAATTGTAGAAAATCCAAGTATTCCTCTCCAGTATGATTTCTTAGATCAAGTGAAGAATATATTTGTTAAAATTCCTTTGTTGCAAGTTATTAAATAAATTCCATTCTATGCTAAGACAATCAAGAAGTCTTGTTTTAAATATAAGAAAATAAAGAAAGATATGGCTACAATAAATGTCATTGGTCATTTAGTTAGCCTAATGTCAAAGTCAGTTGAAACTGAAAAGTATGTTGATATGGAAATCCATATGGTTACAATTATAATCAACAACCTCTCAATACCAAATACTTTAATTGATTTAGTTCAACAATTACTGTCATGACAATGGATACAATGCAATGTTTGAATTTACACAATCTTCAACCAACACCAAAAATAATTGAATTAGCTAATAGATCAAGGATCAATCCATATGGTGTAATAGAATATTTAATACTCTCCTTGGATTCCTAGGAATACCCAGTGATATTTTTAGTTCTACAACCCAAATCCAATTTGGGTGGACATACCCTCATCCTCGAAAGACCATTGCAAGTGCATTCGTCAGTTGTAGATTAGGAAAAATGACAATTTCAAAGGAAATGAAAGTAAGAAAATAACATTATATCCCCTTACTAAAACATTGAATGAATTAGAGAAATTATCATGCCTTGTACAAATTGACTCAAGACAAGAAATAATTCAACCATGTTTATTATCGATGAATTTCTTGCTTTTGGGGATGCATCAAACAAGAAATTGTTAGATTATTTCATTTCTAATCCTGGAACAACAAATTCTTTACAATCTTTGTTTCAAACAATTTTTTCATGTAAACTCAATGGTTAATTAGAAGACTAAAATTGTTCAAAATGAACGAGGAAAAATTGTAAATGTCATTTCCATATTAGAAGCATTTCAAGAAAACCAATGGATTCAAGTGTTAAAGAAGTATTCCAAAGCATTTTCATGGGATTACACAAACATGGAACATATTCATCCTAGCACATGTATTCATCATATTTATCTAGAAGAAATGGAAAACATATAAGGTAGCCTCAATGACAGATTAATCCAATGTTGAAGGAGATAGTAAAGGAAGAACTTCAAAAGTTACTAAAGGTAGATTTCATCTACCCTATCTCTTGTAACAACCCCGAGTTAAAAGTTCATGTAATAAAAGTTAATAAAGGTAAAATAAGACCACGGGTAAGGGACACATATTCCAAGATGAAGGAATGATCTTGTTTGAGATGGTTGCACTAACACAGATGTGTTGAGAACAACTTATATGTACTTGAGTGTAAGTAGGTGATAGTTGTAGCATTATGTATTATGACTGATGAATGTGGGTTGATTGTGGATTATGACATGGTTGTTAAACTTGGTAAAGGTTGATTTCAAATTAATAGATATGATGTATTGATCCTTGGAACATGTGGCTGACATGTGCATTCAGTTACAAGGCAACGTGCTTGGCACAACAAGGTAAGAAAAATGGTATAATGTTATATTTAGTTATACACTGACAATTATGTGCTTATGGAAATAGGATGCAAGGAATTGTGTGGCAAAAGAGACTGGTATGAAATCGTGAAGAAGGCTCCAGTTCAGCTCTCCCTTGGAAGCATTGGGAACCCATGGGGATTGAGTCATGGTGTTTGTTTCTAGTTTCATGCTTTCGATATTTTGTGATTATTTTGCACCTGATTTGCAATTTCGTTTATGTCTAGTGCATGGCCATGCCACTTTGTTTGTCGTGTCATATTTCTATTGGTTTTTGTGGTCTTCTTCTTCTTTGTTTCTTATTCTTGCCTTTTATGTTTGAGGGTCTTGGGAATTGGTTAGGAAAGAGGAAGTTAGTGGAGCTGGGGGATAGTTGAATGAAGTCCAACAAGTAATATACAACCCGGATGAAGCTCGGTGCATGTATAAGGGCAGATGAAGGCAAGAGTATGACAACCAGCTGGGTTGGTGGGGTCCATTGGGGTAAATGGACAGTGGTAGGACAGTCATGAGAAAGGTAACAAGAAAGGTAAGGTAAATGGATTTGAGGTGTCAGATGCCTTAGCTATGTTGGGAACTATTGTTCTTAATGTTGTGCATGCATTGCACGAATAAAAGGAGTTATCTTAGCCTAGACCTTATGATATCTGGTACTTATGTGGTGATCATGATTATGATAATGTGTATATATGTATATATATGTATGTATGTATCTCGTTGTTGTATAGGGTCGTCAGGGATCATGATTTATTTTTTCTAATGATTATATATATATGTATGGTCATCAAGGATCATTCTTGTGGAGGAATGATTCTTTATGCATGTGAATGGCATGAAGAGGTTCCTGGTTTACGAGGAATCAAGTGGGAAGAGTAGCCCTGGCAGATCTATGAGTTCAGTATCATGTGGATGTGAATTGATATTATGTCTATGTTTATGTTATGGACAGGTAATGCTGAGGGATACATCAACGAAATGAAAGTAGTATGATCCATGACATCTTGGGGCAAGCATGGATAAGACACTAGAAGCAAGGTTGCTTAGTAAGGACAATGTGGTCTTAGGATGTGCAGTACCGGTGTTGTGTACATGTAGCATATGCAGTATTGTGTACATATGATGTTGTGTAAATGTTGAATATATGATGTTGTGTGCATGGTTCATATATACTGTTGTGTGCATGATTGCATATGCGATGCTAGGTACCGATGTTGCTAAGTACATGTCGTATATGCAGTGATATGTACAAATGGTGCTATGTACATGTTGTGAATGTGGTGCTATGTACATTTGGTGTAGTGTACATGTTGTATATGCGGTGCTATGTACATATGGTGCAACGTACAGGTTGTACATGTGGTACTATGCACATATGGTGCAGTGTGCATGATTGTACATGTGGTGTTGCGTGCATGTGGTGCTATGTACATGTGGCGTTGTGTACATGTTGTGAATATGGTTCTATGTACACGTCATACAACTAGTGTTGTGTACACGTTGTGTAGGTGTTGTGGTGTACATGTGGTGTTGTGCACATGTTGTGCAAGTGATGCCATGTACGTGTGATGTTATCTACACATTGTGCAAGTGGTGTTGTGTATAGGTGGTATTGTGTACATGTGGTATTGTGTACACGTTGTACATGTTGTGTTGTGTATATTTGGTATGGGTTATAGGTTTTGTGTAGTCGTTGTACGTGACATGTGTATTTGTGGTATTGTACAATGTGTACGTATATGTGTTGTGTTGTACATCAGGTGTGGATGTATGTGTTGTGTTGTACACCAGGTGCAGGTGTGTGTGTTGTGTTTTACACCGAGTGCAGGTGCATGTTTTGTGTTGTACACCAAGTGTGGGTGTATGTGCTGTATTGTACACCAGATGTGGGTATATGTGTTGTGTTGTACACCGGGGGTAGGTGTATGTGTTGTGTTGTACATTGTGTATGTGTATGTATTTTACAGTGTGATGGTACAAGCATGTATGGAATTTTTTGGGCCCTTGTGTTGCTATTGAGGGTTGAGGTGGTTTAGTTTCTAGATGCCCTTGTTGTTGATTTGAGGGTTGAGATGGTTTAGTCTCTCGATGCCCTTGTTGTTTCTATTGAGGGTTGAGACAGTTTAGTCTCGGGATACCCTTGTTGCTAACATTGAGGGAGGAGGCGGTTCAATCTCCAAATTACCTCATTGCTTAAATAGAAGGCATTGGGTGCTTTCCAGGTTTGGCAACCGATTCAGTGTGTGTACAGAAAGGACAAAGAATAAAGGCAGAAGCAAAGAATCATTCCAAAGATAAGTATCAATAATTTATTTCAGTTTTAATTATGCATTCGATCTATGATTCTGATTTATGATGGTTGTGTTTTGATCTAATCGGATATGATATGTTTATACATGATGATTTGATCAAAGAGCTAGTTTGACTTGTTGTGACAGGAAGTAAAAATAATTGCAAGTGTATCATATTGACAAGCCACCAATGAGGTATGATTTGAATTTATTTCAATTCCTTTTAGTCTAATGGAGATTATGTGCTTGGTACAAGAAAGCATGGAAATTCCTAGGTTTGTGTGGTTGAAAATACCTAGTGTGGGTGGTTGAAATTGACTGCAAGAATTAGCAGCAGCAAAAGGAATTGGAACAAGTGGTAGTATGCTAGTAAAGCATCAAGGAGCAAGGCCATTGTGCGACACTGGTACCCAATAGTGTCCATTGATTTCCATGAGCATGTTATGACTGGTATGATGGTTTTGAGGTAGTTATATGCCTTGGTTGTTTGACCTTCCGATGTAAGGAAGCCTTACCAAGGAATGGATCACCTGGGATAGGGGATGCTAGCGAACTTAGAAGGTGAGTGACTGCAAAGAAGGGGATAACCAGATTGTCTGAGGGGCTATGTAGCAGAGAAGGGAAGGTTAGGGAAAAAAATAATTTGTCATTAGCATTGCTAGATGGAATCATATGTACATTAGGAGTGTGCCCTAGAACAAGGAGTTGGTAATTGTTCACTGAGAGGACAAGTGGCGTAGGAAAAGACTGGTATGATGTTAGAGGCTTTGTCTTAGTGTCATTTATTGTCTCGAAAATTCTCATCAAGTTGCAGGCAGTGGTTTGGAGACTAGTCCTAAAAAAGTGGCTTAAATCTCGCAGTCTCTGGCACAACACTGGCTAAAAAAGGCTGCAGTCTCTCCCTTGCAAGAATTGTGGGAGCAGCTGGAGGGTTCCAGTCACATGCATGCCTTGTCATGGGAGCGACTAGGAATTTAATTCATTTAAAGGGTAGGTTTGTATATTTTTCTGTATATTCAACAAATCACGTGATATACTAAAACATAAGACAAGAATCTACTCTACTCTTCTTAGAGGAAACCAAAAAAGATTGATGAAAACAATAAGCAGAAAAAGGAAGAATATCAATCTCACATAACACAATATTTCTCTTGGGAAAGAAACTGCTAAAAACACCAACCATTTATATTGCATTAACTAGAAGATCTGAGAAGAAAATACAATGCTTGTTCACACTAGAACAATTCCTAAACAAGTATGATCTAACTCTATGCCTCCCAAGCTAGCTCAAGCCAACACTTAGCCAATTATGATGCCTGTCAAGCCCCTACTTCCTTATGCAATTTTTTATGGAATTAGCCCATATTTAATTGGGAAATCTTATCTCCATAACTGTGCAATCCAAACATAGGTAATCAACTGATTGCATGCACCATTTGTACAACTTGGAAAATTATATAACTGATACATTATCCCTGCACTCTAGTCTCAATTGGGTCTTACTCTTAACAAACATGCATGATTTATTTATAAGTGAATATTCAGTTACCTGGTGTGGTACTGGGGATGCACTGGTGCACTACTCCACTACTAGACCTCTACTAGTTCCTCTAACATTTAGAACTAGTTTAAATAACTATAACTTAGTTAGACTGAGTTATCTAATTACAACTCCAAAGAACTCAACTTGGGCCCCTAAAATTTAGGGATCACTCTACATGACTCTAGATAGACTTCTAACTCGAATTTCCTAAGTCAATTAAGTCAATTTAACTTAATTAACTATTGCAAGTTGTTATGAGAATAGAATTACGATTTTAATTCACAATTTAATTCAAGGACAAATTAAATTGGAATTTCTTGTTGCTATATTTAACACTCTCTCTCAAGAAGAAAGGGATTATTAGCTACCCTAATCATGTCTCTGTGAAACTCGAATTTACATCTTAACAATACCTTGTCAAGATATCTGCATCCCGCTCCTCTATGGGAATGTACTCCAACAACATAATCCTCCTTTGCACACAATCTCGAAGATGATGATTCTGGATATCAATATGCTTGGACCAATCATGAAAAACTGGATTTTCAGAGAGTTTGATACAACTCTGATTATCACAGTAAATCACAGTTGGATCCATATACTAACCAGACAAACTAATCAAAACCTTCCTCATCTAGATGGCCTCACAATCTGCTTGACTAGCAGCCATGTACTCTGCCTCTGCTGAACTGAGTGCAACTGATCTATGTTTCCTGTTGTACGAAGAAACATTTGCTGACCCAATATCGAAGATCCCACCTGATGTGATATTCCTATCGAATGGATGCCCTGCCCAATTTGCATCGATGAAGCCTTGAAGCTTCACGCCCTCTATCTGTTTGTACCATAAACCATACTGAATAGTGCCTATGAGGTATCTCAACACATGCTTGGCACCTTCCAATATAGCTTGGTATGCCTAAACATCGCTTGACTAAACTGGCTAACTACATAGCACATGTTCAGTCGTGTGTTCACTAAATACATGAGTGAACCCACAAGCTACCTGTAAATGGTAGCTTCCATTACTTCACCAGAAGTAATATCCTCCTTCCTCCAGTTACCTGGTAGAGGAGACTCCATGGGTTTACTTCTCTCCATGTGAAACCTTTTGAATATCTCGTTGGCATACTTTCCCTGAGAGACAAAAAGTTCCCCATCACCTTGCCATACTTCCATGCCTAGAAAGTAGTGCATGAGCCCCAAGTCCTTCATTTCAAACTCTCTTGCAAGATCCTCTTTGCAAGACTTGATCAACTTATCATCACTTGTCAGAATCAAATCATCGACATATAAAACGATAATAAATAATTTGCCTTCAACCATAATATGGTAAAGGTTCGCATCTGCTTCACTTTTGGTGAAGCCCAACCTAGTGAAGTAGTTATCGATCCTGGTGTACCAAGGACGGGGTGATTTTTTCAGCCCATACAATGCTCGCTTGAGTCAGCACACATGAGACTCTCAGTCAAAGGTCTCAAAACCTTTAGTCTGCTCAAAATACACCTCTTCCTAAATCATTCCATTAAGGAAGGTTGCCTTTACATCCATCTGATGTATCTTCCAACCCATATGCATTGATAGTGCCAAAATGGATTTGATTAATGATTACCTTGCAACAGGAGCAAAGGTCTCATTGTAATCAATCCCCCATACCTGAGAAAATCCTCAGGCCACGAACCTGGCCTTATGTTTCTCCACACTACCATTCGTAGTTGGATTTAACTTTTAAAGCCATCAAGAACTCACCACTGACTTGTCCATTGGTATTGGGACCACATCCCGAATAATGTTCCTGACAATGGAGTCATACTCCTGAACCATGGCATCAACCCAAACCGGTTACTGCATTGCCTCCTCAAAAGAAGATGGCTTTGTCTCAACACATCCTCTCATAAGAGCCATGTATCCAGTGTACCTCTCAAGTGACCTCCTTTGCCTTCATTGTGATGTGGGTTTTCCCACATTCTCTCTTGTATCATGCAATAACCTATTAGTCTCTCTGGTGCGCTTTCTCCCATCTCTGGAAGACTCTGCCTCAGTGTATGTCTCCACTCCTGGGTCCTCTACATGTGGCTACTCCACATTAATCTGAGGTTCCTCCTTAGGATCTAAAAGCTCCTCAACCACATGTAGTTGAAGCTCCCTCTCAAGAGAACATCTCATGGCCTTCTCTTCATCAAATTTTACATCCCTGCGAAACACTGTCATCACCCGATAGTTGTGAGGCGTATCCGTGTACCCCAAAAATATCCCCAACTCTATTGTTGGCTCAAGCTTCTTTTGTGCATCTTTGGTCGCATGGAAATATACCGATGATCCAAAAATCCTGAAGTGACCCACATCTGGTCTCTTCCCTAAGAAAGCCTCCTCTTGTGTACTCATCCCAAAAAATCTATGACATCTTCTATTCTACAAATAAACAGTTGTGTTGCATGCCTCAACCCACAAGTGTAGTAGTAGGCCCTGATCATGAAACATCTCCTGTGCTTCCCCTACTATGCTTCTATTCTTCCTTTCAACCACCCCATTCTCCTGTGGGTTATGAGGTCTTGTCAACTCTTGTCGAATGCCTTCTGCCGCACAGAATTTTTTAAACTCATTCGACACATACTCTCCACCATACTTAAATTCAAAAAGAGTCAAGGGATCTCTACTTGAATGGTTCATGAGGCACAATACTTGCTAAGGTTTTGCAAATGGGGTAGCAAGCTAAGTGGGCTTGATTGTGGGAAAAACTCCACAGTTAAGCGCGCTTGAGCCAGAGGAGTTCTGGGATGGGTGACCTCCTGGGAAGTCCTGGTTACCGGGTGCAAGCCCCGGAAGTGATGATTGATGCTATGTGATTCGATTTCACTAGTTTCAATCCCACTTCTTCACCCCTGTGAGCATCACCCGATGCAATGAGTGCTAAATGAACTATTCAAAAATCATGAAAGTTACGACTACCTCTCATGGAAATGGTCATACGTTTGAATGACTTACTTAACGCAGTTGAATCCCAAAAATGATATCTAATATAATGCACTGCGTAAATCCCCCATACTTAAATTCAAAAAGAGTCAAGGGATCTCTACTTGAATGGTTCATGAGGCACAATACTTGCTAAGGTTTTGCAAATGGGGTAGCAAGCTAAGTGGGCTTGATTGTGGGAAAAACTCCACAGTTAAGCGCGCTTGAGCCAGAGGAGTTCTGGGATGGGTGACCTCCTGGGAAGTCCTGGTTACCGGGTGCAAGCCCCGAAAGTGATGATTGATGCTATGTGATTCGTTCTCCACATTTCACTAGTTTCAATCCCACTTCTTCACCCCTGTGAGCATCACCCGATGCAATGAGTGCTAAATGAACTATTCAAAAATCATGAAAAATTAGTCAGTTACGACTACCTCTCATGGAAATGGTCATACGTTTGAATGACTTACTTAACGCAGTTGAATCCCAAAAATGATATCTAATATAATGCACTGCGTAAATCCCCCATACTTAAATTCAAAAAGAGTCAAGGGATCTCTACTTGAATGGTTCATGAGGCACAATACTTGCTAAGGTTTTGCAAATGGGGTAGCAAGCTAAGTGGGCTTGATTGTGGGAAAAACTCCACAGTTAAGCGCGCTTGAGCCAGAGGAGTTCTGGGATGGGTGACCTCCTGGGAAGTCCTGGTTACCGGGTGCAAGCCCCGGAAGTGATGATTGATGCTATGTGATTCGTTCTCCACATTTCACTAGTTTCAATCCCACTTCTTCACCCCTGTGAGCATCACCCGATGCAATGAGTGCTAAATGAACTATTCAAAAATCATGAAAAATTAGTCAGTTACGACTACCTCTCATGGAAATGGTCATACGTTTGAATGACTTACTTAACGCAGTTGAATCCCAAAAATGATATCTAATATAATGCACTGCGTAAATCCCCCATACTTAAATTCAAAAAGAGTCAAGGGATCTCTACTTGAATGGTTCATGAGGCACAATACTTGCTAAGGTTTTGCAAATGGGGTAGCAAGCTAAGTGGGCTTGATTGTGGGAAAAACTCCACAGTTAAGCGCGCTTGAGCCAGAGGAGTTCTGGGATGGGTGACCTCCTGGGAAGTCCTGGTTACCGGGTGCAAGCCCCGGAAGTGATGATTGATGCTATGTGATTCGTTCTCCACATTTCACTAGTTTCAATCCCACTTCTTCACCCCTGTGAGCATCACCCGATGCAATGATTGCTAAATGAACTATTCAAAAATCATGAAAAATTAGTCAGTTACGACTACCTCTCATGGAAATGGTCATACGTTTGAATGACTTACTTAACGCAGTTGAATCCCAAAAATGATATCTAATATAATGCACTGCGTAAATCCCCCATACTTAAGCTTTAACCTTCTTGTCAGTATCTTTCACAACCAATGCTTTAAATTCACAAAACTTTGCAAAAGTATGATCTTTCTTCTGCATGAAGAAGATCCAGCATTCACGAGAAAAATCATCAATAAATATAACATAATACTTGTGCTTGGCCATCGATGCTATTAAGAACGACCACACACATTTGAATCGACTCGATCAAGGATCACCTGTGCTTGACTTTCTTTTTCATGAAAGGAATATTTGATGAATTTTCCCAAAATACACCCTTTGCATGTGTCAACTTGCTCTAGTGTACTTTTGGGAAGATTGGTAGAAATTTTCTACATGATTATCAAAGTGCCATGATGCAGGTGATCCAACCACCTGTGCCACAACTCACGGATCTTAGCTCTGCACCTTCTCTACTTTCGTGCTCAAGGAAGTACAATATTCTACCTCCAACTTGTAAAGAATCTTCACCTGAATCCCTATCCTCTTTGCCTGTCCCATGGTTATATGACGAAGGAACGACTTTCCCTAACTAAAGATCACATAATAGCCTCTATCCTCCAACATGGCAATAGATACCAAGTTCTTCTTCAAACCAGGAACATACATAACATCTCGCAAAGTGAGGGGAGCACATGACTCCCTCTAAAAGGTAATTGTACCAAGCCCGGTAGCACTATACCTCCCGTCATCACCCATCTCGATATGCATCTAGAGATCCTTCTCCTCCAAGTTACTAAAGAGCTCCTTGTTACCATTCATGTGGAAAGAAGCTCCACTGTCTAGGTATCATACACTACCCATCATCGATGACACCATACATGTGATGAGGGTAAAGTCCAGTTCAAATTGTAAGGCAAGAGCCTCACCTACCACCCCTCCTAAGGGCTTCTTATTGGACTTCTTGAGTGGACAATTTGTAGCAACATTTCCCAGATCATGACAATGAAAGCACTTGACTTTTGACATATCCTTATTCTTTCCTCCATGATAAGAATCCGATTTGGAATGGGATGCCTTCCCCTTCCCTTTGTTTGCCTTACCCGCTAAGGCACAATTTTCCTCATTATCAATCTTTGATGAGGATCTATCTCTAGTGTTCCTCTGAATCTCTTCCTGTACCAAATATGACCACAATCATTCCCAATATGCAAGCTTCTTCCTCCCATTGACAGAGTCCTGATAACTATGCCAACTCTTTGGAAGTACAAGAAGAGCTAGGCTCACCATATCGTCCTCGGCAATAGTAATCCCGAAACTTCCAAGCTCATCACGACAATGAGTGAACTTGGTCAAGTATTTCAGAATTGACTCGCCCTTCTCCATCTTGATATTTCTGAGTTTGTCCTTCAGTGCCAACATCCTATGGTCATTGCTATTCTGAAACAGGTCTGTCAATACCTTCCACATTGAGTATGAAGTTTCCTTACCATGGAGACTCGAGACAATGCGATATCGAACTCCCTCAAGGATAATTCACCTTGCCTTTTCCACACACTTTATCCATTCAACCATATCTTTAGCATCCGATGTCGGAGGCTTAGGAATGCCTCAATCAATGAATTCCTTGAGGCCATTGTCTTCCGGCACTACTTCCATCTTGTCCTTTCATGCTATGTAATTTGAGTTGCCTTCCACGGCATACTCAAGTCGCAACCCGTAGAAAGACATATTGTTGATTTGAAGTATGAACTTGCAAATTCGATTTTCACCTGCACAAAAAACTCGAAATATCCTCTTCTATATTGTCTTCTACTCCGATACCATGTAGATTTTTTTGTAGATTCAACAACTCTTTTGATATATTAAAACATAAGACAAGAATCTACTCTACTCTTCTCAGTGGAAACCAAAAATGATCGATGAAAACAATAAGGAGAAAGAGGAAGAATATCAATCTCAGATAACATGATATTTCTCTGGGGAAATTAACTGCTAAAAACCCTGACTATCTATATTGCATTAACCAGAAGATCTAAGAAGAAAATACAATGCTTGTTCACACTAGAACAATTCCTGCACAAGTATGATCTAACTCTCTACCTCACAAGCCAACTCAAGCCAACACTTAACCAATTCTGTTTCCTACCAAGCCCTAACTTCTTTGCGCAATTCCTAAGAGAATTAGCCCATATGTAATTGGGAAATCCTTCCTACATAACTGCGCAATGCACACATATGTCCTCAACTGATTGCATGCACCATCTGTACAACTCGAAAAATTATACAACTAATAGTACATTGTCCTTGCATTGTAGTCTCAACTGGGTATTCCTCTAAACTGACATGCATGAGTTATTTATGAGTGAATCTCCAATTAGCTGGTGTACTGGTACCGGGGATGCACTGGTGCACTACTCCACTACTAGACCTCTACTAGTTCCTCCAATAGTTATAACTAGTTTAACTTACTATAACTCAGTTAGACTGAGTTATCTAAGTACAACTTCAAAGAATTCAACCTGCCCCCCTAAAATTTAGGGATCACTCTACATGACTCTAGATAGACTTCCAAATTGAATTTCCTAATTCAATTAAGTCAATTTAACTTGATTAACTATTACAAGTTGTTATGAGAATAGAATTACAATTTTAATTCACAATTTAATTCAAGGAAAAAGTTAAATTGGAATTTCTTGTTGCTATTTTTAACAAGGTTAACTCAAGGGTTGGGAACCTGGAGTGGTGGATTAGCTCCTGGGAGTCTTGTGGCACCTAAGGGAGGTCTGTAAGGTCTTTTCTTGTTGACTCCATTTCCTTAAGGTCATATAGGAGGTTGAGTCTTATCATAGTGACCCTCAGCTCATGTTTAACATAGGCAAGTCGGTAAAAGTGGGTAAATGTGGGAGGAGGCGATTACATATCTGAAAATGAGTGGTTTTCCCTTAGTTGTGGTTCCCAATAAAAATGGAAAATGGAAATTTTGCATTGATTACAAAGAGTTAAATGAAGCTACTCTTAAATATTGTTTCATATTACCATTCATTAGTCAAATCCTAGATACCTTAGTTGGAAAGGAACATTTTTCTTTCGTAGATGGATTTAATGGCTACAATCAAATAAAAATAGCTTTATAATATCAAGACAAAACCATATTTACATCTATTTGGGGAACATTTTCCTATAAGGTATTACCATTTGGTCTATGTAATGCACCAGCTACATTTCAAAGAGCAGTCATGTCTGTCTTTGCTAATTTAATTCATGAATGTGTTGAAATTTATATGGATGTTTTTTTCCTCTGTAAATGGAAATAGTTTTGAAGAATCCTTGATTAATCTTGAAAAAGTTTTAAAAATATGTATAGAAACTAATTTTTCCCTTAGCAATGAGAAATGTTTCATGTTATTAACAATTATTTTTTTCTTGGGACACCATATATTTGTTGCAGGAATGATTATAGATCTAGCCAAAATTGAAGTTATTGTTAACTTGTCTAGTCCATCCAATCAACAAGAAGTCCATATTTTTTCTGGGTTTTGCAGTGTACTATCGTAGATTCATAAAAAAATTAAGATATCCTGCCAATGTTGAAGTTACTTGCCAAAGACATAGATTTTTAGAGGAGTTACAACTATCACATTTCTTTTGAAATAATTAAAGAAATTTTTTCCATGACAACAGTGTTAAGAAGGCCTAACTAATCATCACCATTTCACATCTCTATAGATGTAATTGATATAGTAGTAGGGGCATCATTAGTTCAAAAAGAGGATCTTAAGACCTTTGAAATTTAATTCATCAGTAAAATTTTAACCATTGCTGATCTCAGTTATACTATTGTTGAAAAAGAGATGTTAGTAGTTGTGCAGTAAAAAATGCATACATTATATTACTAGTTACAAAGTATTTATCCATACAGAATATTCTTCTATTAAATATTTAATGAATAAACCAATTACTAATGGTAGGATTACACAATCGTTGTTATTGTTGCAAGAATTTAACATTGATATCATTGATTGTCCCAAAAGTCAAAATCAAGTGGCAGAATTCCTCTCATGCCTTAACAACCTGTTGACAGTGTTGGACTTGCCAACATTCAAAGGGGTCTCTCTGATATGCGGTCCCAACTAGACCTCACACTGTTTGGTGTAGGAGCCCCATCTGGAATACGACATGGTTTTCATCTACTTAAATATTTTCCTTGGCTTTAGCTGTCACCAAGAAAGAGAATCACATATGTGCCTTCAAAAATCAAGTAAGTGTGCCTAGTGAATGTTCAGTTGTAGGTGCATCAAGGTTCTTCTACGTCGGAGGGAGGAAAAGAAGTGAGCCTCTAAGAGAGAGGTAATAGTACCACCCTATAAAAGACAGATGCCAACATGAAAGATTCATCTAACATCCATCGGAATAGTCCAAAAAGGTGCGATGATCATTACAACCACTACAACACATTCTCAATATGAGAAGCACGAAAATAACCGAAATAGTTCAACTACTTTAGTACAGGTGAAAACAAACATGAATCATAAACATTTATAGAACAATCTTACAAATATTCACAATCCATGCATGAAAATCGTGTTATCCATTAGGCTTCAAATATTAAGTAAAAGTCCCAAGATGCATGAATATAATGAACATCACTTGCTCCAATAGTGGACCGTTGGAGCGACTACTTTCTCCCCAAAAGTAATAACTTTGTCTCTCTGATGCCTTATGGGAGAAGCCGAAGTGGAAAGTTCTTTTCTTATACAATGAGGGTGTATATATAACAAGTGGGGTGATCTTTCACCTTCCTTGTGACTCTTGGACTACCCTCATGATTGTTTGACTTCCCTATGACTTTTCGACTCTTACATGACTCTTTACATCATGTTCATGTCCTTGGGACTTCCACTTTACAATACATTTTCAAATAAGAACTGATGTGGCACATTATGACTCAGGACATTACATTAGTGACATGGACTACATGATGACATGGAAATGTCAAGCCACTATTTGTTTTTTCATGCTTTATCTCTTCTTGAAGATAAAACTTGATATCTTCTTCCACCTCCATATGGCTTAGAGATGAGGAGTCTTCAGTGCTATTATTTCTTGAGGTGTTGTCACAATTTGATGTCCCCTTGCTTCCTTCTGATTGATTAGCTTGTACTTGCAGCTATAAAGGCATCTTCTCACATGGTCTCCTTCTCCATCCCCTTCTTCATCACCCTATCACAACATGACAGAGTACCTATACCTTCAACTCACTCAAGACTAGATGATATCAGCATGATAAACCCCTGGTCTAAGATGTTGCATGATGATCCATTGACTGAGCGGGAACTAGGTGGCATACAAAAAGAGAGGCTTAGGGATTGTGAAATTTCATAGTTCAGGTAGTCAATGGTCAGGACTGAGCCTTGAGACTCTGCAATGTGTGGTTCAGGCTCGACTGGACTTTTCAATTTTGTAGTTGAGGGATTCAAGAAGCCATGCTGAGGGCTTGAGCACTAATTTTTCCCACTGCGTAGTGTTGGAAGGAGAGGAAGGCCAGGTGATTGCACAATTGTGCAGTTCAAGAGATTAAGGTTGAGGCTTAAGGACTTAGACTACATAATGCACAGTTCAGACATGGATGGAGGGAAATATTGTGCAGTTATGGAGATCAAGGATTGGGATTGAGCACTGAGATTGCACATTGCACATTTCTGGGAGGCAGAAACTGTGCATTGCACAATGCCAAGAGACAAGGCTGCTGCTTGAGGACTGAGATTGAGCAGTGCGCAATCCATGAGAGTTGGTTGAGGTTAAATGGCCTGATGTTGGATCAGCGAGATGAGATTGAACAAAAGAAATACTTGAACATGATCACACACTTATATTACTTGACGACACAATGAGGGAAACCCAGAACATATGAATAACATTATTTACTCAAAACAACAACTTTGTGATGATTGACACTAAGTGCGACACCAAAAATACACTTTGCGATGATTGTGACGACACTTGTGTGACCATGATTGAAACTTTGGAAATGAGTACGATATATGTTTTCATGATAAAAACAACTCATTTACACAAGAATTACCCTTTAAACACACCAAAACTAGTTTGTATACAATGTGTGACACTTAACATGTTAAAATATGACACTTTGATCTTCTAACAAATGGGACTAGAACACTTAAAGAAAACACATGCAATGACTCTTAATGTTTGCGAAGACAACATGAAAATTCAAAGTAGGCTCCAAAATTTGGATGTAGGCCAAAATTTTGGAGGGTGTTGTAGTAACGACAACACTTGGCGACACACTGGTAGAATTCCAACTTCTCTGCCTTGTTTAGCTCTTTTGTGTAGGATCTAGTTCTTTAGGGAGTATTGATTCATCGTTAAGATTACTTTGGTTTCCCCACTTACCTCTTGTACAAACTTAGCCCCCTTTTTCCTTTCTCAGTGAAATACCAATATAAAGCCAACAAAATCACAATGTTTCGAATTGAGAGAAGGGTAATAAATTTTGTGAGCTTTAGATTTTCAAAGTATAGTTTTTCATCTCTAGAATTTCTCTTCTGCCAGTAGGCCTAGATAGTACCCCAACGAAGTCACTACACGAACAAAAACATTTCTTCGCTTCAAGTGAGCCTGGATGGTACCCTGACGGAGTTGCTTGCTTCACCTCCCTACGTAGGAAGACTTTCTCTTCTTTCGCCCTTTATTTATGTATTTTATATATAGGACTGTGCATATGCACTTATTCATTTCATGGGTGGAAGAGGGATCCCGACTTATTGAGAGAAGAAGAGGTTGTTCCTTCAAAGAAACATATATAAGACCTCTGATTTTGGTCTACTTGTTTAGATTTTCCCCTTGTCCTTCTCTAATTGACTAGATAAGCGTGGAAAACACTGAAACATACAGAACCGAGTGAAGGCGTAAGGTTTCTAGAATAGACACATATATCATGGATCAACACAAATCTCTCTTTACGCAAGGATCATATTTTCCTTCAGAGCATCATTGACCAAAAGGTGTAACCAAAACGAAGAATAAGGATTGAAGGTTTTCCAAATGTTGTAGTGTCACAAGACTCTTTTCAATTCATCCACATGCAATGAAACCGAAGAACACATTTACACACAACACTTATTTACATAAGCAAAAGGGGACAATAAGACAAGACTAAGCAAAATAAAGAAAGAAGAACATACTATGTACATAGGGTAGGTCACAACCCTAGACCATAATTGAAAATATTACTTTAAATCTTGCCATTAACAGGAAGAGAGTCAATCTTCCTGTCTAAAGATTGGAGGAAATATGTGTGATGGCCATGCTTCCCATGCATGGGATATGGTCTGATCCACAAGGATTGGAACTTATTATGTTTGCCTTTGTTTTCATGGGATTTATCCAACTTTAATACCATGCCACCTACATTGAATTCGTTCCTCCCTGCATCTCTTTTCAAACCATCTCTTGATACGAACTTGATGGAGAGATAATTTTTATTCATCTTTCTTTCTTTCTTCTTGTAGCTTGAGAAGAGTGTTTATCCTACTATGAACCAATAAGCATGGCTTACCCTAAGATTCTTGTGAAAGTTGAAGGGGAGGAAAATATATTTTTGAGGGTAGGACGACTTCTTTTCCATACACCAGGAAGTAAGGAGATGTATTCAAAGAAGTTTTAAGCATGGCATAGTCATCCCATAGGGCATTCACCAAAATAGAGTGTCAGTTTTGTTGTTCATAGAAAACAATTTTTTTTATTATGCGGATAAGGTTCTTACTAGTAGAGTCAAGAAGAGCATTTCCCTGCGGGTAGTAATTAGCAGAATGTTTCAATATGATTCCATTTTCCAATGCAAAACCATATAATCTCAATGATGACAAGTACGTTGCATTTTTGAAAACAAGTGAAGTAAAAAAACCAAACCTGGTAATGATGTTTTGTTTTAGGAAGTTGATGACTTCCCGATCATTCACTTGCTTGAGCGGAACCGATTATGTCCACCGCATGAAATAATATGAGGCAGTAAAAATTTAGGAGTGTTGCTTCGATGAGTGAAGAAAGATCTCATTGATAACGTCCAATCCCCATTGTTTAAATGGTTCTTCCACAACAATAGGTTGCAATGGGGCGACTGACTTCTTTCTTTGGCTATCACACTTCTGACAACCCAGACACTTTCGGGCATAAGTGTGAGCAACTTTGAAAAGTGTGGGCCAATAAAATTTGGCCTGCATGACTTTATGCATCGTAGTGTCACCCACAAAGTGTCCTCTGACTGGTCCAATTCTGTTATAGGCCATTTTGTTACATCTGATCAGTGAGCCTCCTAATGGGATCAATCAACATCCTATTCCCCCCTGTCACCATCTTGCACAAAGCCTTAAGCATGTGCCTTTCATTTCCCAAAATTTCAGCCCTAAACTGCATCATCTGAGCCAGTTTGAGGACCAACGCTCCCTGTAAGCCTGTTGGGGTGCATTCACCAGCAGGTTTCTCCACTGTGGCCTGTGTTGGTCACTAGCAGGTTTCTCCCCTTTGCATCTGCATTGGTTCTAGAAATCCGAGAGAATGATCAGGATACCATAAGCTTCCCCTTCTAGGAGTTTCCAGAAGTTGTTACAACTACTTACCTTGGATAAAACATTCATATCCTATACTACCTTACTTTGGAGTTTTCACCACTTATCCTTTGATCCTATCCCTCCATTAAAGGTGGATCTCTTACCCTAGATTGGTAATTGGATAAGAACTCCAAACTTACCCTAGTTCTCTATATATTCCCAACCTTCTATGTGGTTGGGGGTTGGATTTTGGCGAGTAATTATTCCCTTATACTGCTGTAGTGAGTTCTCATTATCTCATGCATTTAGGGTGATTGGAGGTGCATATTGTGACAAGGAAAGGACAAGTCAACAACTTGGAGGATCTCTTCTACAATATAAACTGCTACTTATGATTGTAATCTCCTTCCATTTATATTAATGCAAATAATTCATTGTTTTCCTATATGTGATGTTGTTATTTCACTTATTTTAGTACCATGTTGATCTCTTGAATGAAGTACTTAGGTGATACTTCATAGATCTCGTAGTTTCTTGGTTTGTGTTATCTAACTGTGCAGGTTTTAATTTTGGCAATCAGAGCTGGAATTGGAGCTTCCAAGCTAAAGAAGGAGCGAAGGGTTCTAGGTAGGCCTCACTCCATCCTCTATTTACTTTAAGGAAAAGCATTGAGTTCCTTGTCTCTCTGTTGTTATAGGTTAGCCATCGACCTACAGGAGATAATTTTGTCCTCAATCATAAATATCGTATAAAAAATTGACAACACCACTAGGGAACAGAGCATTACCTTCGTGGTTTCCTTGTCCATTGTGTTCGAATACCTTCTTGACAGACCTTTGTTGTATCATCCAACCAAGAACAGACCTAGGAAGTGAGTTCATTGAGCCTTTTTTGTAATTTTTGTGTTGAAATTCTCTTTCCTAGGCCCAATGCACCCCCTGTGTCTTTGAAAGAGCATTGCCTCTCACCTTGGCCCAGTTTGCACCAACGTTGCAACGCACTGGTGCCTCATCTGCACCAAAGTTTGCCCTTATTTTTGCATGAATTTTTCCTTGGTTCTTGAGCCTATCTTTGGTCAACCTACTTCCAACTGAACTTCCCTAAGTCTTTAGTGTCTTGTGGTCCCTCTAAATCCTCTGTTTGGTTTGCATTTTTGTTGTTTTCCTTTGGTAATAATTGGTTTTGATTTTTATTTGTTATTATCACTTGGTCACTTGAAAACTTTTTTCATTTGATTGATGATCGCTTAGATGAATTGTTGTTCTAATCCTCATTCTGAAAAGTGTAATTAAATCAGTAATTGAACATTTACATCTTAGTTTTCTTCATTTTGAAAATTAAGTGTGGTGAAAAGAAAAATTATTGCATTTGCAACTCGGGTTTTGTGTGTGAAATTGGAATTCCCTAGTGTGAAAGTGCATATTTTTGCAAAAAAAATTCCCCCTCAATCGTCCGGGGGGGGGGGGTGTTTTGAATTGTGTATAAGTGTTAATCACCTTTAAGTGGCATCTCTTTTTATTTTTGGAATTTTCACCCAATTTCAATTTGAGTCCTCTATTCATGAAATCCAAGATTACGTTTGATTTCATTGGAATCCTCTTGTGTTTGTTTTGAATAATTCTCTTGCATAGATCTCATTTTTGCAGATGGAAAGGAAATTGTGCATATATTACATTTGCATAGTTTTCAGGGGAATCGTGCATAGATTACATTGCATGGTTTGACATATTTTAATCCTTTGAATTGAATTGGAATAGTGAAATTGAAAGATATAGTTAGGAAGGTCTTGTTGGCTACATATTTGATTGTGGCATCATTGTTTTCACCTCTTCCCTACACTAGATAGCTTTCATTGAAATTGAAAAGAGTTTTTTTTTCATGTTAGTTGTATTATAGGCGTGTTGAAGTGAAATCAAGTTTTGACCCTTGAAACTGAAACTTAATTCAAGCTCAACTTCAAATTCATATCAATTAAACTAAGGAGCATTTGAAACTTAACACAAACACATAGACGTCTAGGCTAGATATGTGTTCCAACATCATTAAACGTAGGAGTTGTCATTGTTTTCCAGCATTGCATCCCGAGGATGAAATCTCGTTCCACATACATAAGTGTATAGGATCGTTCTCCACATACCTTTGGGTATATCGTATGGCGCTCCATGCATGAAAAGTATATGGGGGCACTCTCATCAAATGGTTATGCATTAAACAACACTACTAAGGATTTCACTTCCATGTACCGTCGTGTATATTTTGGAAGTCTGCTATAGGTTGCTATCCATCCATATGTAATCGAGTCTACTGCCTTGTATACTGTTATACACCGAACACAACTTTCACGGAGATTTCCTGCACATATGTTAAGTCCTTGGTTCACTAAGGTGTATATTGTAGTTCATGGTTGCTTGGTAAACCTTTTCCCTAGTTACCCCTCTTTGTAATCGTTTGTGTCTTTAATTTCTAAAATCAATCAATTGACCGCAGAACAACATCCTTCCTGTGGAACAACTCCTTAGTGGATCTTAGGTTGAGACTAATGGCAGCAGTTCCAGAGTCTACCAATCAAAGAAACTCCTCTAACAGGAATCCTGGTCCTTTTCCTTCTTTTGGAAATATTGGTGCTCCTTATATGGCAACGTTGTCCCTTCCTGGATTCACCATTGGTTTGCCAGTTTGGTTATTTTCGACCCCTATGGTTTCGAATGTCCAAACTACTTCTCAACCAGGTTATCTTCCACCTAAAAATATCAACCTCAACTTGATCCTAAAGTTCACCCTTTGCTTTCTTCGCTTGTTTGGTCTTCTTCCTCTGCTTCCTCTTCATCTAGTGAAATCCTGCAAGTTAGTAACTAGGTGGATAAGAAGAAGAAGAAAATGAAGATTAAGAAGAATAAAAATAAGCAAAATGACAACCAAGTGACCATTACTACAGATGCAACTGATGTTGAGAAACCTTCCAATCAGCCCATAAAGTTAAATTCCCTTGCATGTTCTGTAAGGGTGACCACCTTCTTAGAGATTGTCCTGGTATTCCCAAGATATTAGAAGTGTGGTCCACATGCTCACATCGGTCTTTGTCATCAGCCTTTGGAGATCATGCTGGTGATAAAACATCCATTAGTGATAGTAAGGTCCATGGGAAAAAGGGTAAAGTCAAATTTCCCTGTAAACTATGTGAAGGGAATCATCTTATTCACCTTTTTACTTATATGGATGAAGCCTCAAAAGTGTTGGAAAACCTTACAACTTCTCAGCCACGACTTCCAGCTGGTTACCGGAAGCTTTCTTCCAATCCTCCACTAGTTGATGAAACGATTGATCAAAATCCATCTCCAATCAATCCCACTCTCTTTGAACATGAATCCCATGAGTCTGTTCCTGACCAACCATTGGTTGAGAAAATGGTTGACTCGATTCCACCTTTAGTTGATTGTACCTTTCCCATAGAGAGTGAACTTCATACTGCTCAACTTCTTCTCATTTCTTTAGGTTCCAATGAACTAGGGAGAAATCCTCTCGTTCCCACAGTACAAGGGGACAATCCTCCCATTCTCGCAACACAAGGGTGCAGTTCTCCCATTCTCACAGAACCTCCTCCAAGTAGTATTGTCACTTCCTTTGATTGGAGTCAACTGGAAGGATATCGTCTTCCTCCTTATGTGGCCTTCCAGATCATAGTACAAGCTTATAATGTGGTTCTATCTAGCACAATCATATATGAAGGTGCATTTGTTAGTATTCTGTCCTCAACTACTTAGCAAGTTTTAGGTTCTCTGCAACTTGTGCCTGTTACCCAGAATCTGTTGGATTTGAGCAGAGGAACCAGTCAACCGTCAGGTATCCTTCCTAAGTTGTCTATTACTTTGGGAGGAAATATTGTCTATATCGATGTGATGGTATTCCAAGGCCCTTTGGATTGTAATTTTCTCCTTGGGCGTGACTATGTTTATGTCATGGGAGTTGTTGTCTCTTCACTCTTTCGTGTGATGTGTTTCTCGCTTGAAGGAATAATTATGACTATTGACCAACTTTGATTCGTCAGTCCTTATTTGACTCCCAATCAACCAGCATCCCTAAATGGTCCTTATATGAAAGTGATATCCCCCCTAGCCACAGGTTAATTATGTGGTAACCTGTTCCGTACCCATGTTTACTGATGATTTAGTAGGTGATTTGGTGAATCATTTACTCGGGGCATTGGAGCCTGAACTTTCCATTGGATCCTTTGATATGTATCCCTCCCAAAGTGTTGTTATCCCATCTGATGAGAACCTCTTGGAAGCCATGGTCTATCATAAGCCATGATCAGAATCAAAGCATTGTTCCTTTTCTTGTGTCAATCTCCTTAAACAATGAAACAAGGTCCCAGACTAGAGTTCCTTTTCTTGTGTCAAGCTCGTTAAAAAATGAAACAAGGTGTTGGAGCAGAGTTCCTTTTCTTGTTTCAAGCTCCGTAAAAAATGAAACAAGGTTTCGGAGCAGAGTCCTTTTTCTTATGTCAAGCTTGTTAAAAAATGAAACAAACTCTTATGAGGATAGTTATTTTACTATGTCAACCTCATTAAAAAATGAAATAGGTTCCTATGAGCATAGTTATTTTCCTGTGTCAAGCTCGTTAAAAAATGAAAAAATCCCCTTTCAATTAGAGTCTTTGATTAGATCTCGTAAATTCCTAGTCGAGTCTTTCACTTGATCTCGTAAATGAACCTTCATTCCATCCACCTGTTAGTACCCACTAGTCTACTTAGGTGCATGAAATGAAGCTTGGGGGGCATGTACTTCGAATTGAGTCAATATGTTGGGGCCATGCAAACTTATTTCAAGCATATTTTTTCTTTGTTTCAAGTTTTCATAAAAATGAAACCAATATTCGAGCATAGTTTCCCATGTTTCAAGCTTCTATAAAAATGAAACCATTCCCATTTTATTCCTTGTGATTACTATTTTTATCATCCTATTTTTTCCAGATGAGCCTTGGTTTTTCATTCCATCATCACCATCTGCTTGGCCGATCATATGCTTTCACTTGGTTTTTACCCTTTCCTGAGGAACCGCTGCAATGAGTGGTCTTATTAGCCAACCTCTTGACCTTTGCATGTTTTGAGTAGTTCCATCATGACCGGAACTAGTTTCTACCCTTTATACCACTTGTTCCTCCAGGAGGATTCCTCTTTCATCTCTTTTCAGACTCCCAAAATATGAAAATATTGTCAAGCACTTGTCTTTTTGAACTCGTAAAAGTAAATGAAAATACGTCTACTCAGTATAAGTTTAACCCTTTTCCAGAATGAGATAGACTAACTACAAAAAAGGAATACCTTAGTCGAACATGGCTAAGAGGTTCTCTTGGGTATTGTTTTCTACATTTTCATACTTAAGGGAGTACCTACGAAAAGGGAAATCTGGATTTCTCTTTTTCGCCTCTTTTTCAAACTCACTAAACATGAAAAAGATGTCGATTTTTACTTCACTAGACTCGTTAAAACATCAACCAGTGATGGACTTGTCGAACATGACAAGGCTGAACCACTCCTTCTTATGGTTTTCTAAATATTCTCAGAGGGATTCATTTGAAGGATGAACTTACATATCAAGCATATGTTATCCTCCTCAAGTTTGTTAAAAAATAAAGAGGTACTAGCCAGTATGGTTGGGGAAATTGGGAAAACAAGCGATTCCATTTTTCTAATGGCAGCGAGCCTCTATTGAACATGACACTCTTCCACTTCATATCCATGATTGTCGAGTTGGGTAATCTGCTTGTCTTTTCATTATCATATCGTTTTTAGAGCCTCCATTTCGGTTTTGGAAAATACTACCAACCCCATTCAATGTCGTCGGTGTGTTCAAGAGAAGTCATTCATTTGATCTCCACTACAATACTCTTAAGCCTTCATTTCATGTATGCCCTTCCTAATCTAGCTCCGTGTTAGCATGATTCTGATCTTTTTCTCTCAATCATGATACCTATTTCATGTCATTAATGGCGAATACATCAAGGCCCTCCTACGATGGGTCGCTTCCTGTCGACATCAGTACATCATCCAAGAAGTTAAATTAGAAACACCCCTTGGTACCTTGGTGCTTACATACATCAATGGCAAGTTTCCTCACTCTCACCGACAGGTTTACATCAATAGCCTTCGACCAAAAGATTCTGTGTGGTGTTCAACATCAACTCATTCATTCGCACCATACATATTGTACTATAGTACCTTGAGAGCCATTAAAATCGTCGGTGGTTTATCCTGTGTCTGTTAATGGATTACATCATTAGCTGATAATCAGATGGTGTCTACCATGTTAAACTCCAGCTCATTGATTCACATGGTTAGACTCATACATTGGTTGGTCATGTGAACGAGATAAAAGACCCCAAATTTAGTTTCATCCATCAGGGCTACAATTTCAGGAGTTATACAAATATCAGAATGTATGATGTCCATGATCATATAGACAGTCATCCAGTCATGGGTCCACCAGTTGCATCTGTGGACGTGTCTTTTGATCATTATACATGATATGTTAGCTTATGAGATGAGTATGGGTATGCCTCCCTCAAAAAACAAAGATTTCATGTTGTAAATGTATTGTAGCAGATGAAGCTCACCAGTTGTCCTTTATCCCTACTTGTCACAAGGTAAAGCACTTCAAACATTAGTCATCACCTCTAACTTTGCGCTTTAGGGGGAATTCTATTATAGCCATTTTGTCACATCTAATCATTGATCATCTTAATGGCATCAATTAACATCTTATTCCCCCTTGTCACCATATTTCACAAAGCCCTAAGTATGTACCTTTCATTTCTGAGAATTTCAGCCCTAAACTGCATCATCTGAGCTAGTTTGAGGACCAACGCTCCCTGTAAGCCTATTGGGGTGTGTTCACCAGCAGGTTTCTCCATTGTGGTCTGCATTGGTCATCAGCAGGTTGCTCCCCTTTGCACCTGCATTGGTTCTAGAAATTCGGGAGAATGATATAGATTTCAGAAGCTTCCCCTTCTAGGAGTTTCTAGAAGTTGTTACAACTACTTACCTTGGATAAAAAATTTAGATCCTATCCTACCCTACTTTGGAGTTTTCACCACTTATCCTTTGATCCTATCCCTCCATCAAAGGTGGATCTCTTACCCTAGATTGGTAATTGGATAAGAACTCCTAACTTACCCTACTTCTCTATATATCCCAACCTTCTATGTGGTTGGGGGTTGGATTTTGGAGAGTAATTATGCCGTTATGTTGTTGTAGTGAGTAGTTATTATCTCACGCATTTAGGGTGATTGGAGGTGCATATTGTGACAAGGAAAGGACAAGTCAACAACTTGGAGGAGCTCTTCTACAAGATCTACTGCTACTTATGTTTGTAATCTCCTTCCATTTATATTAATGCAAAGAATTCATTGTTTTCCTATATGTGATGTTGTTATTTCACTTATTTAAATACATGGATCTCATAGTTTCTTGGATCGTGTTATCTAACTGTGCAAGTTCTAATTTTGGCAACCAGAGTTGGAATTGGAGCTTCCAAGCTAAAGAAGGAGAGAAGTGTGCGAAGGATTCCAGGTAGGCCTTAGTGCATCATCTATTTACTTTAAGGAAAATCATTGTCCCTTGTTTCTTTGTTGTTCTAGGTTAGCCATTGACCTAGGGGAGATACTTTTGTCCACAATCGTAAATCCCATATAACACATCATGAAGGTCACACAACACCTTTTCCGAATATGGTTCTTCTAAGCATCTGAGAAGGACTCAGTTATGGTCCTTTCGAAAAAGGACTCCATGTACCAACTGGTAAGATAAAGCTTTCAATCAAACTACCCTCTTCTTTCATGCAGATAAATCAGAGGGGAGATTATCATGCTCAAGGTATTGTCTCACATCCGCGTACTAGGAGGTTGGATTTTAGAGGGGGGGAACTCACTCCACATTTTACATCTTGATCTCTTGCTCCCATCCAAATGAATCATCTTCACGTGTATTCACTTCTTATGCTACTAGTTGGCATATACCATGACCCTTGATAGTGTGAACTAGTTTGAAATCAAGATCATAATCCTATAAACCATTCATCCAGTTCGCTCTTCTTTTACCCTGCTCTTTTTGAACAAACAACGATCTGACCACTAGGTGTGGGACAAAGATAATGCAATGATTCTTCAAAAGATAGGGTTGAAATTGCTTCACCGCCTTGTAGACCACATAAGACTATTTATCAATGGTGATATAGATAAGCTCAGGTCCTTGCAAGCTGGCATTCATGAAAGATATATGCCACTCATTATTCCGATCATATTTTTGTGTAAGCACGGTGGTAAGAGAAGTATGAGAAGGAAATGTGTAGAGCGGGAAATCCTTGTTGAAATCTAGGTTGTATAGAGCTGGTGCTTCCACGATTGCTTGCTTTATATGAGAAAATGCATCCTTTTCCATTTATATACTTCATCCTTCTTCACCATATCCTACACAGGTTTCACTATTTGAGCATAATCAGAGAAGAACTCGCGAAAAAAAATTATTTTCCCCAAGAAGGACTACATGGTTTTCTTGTTCACTTGGAATGGAATTTGTGCTATAGCCTTGACCCTTTCAGGGTCCAATTTAATCCCACTTTTTCTATGATGTACCCCAAGATATTTCCCTCAGACACTGCAAAAATTCTCTTCTTTGGATTAATGGATATCCCGTATTTTTGACATCACTCAAAATTTTGCTTCAGATGGCACAAGTGGTCTGATCTCCTTTTCAAAAAAACTATGACATCATCAAGATACATCACTACGCTCTGACCAATCAAATCGTGAAATGTGATGTCCATCGCACATTGGAAGGTTGCACTGGCATTAACCAACCCAACTGGAATTCTTCTAAAAGCGAACATGCCCCACTTTGTTCAAAATGTTGTTTTTAGTCTGTTAGGTTTTGAGACTAGAACCTGGTTGTAACATGAAAATCCATTAGGAAAAGAAAACATTTCTGACCCTGATACTATCTGTAAGATCTATTCCATTGATGACATCGGGTAATTATCTTTGTCTGAGGCGCAATTGAGGTTTCAGAAATCCATGCACAAGTGTATCTCCCCAAACGTTTTCCTTACAGGGACCAAGTTGGAAAACCACATTGAATGTTGCACTTTATAGATGATTTGAGTTTCCAATAGCTTCCTTAACTCTTTCTGAATCAAAGGCCCAAGCGTTGGATGAAATTTTTGCAGCTTTTGTTGGAACGACTTGGCCCCTTCTTTAATTGGAATGACATGTTGGATTATTTATGTGTCATAAGTTTTAAGATCATTGTACATCCACATGAAAACATATTAGTACTGCTTGAAAAGGCAAATAAAATCTTACCGCTCTTGAGGCTTACAACAAGTAGTGAGATGAACAAACTTCATATCATTTATGCCAAGATTAATGTGTTTGTGTGGCAAAGTTGAACTATGATTTTTTATGTTCACCGGTCTGTGGAAACGATTTTGCATGTCATATATCTTTTCTAGTGATTCCACGCCCTTAGGCATGGGGTTCTCTTTACTTTCTCGAGCCGCATATTGCATCACTTTTTCATGCTCTTCTTCGTCAATGGATGCATCTTCGAATACATCAATGTTCGCCATGAAATGCAATATATGTTGGTCATCATTAAAAATGTGAAAATTAGTGATATTGTCAAGGACAAAAAGTTAGTAAAGAAGCTCAATAGAAAAACCATCCCTATGCACTAACAACCTAGCAGCAACATTTTCTAATGCACCTACAACTGAATTGCATATTCTAGGAACAAAAACAATATTGAAAGCTTGGAAATGTGAAATTAAGTACCATACCTCCTGTTGGTAACCTTTGAGATTAGGTGACACACAATATATATTATTCCATACCTGTCGTACGACGATCTCAGAGTCACCTATTGCTTTAAGAACCCCAAATTCGACGTCAATGGATTTATGTAGGCATAAGATGAGTGCTTCATATTTTTCATTGGTTCACTCGAATTCCAAGCAGTAGGAGATCAAGTGTTTCCTCTATTGTGGGTCTACTAAAACACAACTAGCTCTAGAGCCCTCTTATGTCTTTGAACCGTCAAAATACAAAATCCAAGAATCAGAAATACCAAAGCTATGTCCTACACTAGTACTACTAATATATATTGTACATAAGTCATTTCCACCAGTTGGACTAGGAAGGAGTTCCAACTGTGTATCTGGTGGGACTGGGGAAGGCTGGGCAAGATAACATCCTAGGTCAGTTTCCAAAAAGAAATTTCCGAAAATTAAGTTTGCAAAAGAAATTGGCTCATTTTTCCTTTCGAAGGGTGTAACAATGTGTTTCATGTAAGGCTCTAATTCTTCTCGAATTTGGTTATTCCTTCCCTTATAAGAAAGCTAAAGATGCGACCAATTGGTAGAAAAATACACTTGTAATTTGCTCGACTAGTCTCTGCTTAGTAATACACCGTAGCCTTCGAGGATGTCCATAATCACTATGTTTATACACTCGTGAACTCGGTGATCAGACGATAAGCCAATAAGAACATTCTTGATTTCAACAATAGCTTGGACAATAGACCTATCTAGCTAAATAATTTTTGCATCAATTTTATCCCATTTGGAATTAATTTTCTTGGCGACAGATAATGGCATTACATTCACGGATGCACCAGAATCAACTAAAAAATTGTGGACATTGTAATTGAAAATTTCAAAAGTCAATAAAAACAGAGGGTAGAGAGTGTTAGCCTCTAATGTTACAACATTAACAACTGATTCCAAGGGACTAGAAGACTTACCAAACACCTTCTGCGAAGAAGAAGCATTATCACCTAATGAAGGTTGCGCAAGGGCCCGGGAAAGCAGTTCCCACTAGCTTGCTATCCTTGTAAGCTTGAAGATTGAAATATTTGTGCGATATTTCTTCATATCATCCACTATATTGTAATCCAATGTTTCATATGCAGTGGGAATTGCTGAAGTGTTTGGAGGAGTGATTTTGTTTGACACTTCTAGAAGGGTAGATTTTCTTTTTCCACTGGCAAAAGTGTTCTTCACTATAGCAGTATTTCTAGACTTTCTCTGAGTGTTCTGAGCATAAGTGACAGGCAGTGTGATTTTTATTAACATGTGTTCCTTCAAATTTTTCCTCGTTAGCTTGTGTTAAGAAATAAGCCCGTAACTTCTAAACTGGTATTGATTATTTTTCTTCTATGTTGGGGCCTCATTCACTAGCGGTTCTTCAGATTTTTCTTCTCAACAGTGAAAACACAACTAAAATTATTCGCTCTATGTCCAATACCTGCAGTCTCTTCAACTACAATGGATTCTTCATTTTTTTCAATCTGCTCATATGAAAGTACAGTGTCAATAATGTGCACAACCAGAGTGTTCATGTTGTGCCTCCATTGTGGGAACGTCTTTTTTGAATGGTATTCTTGATGAGAAGAATAATATCGATCCATGCCTATGCTTTTGACATTCAACACAAAATTAGAGCTCTGTGCAAACATAGATGGATGATTACTACTGTTGTTGTTATTCCTTCTCAGGAAGTTGAACTTAGAGGGTTTGCTACTGACAATGGTCTCACTTGTCCTTTGTTTCAGCTCTTCCAACTCATTGGACAAAGACTTGATGGTTTGGGTCAAGCTTTCAAGATGAGTAGCCTCTTTATCCTTGGCCTTGTTTGAAGAGGATTGAGACCTTTTGTTAGTCTCCCTATATTCTTTAGATGAATATTCATCGACACTGACTCTGATCGCACACAAGTCCTTTTCAACTGCGATGGCTTCTTCAAAATTTTGCGCCAAATTTTCTTTCACAAATTGCGAAATGCTTGTCGGCAAGGTAGAAGTGTAGTAGTCAATCATGATGGAGTCATGAGTTTTCATATCTATGGAAAATTTGTTCAATATTTCATTAAACCTCTGGTTGAAATCCTTAACTTTCTCTTTTTCCCCCATCTTTAAATTCCCTAACTCCTTTAATAACATGGCTAGGGTTTTATCGTCAACAAACTTTTCAAGGAACAACCTTTTAAACCCCCTCCAATTCTGAATTAAGTTTATCGAAAGACTATGATACCAAAAAATTTCTCTACCGTCTAAGGTACAAGGAAAGAGTCTACATGCAACATTGTCATAATGTACCTCGAGCATCTGCAAGTGTAGGTAGAAGTTATCCAAGTAGTATTCTGCTTTGATTGACTTGTCAGGGTCATATTTTGTTCACAAAATTTTCAGGTGTCTAGGCATCTTATGTAAAATACCCAAAAGCATGAGTGGGCCCTGAGTCATCCAATCTAGATCTTGGTTTTCCATGTTCTCGTCTCTGTGCTCCTCCTCCTCTTCAGAATCTGAGGAATCCTCTCTGTGGTCGCCTATCCCGTCTTGTATTCTTCGTTGTAAGGTGGAAGTTGATCTGGATGTTCTATGATGTCTGCAAATGTTGTTAACTCTTCAAGAGTGGAAAAACCCAGATATTCTACTGTAGAAACCACTATGCCAGTAGGAGTTGTTTCTTTTATCTTCGGAAAATAAGGAAGGTTTTGTGCTCCAATAATTAGTTCAATAGCCTTCACAAACCAACGGGTTATAGGTCAAGTGATCTGAATCTTTTCGTAAGTAACTTCACAATTTTGTTCCAGACCTGGTTGAGAAGATCCTCATGTTTCAAGAATGTGATTTAGAAAGGTGTTGGGTGTTAGCATAAGGTTTGCATCTTTCCCTAAAGGTCCAAAGGTTATTTTTATCAATTCATTATGTAAATTCATGGTTATGTAAAGGGCTTGTAAAATTTATTGTGTAAATTGCTATATAATCCTAGGGATATATTTAATCAATTCTTTTCACCTAACCCTAAGCTTATCCTCAGTTTTTTGCAACACAATTAGCCTACCCCAAGCCTACAACTAGCACTACGAAATATTTTCGTAGCACTCACCAAAAATTTTAAAATATAGGTTTTCGATATTCTAACCCCATCATTTCAAGTGCTTTAGAATTTTTTCACAAAGCCCTACCCCTTTATATCCATGATGTGACAACTAGCTGCATTGTAAATCCCAAGAAAAAATCAAACCCTAAATTGACTAGTTTACCCTAAAACAATAATTTCCAGTAATCCCAAAAATATGTTTACAGTGCACGAGAAAGCTCTAAAAGTGTTTGTAGTGTCCATCCAGGAGAATTCAAGACTGTAGAGGGATTTGAAGTGTTAGATTCTTTGAAACTATGGGTCAATCAGATCATGTGAAGAGATTTATGTCAAAACCATAGCTAAGGAAAAAAAGGGAGAAACTAGTCATATCCCTGTTAAAAAACATAATGAAAACCTTGTGAAAGAACCAGAGGTTAGGGTTTAATAAAGGAGAACAATAAGATGACAGAAAATGGTGTTATAAGAATAGGAGTCAAAACAAAGAGTAGCACAAAGTAAAAAAGGAAAACAGAAAATGGAAACAGGGGAGGAAGAAATGGAAACAGAGCCTAGGGTTTATTGCAAAAAACCTCATACTCACCCTAAAAACAAGATAAGACTAAATTTCAAGGATAAAATGAACCCTAGGCTAAAGGATACAATGATTATTGATGCAGAGGAAGAGACTGTGCAAGCTTCAAAGAGCAGAAAGAGATAGAGGAAAATAGAGCATGTTGACAGAAAGGGGAAAGAAACCCTAAAGGCTGATAAAATCATACAAAAAGATACCATAAGGGTGATAAGAAGCAAGAATAAATTGTAAATCCTTGCTCAAGCTGTTGAAGCCATGGAAGAATAAACAAATCTACATTTTTGGTGAAGAAATACCTTGAGCCAAGAACAAGGGAATTTATTTTGTTGTAAAAACCCTAATTTTGACTAATATATTTCATGAATTTTTTTTATAGTCTAGCTAGCATACTCTAGGGCCGAATGATGATATGAAATAATTTTTTTTCAATTTTAAGCACGCAGATGAAATCCCTATGGTTTTGGTCAAATAGTCAACAAGAAGGAGAAATGGCAACACTTTCTTTTTCCTTGTTTTAGTCACCATATTCAAGCACAGTTTCTGAAAAGTTGAAAAGGAATTTCAAAAAACCAAAAAAATCATTTTGTTGGAAACAGGTTGATTTCAAAAAACCTCTTTCATATTTTACCCATACAACATGGTTTGGAAAATACAAAGGAAACTTTGATACCTATTTTTCCAGATTTTGTAATTCTCTTATTTTACTATTTTAGTCACTATTTTTAAATGTAGTTTCTGAAAATATGAAGATGAATTTGTAAAAAACAAAAGAGGTTTTTGTTGGTAAAATACTATTTTAAAAATACTCTCTCAATTTTTACCTAGCTAGCATGGTTTGAAGGATATGAAGGAATATTTGCAACTTATTTTTCAGGATTTAAATAATTAATTATTTCCTATTTTAGTCATCCACTTGGGCACGGTTTTCAAGAATATGAAGATGAATTTTCCAAATAAGAAAGAATGATTTGTGTGGAATGTTCTTATTGAAAAAAACCTCTTTCATTTTTTACACATCTATCACGGTTTGGGAGATTTGAATGTATATTTGAAGCATATTTTTTAGAAATTTGCTAGATTTTCGAAATTTTGTTTCCTATAAAAATTGCAAGTCAATAGTTGAAGGCCACCTCATCAAATTCCACTTGGGATCAGACTAAATTTGGGTCAAGATGTTTTCAGATCCATTTCTTTTGGATCTTGAGGATTATTGCAATTAATACTTTCCACAAATTGTGGATTTGAAACCTATGTAGTATTTCTATAAGTTAAATGTAAAAGGAGGACCAAGGGTTGGTTTTTGATGAAAAGATAATTATTTTATGTTTGTTGAAGGCTTTATTAATCTACAGTTTTCCAAGAACAGTATATTTTGATCAATGATATAAATATTCATGCAATGGTATGTCTTAGTATGTCTTTTCTACAATTTCAGTGTTTCCTTCTTCGTAATCTCATTTGAATGTATGGTCTTCTGAATATTTGAATAAGAGTAAATGTTACATAATTCATCCTTTATTTGATGCTCTATTTCATACATTTAAGATAGTTTCACTCCTATCTTCTAAATCTACTTTAGTATTCATTTCGTATTCCCTACTATAGTGGATTGTTTTACTATTTTCTTCCTTCAATGATAACGATGACTAATGTCTAGGATATGCTATCTACCTTGACTTTGTCAATCCTAATCAAACAACCAGTATATTGGTAAGTTGTCATAAACCCTAGCTTGTTGACTCCATTTCCCAATGGATTGTCTACGTCATGCCATACCAAACCCCACATCAACACAACACAGCTGAAGATCTAGCCACTGTGTGAATGTACAGTTAATTGCTAATTTAGTGATTAGACTGTCAGAGAAAGACCTCTTTGGATTGAAGGGGCTAGCCTTAAATCTATAAGTTTGGTTTTTAAAGGTTACATTAGGAATTTTTCTCCTACATCCATGAGGACATTTTCTGAGTGATAACATCTTGGCGACCATACTAGGGATAGGAAAGTACATCTTCCCCATAATTGTTTTTAATGATGAGATCTGATTCCTAAGGGCAAGTAGGAATTTAGACACAATTGTTGTTAATTTGTCCTGTGGAATCCATTTCCAAGAATCCAGAGTTTGAAGCTTCTATGGTGACTCCATTGGCAAATGATCTAGAGCTCAAAACATGAATGGTGACTCCATTGTCTGATAAATCCAGAGCATAATTATAGATCCAGTTGCATGATTAATGAAGATGACAAGGTATGCTATTATGAATCACGGACATATACCAGGTTTTCCAAATCATATTCCTCACACAGATTGGCAGACTTGTCTGCCAAAGTTTAAGGATTAGGGAAGGGATGACGTTGGTTTACATTTGGTCAAATTTCATTTGCATCATAAGTTAGGAGCTTACTTGTCTGAAGATTGCCTCATGAAGATGTTTATGGCTACCCTAGAAGAAGATGTGAGGTCATGGTATGGAAATTTTCCATCTACTTGTCTATACTCTTTAAATGAATTTTATACAATATTTTTTGAGCATTATAAAGAACCATATCCTTTTTGTTGGTTGAAAAATGTTATGAGCACATTGAAAGTTTCATTTATAACTTTCAAATTTTGTATGGTGACAAGGAGTTAATGGATGAGGAAATTCAAGAAACCCTTTTTTAATATTCTTCTCAACAATAAACAGTAGAGACTAGCTGTCGCAATAATCAGGACAATTTTCAGCAGATTAGAGCTTCTCCCTTGACTAAAAATGAAATATATCAGCTTCTTGGTGTAGATAGTCATGTTTCATCCCCTAAAATTGATGAAGATATGCAACAAGTTTGTCAACTTTTATGTGACCAAGAGTATGAGGATAGTCAAACAATTGCCTCTTCAAATCAATCATTTTCTGAGTTTTTGTCCCATAATGAAATTACTGAAAATTAAAATTGTGAAAGTGATCATATTGGTGTTTTCTCACATTCGCATGAGAATTATGTACAATAATTGATTTCTCTTCATTCATCTGAAATTCAAATTGACAGTTTTTAAACAAAGTTACTGAAGGTTAATAAGGCAAGATCAAAAGTGTTTGATGAGCAAGAGAGTGTTTTTAATGCACATTATGTGGTTGTCATATTTGAACCAGTTCTAGATGGTATCGTCCTTTTTTGATGAGAATGACGAACAATCTACTGCCATGTTTTTTTAGAATGATGTTGAGAATCAAGGTATAAAGCAAGAACAACGAGAAGTTCTAAATGAAGTTTTTCCTCTTGTGTTTTATCATCAAAAAGAGGTGAATTTGCATGTTTTCCATGATCCTTTTTCAAGTCTATTGTAGTCACTAGTGAAGGTGGAGTTTGTTTTTTCATAAGCTCGGGTTTTGGATTCAATTTTAGTTTTTAGTTGCTTACGAAAGGTGTGAGCAGAATTCCAGTGAGTGGCCATCTCCTTGCCTAGCTGCACTGGAAATTTTGTATCACCTGATTGGGCAGAATTTTAGCAGGTTAGTGTAGATAGAGGTGTGCAATAATCCTGTCAGGGCAAGCATGAGTTAGAGCATATTTTCAGTAGTTTGGTTTTCAATTTTCAATCAATGTTTTTAATAAGCAATGGACTCAGTTAGATTGCAGGTCACGGTTTGCAGGTTGCAGTTTGATTTCAGTTGCAAGTCGGGTTATTAGTATTTGAGTTGGGAGAAACCCATTAGATCAGGCAGAGGGTCTACGTGTTGTTTCTTTCCTCCTGGGGAGATAGTATCCCCATTGGAGCTAGTTGTTAGCATCAGGTTTGCACCTTTCCCTAAATGTCCAAAGGCTATTTTTATTAGTTCATTATGTAAAGTCATGTTTATGTAAAGGGCCTATAAAATTTCTTGTGTAAATTTCTATATAAGGCTAGGGGCATGTCTAATCAATTATTTTCACCTAACCCTAAGCTTATCCTAATTTTTTCGCAACATAATTAGCCTACCGCAAGCCTACAACTGGCACTATAAAATATTTTCGTAACACTCACCGAAAATTTTAAAAGATAGGTTTTTGAGCTGCCAACCCCATCATTTCAAGTGCTTGAGCATTTTTTCACAAATCCCTACCCCTTTCCATCCATGATGTGACAACTAGCTGCATTGTAAATCCCAAGAAGGAAGTTTAAACTCAAACCCTAAATTGCCTAGTTTACCCTAAAACAGTAATTTCCAGTAAACCCAAAAATATGTTTACAGTGCACAGGAAAGATCTATAATTGCTTACATTGTTCAGCCAAGATAATTCAAGATTGTAGAGGGATTTGCAGTGTTAGAGTCTTTGCAAATATGGGTCGATCAGGTAATGTGAAGAGGTTTATGTCAAAGCCCTAACTAAGGAAACAAAGTGAGAGCCTAGTCATATCCATGTTGAAAAACATGATGTAAACCATATGAAAGAACTAGAGGTTAGGGTTTATGAAAGGAGAATGAGAAGACAACAAAAACTAATGTAAGAATAAGAGGAGGTAAAACAGAGAGCAACACAAAGTAAAAAAGGAAAATAGAAAATGGAAACAAAGCCTAGGGTTTACTGAAAAAAACCTCATACTCACCCTACAAACAAGATAAGACTGAATTTCAAGGCTAAATTGCCCTAGGCTAAAGGATACATTGATTAATTTTGCAAAGGAAGAGACCGTGTAAGCTTCAAAGAGCAAAAAGAGATAGAGGAAAATAGAGCATGCTGACAGCAAGGGAGAAGAAATTATAAAGGTTGATAAAATCATACAAAAAGATACCAGAAGGGTGACAAGAAGCCAAGATAAATTAGACCTCCTTTCTCAAGCTATTGAAGCCATGGAAGAATAAACAAATCTGCATTCTTGATGAAGCAATACGTTGAGCCAAGAACAGAGGAATTTATTTTACTGTAAAAACCCTAATTTTGACTAATATATTTCATGAAGTTTTATTTTATAGTCTAGCTAGCATACTCTAGGGAAATTTGATGATATTATACAAAAAAATTGGATTTTAAGTACACAGATGAAGTCCCTATGGTTTTGGTCAAATAGTCAACAAGAAGGAGAAATGGCAGCACTCTGTTTTTCCTTGTTTTAGTCACCATCTTCAAGCACAGTTTACGAACATTTGAAAAGAAATTTCAAAGAAAAAAAGGTTTTCGTTTGGAACGAGCTGATTTCACAAAACCTATTTCATATTTTACCCATACATCATGGTTTGGAAAATACAAAAGAATATTTGAGGCCTATTTTCCAGATTTTGTAATATTTTTATTTTCCTGTTTTAATCACTATTTTTAAATGCAGTTTCTGAACATATAGAGAGGAATTTGTAAAAATAAAAAGAAGTTTTTGTTGGTAAAATACTAGTTTAAACAATCCTTTCTCATTTTGTATCCATCTAGCATGGTTTGAAGGATATGAAGGAACATTTGCAACCTATTTTTCAGTATTTAAATAATTAATTATTTCTTGTTTTAGTCATCCAATTCGGATGAGGTTTTAGAGATTATGAAGATGAATTTTCCAAACATTAAAGAATTTATTGTGGGGAATAATCTTATTGAAAAAAACGTCTTTCACTGTTTACATATATATCACGGTTTGGGAGATACGAATGCATCTTTGAAGCCTATTTTTCATAAATTTTCCATCTTTTTCGAAATTATGTTTCGTATAAAATAGCCAAGTCAACAGCTGAAGGCCACCTCATCAAAATCGATTTGGGATCAGACTCAAGTTGGGTCAAGAGGTTTTCAGATCCATTTATTTTGGATCTTGAGGATTATTGTAATTAATACTTTCCACAAATTGTGGATTTGAAACCTATGTAGTATTTCTATAAATTAAATGTAAAAGGAGGACCAAGGGTTGGTTTTTGATGAAAAGATATCTATTATTTGTGTGTTGAAGGCTTTATTAATCTACAATTTGCCAAGATCAGTAGATTTTGATGAGTGATATAAATATTCATGTGATGGTATGTCTTAGTTTGTGTTTTCTACAGTTGTTTCCTTCTTTGTAATACCATTTGAATATTTGAATAAGAGTAAATGTTACAGAAATCATCCTCGATTTGGTGCTTTGTTTCATATATTTCAGATAGTTTCACTCATATCTTCTAAAGCTACTTTAGTATTCATTTCATATGCCCTACTGTAGTGGGATATTTTCATATTTTCTTCCTTAAGCTATAACGATGACCAATGTCTAGGATGTGTTATCTACCTTTCCTTTGTCAATCTTGATAAAACATCCAGTATCTTGGTAAGTTATCATAAACCCTAGCTTGTTGACTCCATTTTCCAATGGACTGTCTACCTCATGCCCAACCAAACCCCATATCAACACAACACAACTTAAGATCTAGCCATTGTGTGAATGTACAGTCAATTGCTAATTTAGTGATTAGACTGTTAGAGAGAGCCCTATCTGGATCGAAGGGGCTAGCCTTCAATCTGTAATTTTGGTTTGTAAATATTACCTTAGGAATTTCTCTCCTATATCCAAGAGGACATTTCTGAGTGATAACACTGGGAATGTTAATGCCTTGTCTGGAAGGAGAATGATGTGGTCAGTGGGGTTATCAGCCATAAAAAGTTGGTTGCCCTCCTTCTAGCGCCAGAAATGTTGACAGTGTTGGACCTAACAACATTCAAAAGGGTATCCCTGATATGCAGTCCCAACTAGACCTCACACTATTTGGTGTAGGAGCCCCATCCAGAATACGACCTGACTATCGTCTACTTAAAGATTTGCCTTGGCTTTAGTTGTTAGCAAGAGAGAGAATCACATATGTGCCTTCGAAAATGAAGTATGTGTGTTTGGTGAATGTTAAATTTTAGGTGCATCAAGGTTCTTCTACTGCGGGGGGAGGAAAATAAGTGAGCGTTTAAGAGAGAGGTAATAATACCACCATAGCAAAGATGCACACCAACATGAAATATTTGTCTAACATCCAACAAAATAATCCACAAGGGTGTGACATTCATTACAACCACCTTAACACATTCTCAATATGATAAGCACTAAAATAACCAAAATAGTTCAACTACTTTATTGTAGGTGAAAACAAACATGAATCATAAACATTTATAGAACAATCTTACAAATATTCATAATCCATGCATGAAAAATGCGTTGCCCATTAGTCTTCAAATATTAAGTAAAAGTCCCAAGATGCACGAATACAATGAACATCGCTTCCTCCAAAAATGGAGCATTGGAGCCAGTACTTACTCCCCAAAGGTACTAACTTTATCTCTCTGATGCCTTATGGAAGAAGCCAAGGTCAAAAGTACTTTTCTTGTTCAATGAGGGTGTATATATAACAAATGGGGTGATCCGTCACCTTCCTTGTGACTCTTGGGCTACCCACATGACTGTTTGACTTCCCTATGACTTTTTGACTCTCACGTGACTCTTTAAACTATGTTTGACTCATGACATGACACTGATGACGTGGACTGCATGATGGCATGGAAATTTCAAACCATTATTTTTTGTTGCTTACTTTATGTCTTCTTGAAGATAGAACATGATATCTTCTTCCACCTCCATATGGCTTAGAGATAAGGAGTCTTCAGTGTTATCAGATATTGAGTTGTTGTCAGAATTTGATGTCCTCTTACTTACTTCTTATTGATCAGCTTGTACTTGTAGCTACAAAGTTGTCTTCTCACATGGTCTCCTTCTCCATCTCCTTCTTCATCACATTGTCATAGCATGATAAAGTACTTGTACCTACAACTCACTCATGACAAGATGATATAAGTCCGATAAACCCCTAGTCTAAGATGTTGCATGATGATCCAATGACTGAGCTGGAACTGGGTGGAAAACTAAGAAAGAGGCTCATGGACTACAAAATTACCTAGCTTAGGAAGTCAGGGGTTAGGATGGATCCTTGAGACTGTGCAATGCGTAGTTCAAGCTAGACTGGACTTGTCAATTGTGCAGTTGAGGGATTCAAGAAGACAGATTGAGGCCTTGAGCACTGAGGAAGGCCAGGTGATTGTGCAATTGCGCAGTTCAATAGCTCAAGGCTAAGGCTTGAGGATTGAGACTGCGCAATACGTAATTTAGACCTAGCTAAAGGGAAAGATTACACAGTTTGGAGCTCAAGGGTTCGGCTTGAGCACTGCGATTGCGCAATGCACAGTTCTAGGAGGAAAAAACTACGCATTGTGTAGCACCAAGCGATAAGGCTACTGCTTGAGGACTAATATTGTGCAGTGTGCATTCCAAGAGGGTTGGTTGAGGCTGAGTGGCCCGATGTTGGATCAATGAGATGAGATTGAAAAAAAGAAAGACTTCAACATGATCACACACCTATATTATTTGATGACACAATGAGGAACACTCAGAACACATGAATATCATTATTTCCTCAATGTGATAACTTTGAGACGATTGGCACCAAGTGCGACACTAAAAATAAACTTTGTAACGATCATGACAACACTTGTGCAACAGTGCTTGAAACTTTGGAAATGAGTGCGACATATGTTTACATTATAAGAACAACTCATTTTCACAAAAATTACCCCTTAAACACACCAAATCTAGTTTGTATACAATGTGTGACACTATAACATGTTAGAAGACAACACTTTGATATTGTAAAAAACGGGGCCAGAACACTTAAAGAAAACACATGCAATGACTCTTAATATTTGCGATGATAGCATGCAAAGTCAAAGTAGGCTCCAAAATTTGGATGTAGGCCAAAATTTTGGAGGGTGTTGTAGCAGCGACAACACAACCCTAGTGAGATTGTTCCAATTTTTTATACAATTCAAAATGAACATCTATTTTCTATATCTATTAAAACACCATGGTTTGTCCATGTGGTGAATAAATTGTCTTCGGGAAAATTACCACCTCACTTTACCTCAAAAGATAAAGAGAAAGTAATTAAGCAAAGTGCTAGATATAGTTGGATTAATGGAATTTTTTTCTACACAGGGCCTGATTTTTTATTAGACCATGTGTTAAAGAAGATGAAATATTTGATTTCTTAAAATATTTTCATATGAACCTTATGGTGGGAATTTTGCAGACAAAATTACTTTCTATAAAATACTTAATCAAGGATATTGGTGGCCATCCCTATTCAAAGATGCAAGAAAATATGTCTGAAGCTGAGATGGTTATCAAAGGATGGGACAACTAATAGCATCTCATGAAATGTACATCTAGCCACACATTCTTGTAAAACCATTTGAAAAATGGGCTCTATATTTTGTTGGTCTAATCAAACCTAAATCAAAAGGAAAGAGGTACATTTTTGTTTGTACATACTATGTTACTAAATGGGAACAAGCTAAAGAATTAGCAAGATCTTCTACGCAGTCAGTGGTCAATTTTTTCTTTGAGTACATTTTTGTTAGATTTGGAGTCCCTCAAGAAATTTTCACTGACCAAGGAGCACAGTTCACCTCCCAATTAGTGCAAGAACTACTGGAGAAATATAAGATCAAGCATATGAAATTCACTCCTTACCACTCACAAGCTAATGGCTAGGTAGAGTCAACTAATAATATTCTAGAAACAAACATGACTATGACTGTCTAGTTGCATGGAAAGGACTAGGTAGACAACCTCCCAAAATCTTTGTGAACATATAGAAAAACTTGGAAAAGTGTCACTAGTTTTACTCATTATCAACTAGTATTTGGTAAAAAAAATCACCTTCCTATTGAATTCCAAATCCAAACATTCAGATTAACAACAAAACTAGGATTATATTTATCTAAAGCTCAAAAATAAAAAATCATGCAATTAAATCAACTATATGAAATCAGACAAGAAGCATTGCAGCATAATATGATAATCCAACAACATAGATGAAAGTGGCACAACAAATTCATTAAAAAGGAGTTCAAATTCGGTGATTGGGATTTTTTATATGGTTCCAAAGTCAAATACTTCAAGGGAAAATTCACCACTCATTAGCTTTTCCCATATGAAGTAGAGGAAGTGTTCAACAATGGTTCAGTCAAGATAAAGGTAATTGACGAGAAAGGAGTCTCGTTTGTGGTAATAGCCACAGACTGAAACTCTACAATAAATCCCCTAGTCGTGAAGACTTTATTCCCTAATATTTTAGCAATATGAGATGTAGGTGTGGGTATTTATAGCAATAATTCTACCCCTCCTCCCTCTAGAAATTTACTTTTCCCATAAAGAATAAAAATAAAAAATTAAAATGAAATATTTATATGAAAAAAGAAAAAAAGGTTTAGTTGTGAAAATCCAAGTTCTTGGCACAACCTAAACTTGAATTTTCATTGGAAAACCAAGCAATTGGATGATGAAAATTCCAAATAAAAGATCCATATTTTCTTTCATCTTGGCACATTCATATCAAAATAGGGAAAATTCGTGAGATGAGTTATGCCCTATTGGTTGGACATTTCAGATGAGATCAACTATGCCTTGTTTTTCATCATCAAAATTGGGATATTTTATGACAAAACCAATATCATTTTTATTTTTCAATAGCAAAAGCATTGACTACTTTGTAGTACATTTTTCATATATTTTGGCACATAGTTGGCATTAGCATATAGTATTTACACATGAATTGTCACAGGGTTGTCACAAGGATTAAAATATGGAAATAAGAACTGAATCATACGGATTTGAGGTGACTAAATATCATAGTGACACCATCAGTATTTTGGAAGAAAGGAAATGGGTAGATTTCCTTTCAAAATTAAAAGGCTAACAACAATGTCTCAAAATCCTTTCCATTTACATTTGATGGTCAGTGTGCCAAGATAGACAAACTAAAAATTCACTTATCAGAGCATAAAATTAATCAAGTTATAGGATTGCCTCAACAAGGTGAAAAATGGTTCAAAACACGCCACTTAGATTATAATCCATGGAAATACTTCTATTGGCGGGCTGGAATCTTCTACCAACAGTCAAGGGGATCTCCCCGGTGTAGGTTCCCAACTAGAACCTGCACCATTTGTGATAGGGATCCCTTCCAGTATGTAGGCCCGACTGCCATTCAGTTTTGTAGAGTTTTCTTTGGACGAAGGTGAAATGTGGACTTAATTGAAAGCATGAACCTCAATAAATACAAGGAAATAATTGACAAATATCCTATGTCACATAAACCATGAATAGACAAACCATAAACAACATAAACCTTATGTAAAGTTACTGTTAGCAGGCTTTAGATAAGACTCATGTATTCCAAGATAAAATGCTTAACAATTGTAAATCAGTTCACAACGATCAAACATTTACGAGCATACGTAACTGTGCAGTCAAAACATATTATACCGATACCAAAGAAATAGTTCATCGGCACGAGTATAGAGTTAGCGAATCAAATACCATTCATACGAAGCAACACAAAGTTTGGAGTATGAAACAGCATGTGAGCAGACCGCAAATAAAATAGCTTTCAGGAACATTCGATCCATCAAGTGAAGAAAATACTCATGGCATTAGCATATAAAATATTTGAAGATTCCAATAGTGGAAACGTACAATTATTCCTTGCATATATTAAAAGGACATAAATTCTCTCAAGCAATGTATATCTCCCAAAAGAGTCCTCCGCAAAAGGTCCTTACAAATGAGGCATGAGGGTATATTTATAGGGTAAGAGTGACTCTTGGCCTACCCTTGACTCTTGGAATACCTCATGACCTTTCGTTTACCAGATGACTTTTGGTATTCCACCTGACCTTTCATATTCACAAAAATGACTTTTGGCATTCTACATGACCTTTCATATTCACAAGGTGTTCTATGCTACTGTAGAAAAAATGTCACAAAAATAGCTATCAATCTAATTCACTAATTTAATAATGGCAAGTTCTGGAATGTCAAGCCCGAGCTGTTCCATCAAATATGTGCGCCATAGTTGTATTCCACTGCAATGGGAGTGATATGTGGTTGGTCTTCATCATGTTGGTGTAGGCACTCGAGTGCATCTAGGATGAGGGTGTTCCGTTTGGCATGCACCTGATTATTCAAGGTTACCAGTTTGGTGTAGAGCCTCACTGGTTCTACCACATAACACGTGATATTTTCTCTAGTGATCGGCATGTATTTCGTACGGGCTGCTTGTTTATACGTCTCTATGAATGCCTGTACTTCCTTGGTGATCTCATCCTGCTTCCTTACCTGTCTGACTTCCCCTATCGAGGGAACTCCATGTAATTGGATCACTGATTCCAAGCCGCTGAACAGATGCCTGTAGGATGCCAGTACCCTCTCCACATCTTTGGTTAATTTGTCTTTGGACTGAATTTTGATGCGGAGTTGGACCTTAGTATTTTGCATGGTGATCCAATCTTTCTTAGGGACCACCGCCGGTGCTCCAGGGTACTTGACGAACCATTCGTGTATCCTATCCAAAGAATTCATAGCCTCTTTAAGCATGGCGACTCTTTCTTTTGTGTGGGCTTGGATGGCCACGATGGGGGCTACAATGTGGTGTAGTTTAGACATCTCCTCATAGACTACTGCCATGGCCTCCCCCAGAGTCTCCATTTCTGCTTCAATTGCTGCTTGGAATTCTACTGCACTTGTGTGTACTAAGCAGAGTGCCACATTCTCTTCCTCCATCTTCTTCTTCTCCTGTTCCACCATGGTGGCCCTTTGTTTGGATGCATAAAGCCTATTCTGCAAATCCGCAATCTATTTTCTCATCCAGGCCACATTGTGTTCTGTGGCGGCAACGAAAGTTGTCCCGGCCAAGGCGATCATTTGAGGGTTTGTTGTAATGTTAGGCACAATATCCTTGGCCATGGTTACTGACAGGGGCTCGGCTGGGTTCCTGCTACAATATTTCTTCCTTTCTTGTACGATATTGAGGTTTATTTCATCGAAAGTGAGTCTAGTAAGATCTAGGACCTCCTTGTCTTGATCCTCCGAGATACCCAGCTCTTGGAGTGGAAGGTGTCTGCCAGTGAGGGGAGTAGTAGGAGGTACATCTAATGGAGGAAGCTCGCTTTGTCCCATGCCTAGGTCAGCTATTTTTCTGGTCTCCCCTTGTTCACTTTCCCCGGCTTCCTTTTCCTTATCCCTCCTAAGCTCTTCTTCCCGTTTCCTTTTTTCTTCCTCTGCTAGTGCCCATTGCCTCTCTAGTTCATCTTCCATGTTCTTCAGCTCTTGTTCCAACCTCTTGTTCTCCTCCTGCCTTCTCTCCTCGGCTTCTTCTTCCCGTTTTTTCTTCTCTTCCTCTTCCTGCTTTCTTCTTTCCTCTTCCTGCTTTCTCTTCTCTGCCTCTTCTTGTGCTCTCCTTTCTTCTTCCCATTGCTTTTCCCGCAACTGTTTCTCCTTTTCTTTCTCTTCCTGCCTTCTCCTTTTCTCGCTCTGGCTCTGGTTGCTGGAATCTTGAGGTTGTTTGCTCTCCAGCTCCCTTTGCCTCTTGAGCTCTCGCTTCTTCCTTTCCAAGCTGGCATTTCTTTTTTCCAGTGTAGCATCCTCCTCCTCATTGTCACTCACGGGGTCTTCAACCTCTTTCCCTTTGCGCTTCTCAGATTCCCCGGTGCCTGTTGGTGCCTCGTGCTACTTTTTCTTTATGGTGGAAGCTCTTTCTTTGAGGCTCATGTCTTCCTGGGAATCGTCTTGGGGCTCATCCTCTGCGGCCCATTGTTCGCTTGGGCTGAGTTTCCTTGTAGCATTATACCAGTTTCTAACCCCGTCTTCAATATCCTTTTTGGTATGAGAACAAGACCAACCGAATTTTTACTTTTTGCAATGGGTAGCCACGACTTTCTTCGAATCATATGTTCAGTAGTTGACTGTTATGAAATGGCTTCCCTTCAATGCCTCGGCCTCTGCCTCCACCTATTTGAAATTTTCTACCATGTACACTCCAATGGTGAGAGGGAAGGCAGGACAGGGTTTCTTTTTGCCTTTGTTCAATATCTTTGAAAACCCTTGCGTCATTTGATAGCAGACCTCTCACAGGAGCGTCTTGTCTGTGGCAAACCTGGGTAGGGCATGCGGAGGCTTATGGGTACTGAACACTCTAATGAACGTTCCTTCCTCAATGGGAAACCAATGCACTACCTTGACGACTGTCTTCATAGCCCTCTTAGACATGCATGGTGGTTCTTCCCCAAATAGTAGCTGGTACAATGGGCTGATGAAAGTTTCAGAGATTATATCTAGCATGCCTTTGTAACCCATGTCCCAAAAAAATTTGTAATGGTTGTGCACGGGGCTAGCTGCCGACGAGTCCCAGTTGCAGCTCCAGTTCTCGAAGTAGCATCTTGAGCAAACAGCATCGAGGAGGTATGATGACATATAGAATTCTGGAGGTTGTTCTGGTTGTGGGAGCTTGGCAGTCGTTATGTTCGTTTTCAAGGATGAGCATAGGATGCTTGCCCAATTAAAAATGGTTCCTTGGGTGGCAACGACATACATGAGGGGAACCCAGGTGCCATAGAAAATGTCACAGTCTGGCTTGCCATACAACCGGCACATCATTGCAACAATTAACTGATATACTTTTCACAATCCCTCTGTCTTGTAAGCCTGATCTGTCTTGACCCGGAACTTTGAAGGGTCTTGCCACCATTCCCTTAGGATGTCCTTTGTTGGAGTCGAGAACTTGGTGAGCCACCTGGTATTGAAAACCTCCTATTTCTCAGGGATTCTGTAGTAGGCGCTGATGTCTGTCGGGGAGATAGTGGCTATGGGTGCCCCATCATGGCCCCTAATCGTCCAGGACTCTGTGTCTGTACATTGCAAGATCCATTCAATGGTTTCTGAGCAAGGGAAGACTAGGGGGTGCACTACTACTTTGTGTAACCTTGACCTTTTGATGTGGAGGTACACTTGAAAATCCTCTTGTGTCTTCGGGATGTCTGACTTTGCAAACTCCTCGTAAATGCTATACTAGGAGAGCCTTGTGGTTTTGTTGATGTTGCAGGTAGTGTCCCCAAAGATGGGTGGCTCCTCTTCTGGGTCGGCCTCCCATGACCTGCTTCCTGAGGCCCCGTGAGTAGCTTTAGTGGTAGGCAGAGCCATCTTGTCTTCAAAAGAAGAATTGGATATGCACTCTAGATCTATGTCATGTCGCATGTCAAAAACACAGTCCCACGATGAGAGAGACAGCATGAAAATCAATTGAAACTACCAAAACAAAAAGTTACAGTAGGTGAAAGGCGAGTCGCAAGGTTGCAGGTAGAGGAATGCAACTAAGTGACTTACACCATGGGTCGCAGCTTGATGGGTCGCAGCTTGATAAGGGTTAGGTTGATTGGTCACAAGTTGCAGGTTAGGGAGACTAGTCGCAAGTCGCAACACGACGCGGTCACAAGGTCGAGAGGAAAAGGATATCACGACTTCAAGACACACGACTTAGGCTTAGCAAGGATCAAGGAAGGCACTAAAATGGCCTTAGGAGGTCAGGGTCTCCCTCAGATGAGTAAATTCAGGCCTACTGGTAAAAACAGGAGGGTCTAGGTCGAGGCAAAGGCCAATGTCTGGGTCCAGGTAGGGAGAGAGTAGCCAAGGAAACTGTTTTGGGCAGATGATGAAAAAAACTAAGTAAAATAGATAAAACCCTAGGGCAAGGGGATGCTAGAGGTTGGGGAATGCAGACAACAAAACTTGGAAGAAAATCATGATTGTTGGAAGGTGAACGGTTACTTACCCAGAGACAGACGCACGCATGAACCCAAGTCAGAGGATTTCCTAGCTCTTCGTGTGACCCAAGGAGCTGTTACAAATGAGGCTGGGACAAATTCTTTATATAGTTTTGGTCGCATGAGTGAGGTCACACGGGTCTGGCATGCGACTTTGCGACCTATGCAACCATGCGACCGGGTAAGTTGCAAAGTCGCAAGGGTTGCATAATCACATCCATGAATCAGAGGCAACGGTCCAATCTCGTGACCTATGCGACCTCGCTACCTGGCGGATCGTGAAGTCACAAAGGTCACATAGTCGCATCTATGTTTGCATGAGGACGGCGTGACTCTGCGACCTATGTGACTCAGATGGTCGCAAGGAAGTACAAGGAATAAAATGTGACTCCATGACCCATGAGCCACAATGGTCGCAAGGCTTAGGATTAGTCGCGTTCTGACATCGCAACCAACTGACTAAGGTAGGAACTAGCGACTTGGCTTTACTTATCATGAAACTTAGACTTTTCCTTAGGTTCTTTGAGATTATTGAACTCTTGAGCAGAACCTGGCGGGGCTGGTGGCTCCACCCAGTATAGGGGCTCCGAAAATTTCAGGGTTCTTGGAATTTTGGAGGGGTTGTTGCAGCAGCTACAACAATTGGCGATTCCCTGGGAGACTCTAGGATCTCTGACGCCTTTGAGCCTAGCTTAAGGGGACTTTAAGTAAGTGTGCTTCATGGAGTTGTGGGTCCCACTGATGGTATTCAGGCCTCCACTTCGAACTTGGTCGGTTGTCCCAGCCTGCATAACATGGTCTTTACACACGAGATAGAGTATCACCTCCCGCTATCCTGGGAAAGAAAGGGGAAGCTGAAGCTACACTATGAGCTTTTGAAGTTTTCTCGGTATAGTGGTCATGGTACTCTGGTGTTGCTCCGCTACCAGCGAACCTGAACAGTACCCCAGCGGAGTCACTACCTAGAAATCATGAACGTTGCTCCGCTGCCAGTGAACATGGTCAGTACCTTAGTGGAGTCGTTACCTCAACTCTTTGCGCAGGAAGCCTTTCTTGGTCCTTTAGCCATTATTATGAAATGGATGGAGGTTCTCATTGGGACTTATTTATCTCTGCATATATGCACTTATTTGGTGGTGGGTGAAAGCCTGGGCAGACGAGGGATCTCGACTTATTTGACTTGAAAAGAGGCTATTTCTGGTTTTTCAGAGACCTTATTGTTTTCCCGAGATATATGTATGCTCAAAACTGGTTTCTTCAGTTTCCCCTTCATTCCCAGAACCACAGATGGGCTAGAACAATTCAGGACTTTTAAGCCATGTAAGCAGTTGGGTCAAACCGACGTGAGCAGGAGCGAAGACCATGTGTGCCATCGAGTTCCCCATTATCACCAATCTGGCATACTAGATTTTTCGTCGCGACTTAAGTCTTGGCTAGTAAACGGTTCCGAAGAGCATCCACGGGAGCCAATATGCAGGGTCGTTCCAACCTCTACCTGCCATCTTGAATTTATTCCAAAAGATAACAAACAAAACAAACAAAAACCAATACTAACGGCAAACGATGACTATATAAGAAAACAAAAGGAAACTATAGTACAAGGTGGGGCCAACAACTTTGGGGTTGCTAGGTGAAGTAACATTTAAGGTCATGGTCGTTCACCAGGAGGGGTTCCACTCGTCCTCCCAGGGTTTGCAATTTGAAGGTGTGATGGCCAATTTTTTCTATGATTTGGAAAGGACCTATCCACAACGCTTGGAACTTTATGTGCTTGCCCTTGTCCTTGTGGGCCCAATCCCACTTAAGCACTAGATCACCCACATCAAACTCGCAGGACCCTACAGATTTTTTGTCAAACCACCTCTTGATCTGGGCTTGATGGATGGCGAATTTTTCCTTAGTTTTCAATATTTCTTCTTCCAATCTTACCAAGGTATCAATTTGGCTTTGAATGGTAGGACACGGGGAGCCTTGCGACTCTTGAGCCAGTCTGAGGGTGAGGAGGTACAGGTTGGGTGGCAGAATGGCTTCTTTCCCGTAAACTAGGAAGTAGGGAGATGTGTCGATTGATGTTTTGGGAGTGACCCGGTCAGCCCATAGGGCATTACTGAGGGTGTTGTGCCAATTCCTCTACTGCGAAAGCAGGGTTTTCTTGATGATACAAATGAGGTTTTTGTTGGTTGATTCTGCTAGGCCATTCCCTTGAGGATAGTAGTTGGCTGAATGTTTCAACACGATGCTATTTTCTAAAGAAAAATCATACAATCTTAAAGATGAAAAATAAGTAGCGTTATCAAAGACAAGAGAGGTTGGAACACCGAACCTAGTTATGATGCACTACTTAATAAACGATATTACCTCATCGTTGTTAACCTTTCGCAATGGGATTTCCTGGTGAAAGATTTAGTGGCTGTGAGTATGTACCTATGTTGTTTTGACGAGTTTGGCATGATCTCCCCTATGACGTCCAACCCCCATTGTTGAAAAGGTTCCTCAACTGCTATGGGTTGGAGCGGGGCAGATGACCTTGCTTGCCTGCCTACATGTTTCTGGCAGATAGGACACTTCCGAGCATAGGCATGAGCGTCCTTGAATAGTGTGGGCCAGTAGAAACCTGCCCGCATGATCTTATGAGTCGTGGTGTCGCCTGCATAGTGACCTCTTGCAGGTCCATCATGTAGATCTTTCAGCACTCGTTGGGCCTCATCATATTCTAAACATCTCAGTAATATACCGAGGTGGTGCTTTCTGAAAAGGTTTCCTTGAACCATTTGATATGAGGCAGCCTTGAGCCTGACGACTCTCTTCTGTTTGGCAGACATAGCTTCGGGTAAAGATCCCTACACTAGGTATTGCTTTAAATCAGAATACCATGATGAGGCGTCATGTGAGCCGAGGAGTTCATTTTGGTACATTTCAATTTCATGTTCCCATCCTTCTGTCTCCTAGGTTAGTCGATCAGACTCGTGTTTTGATGATTGGCCGCTTCAACGGTCAGTTTAGAAAGTCTGTGTCCTTTCACGGTGTGGGAGGGTTTGAATTCCAAATCATATTCTTGGAGGGAGGTCATCCAATTGGCTCTCCTCTCTCCCAGCTCTTATTGTACAAAAAGGGATCTGATGGCTCAGTGTGGGACAATTACTGTGACACGGTTCTTCAGGATGTATGGTCTGAAGTGTTTCACTTCTTTGTAGACTGCATATGCCTGCTTATCGATGTCCAGGTAGTTTAGCTCCACGCCTTGGAGTCCTATACTCATGAACGATATAGGACGTTCGTCGTGATCACAGTCCTTTTGTGTAAGGACCGCGACCAATGATGAATCTGACGTGAAAGTGTATAAGATAAAGTCTTTGCTGAAATCGAGGCTAGAGAGGGAAGGAGCTTCCACGATCGTTGTCTTAATCTGATCAAAAGATTCCTTTTCCTCTTGATCCCATTTGAATACTGCATCCTTCTTTATCATGTTCTGTAAAGGTTTGACAATTTGCACAAAATATGAAATAAATTTGCGAAGAAAATTAATTTTGCCGAGGAAAGATTGCATACCTTTTTTGGTGCTCGGCTGAGGGATCTGTGCTATAGCTTTTATGCGGTTGGGATCTACGGTGATTCCATTCTTGGTGATGATGTGGCCTAGCAGGTTGCCTTCTGAAACCGTGAATATGCTCTTCTTAGGGTTGAGGGAGATCCCATATTTCCGACATCTTTCGAAAATTTGCTTCAAGTGATGAAGGTGGTTACTCCTTTTCTTTGAAAAGATGGTGACATCGTCCAGATAGACCACCACACTCTGACCCATAAGACCTCGGAAAGCGATATCCATCACTCTCTGGAAGGTTTCCCTGACATTTATCAGTCCGAAAGGCATACGGCGAAATGCGAACATCCCCCACTTTGTTTGGAATGTTGTTTTGATCTGATCCGGTTCGGCTACTAGAACCTGATTGTAACCAGAGAAGCCATCTAGCAGGGAGAAGACTTCAGATCCCGAGACGGTTTGGAGGATTTTCTCCATGGAGGGGATCGAGTAGTTATCTTTATCTGAGGCTCGGTTAAGGTTCTGGAAATCGACGCATAGACGTATCTCCCTGGATTTTTTCTACGCTAGCACCAGATTAGATACCCATGTGGAGTGCCTGACCTTGAAGATAATGCGAGCATCCAAAAATTTCTTGAGTTCCTTTTGGATGAGTGGTTCTAACGTGGGATGCACCTTCCTCAATTTTTGTTGAAACGGCTTGGCCCCTTCTTTGGTAGGGATGACATGCTGAATAATTTGGGTATCATACGTCTTTAGGTCATCATATGTCCAAGAAAAAACATCACGGTATTTTCTAAATAAGCTGATGAATGCCTGTCTTTCTTCTGGGGTGCACCCCACCCCCAAGTTGACATACTTGGGGTCAGACTCGGTCCCGAGGTTGATTTTCTCATGCGAGAGAGTTGAACTATGAGTTTTGGTATTCGAAGGACCTCTAAAATGGCTCTAGAGGTCGAACAATTTCTCTAATGTCACCACCCCTTTAGGTAAGGGGTTTCCTTTCCGCGAACATGCTTCTTCTTGTAGCAATCTCTCATGTTCCTCTTCGTCAATAGCTGCGTCTTTGAACACTTCCGCATTTTTCATGAATTCCATAATTTGTTGGTCATCATTGAAAACGCGCAAGTTAGTTATGTTGTCGGGCACTGTCGGTTTATACATAATTTCAATAGAAAACCCATCTCTAAGGGGTGTGAACCTAGCTGTAGCATTAGCTAAAGTGTCAACAGCAGCATTATTAAATCTAGGAATGGAAATGATATTGAAATCTTTAAATGAATTTATGAGACGCCATACCTCTTGCTGGTAATTCTTGAGGTGCGGTGACAAACAATGAATGGTATTGCGTACCTGTCTTGTAATGATTTCAGAATCCCCAATAACTTTCAGGCAGTCTACTTTTAGGTCGATGGCCTTTTTGAGGCCGAGGACCAATGCTTCATATTCTGCAGTGTTGTTGGTGCATTGAAACTCCAACCTGCAAGAGATCAGGAATCTATTCCCTTTGGGGTCTAGCAGGACGCACCCTGCTCCTGCTCCATCGTGAGTTTTAGATCCGTCATAATACAATGTCCATGTCTCAGTACTGAGGGAAGGTAAACCTGACGTATGTAAATTTAAGGAACAAACTTCACTATCGAGGCTTGGGGTTTGCATGGGAATTTCAATCTGGGTATCCTGGGGAACGGTTGATGTCTGGGGTTGATAGCACCCGAATAGGGACTCTAGGAGGCACACTCGTAGTTCTTGTTGGGCATAGCTGATTGGCTCATTAGAGCCCTCAAGTTTGGTTATGGTGTGTTTCATATAAGGTTCACTATTGACCCTGATCTGGTTATTCCTTCCCTTGTAAGGTAGCCACAAGTGAGACCAGTCTGTGGTGAAGTAGCCCTAAAGTTTACAAGACCAATCTCTGCTGAGAAGAAGGCTGTAGGCCTCTGGAATGTCTACAACTATTATGTCAATGCACTGGTGAACTCGAGAATCAGAAGATAACTGAATGATGACATTGTTTAATTCTCCTACAGCTGGAACTTGAGACTTGTCGAGTTGGATAATTTTGGCGTCGGTATTTTCTAGTTGAATATTTAGCTTCTTTCATACCGACCAAGGCATGACATTGGTCGATGCGCCAGAATCGACGAGGTAGTTGTGAACATTAAAATTGAACATCTCGAAGGTTAAGAGGAAAGGAGGGGTCGAACCTCTCGAGTTTGTGTTTGCGGCATTCACTATAGCTTGGAGGTCGACCACGGCTGGGGATCGGCCTGTAGAGTTCCCTTTGTTTGATGTGGAGGGTTTTGAAGGAGTAGGAGGGAAGGCGAAGGCCTTGGCCATTAACTCACGCTGACTAGCCAACTTGCATACCTCATACAAAGAGATGTTAGCTCGAGTTTTCTTCAAATCTTCGATGATATTGTAATCTAAAGCCACGGATGGAGATTCTTGTGCTAAGTGTTGTGTTGCCGAGGCGGTTTTAGCCATAACCCCTTTAGACAAATTTCTAGGTGTGGGTGAGTCTCCTTTTGTACTGATTGGCGACTTGTTCGGGCTTACATCATCCGTCCCTCTAGGAGAAGAAGTGGATGGCTGGCTGGTATTGGTGGGGGGCAGGATCCGTCGTAACAATGCTCTTTTCTTGTCTTCCAGAGTAGAGTCCGACACAGTACCTTTACTCTTGAGGTTGTAACTTTTGGGGGGTTTTGGGGGAGCATCTCCAACGAAGGCCTCTTGAGCAGTGCACACTTCCCCCCCATGGATGACTTCGAAGGTTAACACAGCAGATGGAGTATCATCGTCAGGAGGGGAGTCGTCCTCTTCAGAATCGTTAGTATCTTCTTCCCCTTCCCTGGCAGCTTGATCTTCTAACAGCTGGGTGACTACGACAGTCATGTTATGGAGCCACTATGGGCAGGTCTTCTCAGAGTGGGAAGCCTGATGGAAAGTGCAGAAGTTGTCCTTTCCTAGCTCCTCCACATTGAAGGTTGAGCTGGATGTTTGTGACACTTTAGGGGGGAGGTTGTTAGTTTTCCGGAAAAAGGGCTTAGCAGGTTTTGCTCCTCCTGAAGTGTCACTAGTCCTTCTCTTTAGCTCAGACACTTCATTAGTCAATTGTTTTAGGGATTTGGCTAGCCCTCGAAATCGAAGGAATATTTGTCTTTATCTACAGTTTTACTTGATGAGGCCTGATTCTTCTTCCTGGAGGACTTTGTATATTCACGGGACTCATGCTCTAAGGCACCGATAGAGAGAAGATCCTTTTCGACTTCCAACGCAGCAACAAGGTTCTCTACCAGGCGAAGTTTTTCTTCGCGTTTAACGAACACGACAATATCCCTGGGAAGGGCCCTGGTGTAGTAGTCAATCGTGATGGAATCATCAAGGGCTACGTCCATAGGGAACTTATTCAAAATCATGGTGAAACATTGATTGAAATATTTCACCTTCTATTTCTTATGACATTTTAGTGTGTTGAGCTCGGTGAGAAGCATAGAAGGTGTCTTGTCTTCTAAGAATTTTTCCAGGAAAGTTTTCTGAAACTCTTCCCAAGTGCAGATGGAAGTGATGGGTAGCGATCAATACCAAGTGGCCGCTTTATTTTCAAGAGTGTGTGGGAATAAACAACATGCTACATCATCGTACTGGACCTTCATCATTTGCAAGGCTAGGTAAAAATTTCTAATGTGGTCATCAGCTGAGGTCCCTTTCTCAGGGTCGAACTTCGAGAGGTGTTTCTCTGAATGGCGAGGCATGTCATGGAGCAGGCCTCTAAGGTTCAATGGGGATTGATCCATCCAGGCCAGCGGTGGTGGGCGGCGGTTTCCTCTAGGGTTGAAAAGGAGGTGGTGGTCATTGTCTTCTAGTTCACTATCCATGCCTGATCCCCCGCTAATGCGAGGGGGTCACCTGCCTTCTCCTCGAGGCACTCTGAGGTGACCTAAATCTCGAGTGTTTCTCACATTCCTAGTATTCCTCAAGTTTCTTAGGACATGTTGATTGTTGTAGAAGTTTATGCGGTCTCTAAGATAATCCCCGGTTCCCTGTCCCAGGATTCCTTGAGTGCCCCCAGTGAGAGGTTGGTTGTTAACAGGGGTCTCTTCAGTGATGCGTTGATCATTCCCCTGCATTTCTTCCTGGTGTGACCGGTTATTTCCACCGGTGAAGGTATTCCTAGGGTCACTCCCTTCATCTTCGGGTTGGCTTTCCAACCCTTCGATAGATAGCCTCTCAACCGCATCCGCATAGTCATCGAGCGCTAGGCCAATTAACTACGAGATAGAGTTAACAAGGACACCTTGGCACGTGTGGTGAAGCGTGGAGGTGCACGCATTGGACAGGGAGTTAGTGGCGGGAATGCATTTTAGACCCTTGGCAAATTGTCGAGTAATAGGGCGCAAAGCCCTGAGTTGTTCGCTAGTGACTTCGAACATGGGAAGTTCTTCTCCTCCAGGAGCATCTTCAAGAGGGGGAATTTGGGGTTCCTCCTGGAGCAGCCTCGTGAAAGCTGGACCATAAGGGGGCTTGTATGGTATCTCATGAGGTGTGGAAGGCTGAGGTTGGCTACTACCTTGATGGGAAATTTTGGTGTGAGGGTGTGGATTAGTACTTGCCATGGCCCTCCTTCTAGCGCCAAATCTATTGACTGGCTGGAATAATCCACCAACAGTTAAGGAGATCTCCCCAGTCTAGGTTCCTAACTAGAACCTGCACCATTTTTTATAGGGATCCCTTCCAGTATGTAGGCTTGGCTGCCGTACATTTTTGTAGAGTTTGCTTCAGAAAAAGGTGAAATGTGGACTTAATTGAAAGCATGAACCTCAATAAATACAAGGAAATAATTGACAAATATCCTATGTCACATAAACCATGAATAGCCAAACCATAAACAACATAAACCTTATGTAAATTTACTGTTAGCAGGCTTTAGATAAGACTCATGTATTCCAAGATAAAATGTTTAACAATTGTAAATCAGTTCACAATGATCAAACATTTATGAGCATATGTAACTGTGCAGTCAAAACATATTATACCAATACCAAAGAAATAGTTCACCGACACGAGTATAGAGTTAGCGAATCAAATACCATTCATACAAAGCAACACAAAGTTTGGAGTATGAAACAGCATGTGAGCAGACCACAAATCAAATAGCTTTCAGGAACATTCGATCCATCAAGTGAAGAAAATACTCATGGAATTAGCACATAAAATATTTGAAGAATCCAATAGTGGAAATGTACAATCACTCCTTGCATATATTAAAAGGACATAAATTCTCTCAAGCAATGTATATCTCCCAAAAAAGTCCTCCGCAAAAGGTCCTTACAAATGAGGCATGAGGGTATATTTATAGGGTAAGAGTGACTCTTGGCCTACCCTTGACTCTTGGACTACCTCATGACCTTTCATTTACCAGATGACTTTTGTTATTCTAAATGACCTTCCATACTCACAAAAATTGCTTTTGGCATTCTACATGACCTTTCATATTCACAAGGTGTTCTATGCTACTGTAGAAAAAACGTCACAAAAATAGATTTCAATCTAATTCACTAATTTAATAATGGCAAGTTCTGGAATGTCAAGCCCGAGTTGTTCCATTAAATATGTGCACCATAGGTTGTATTCCTCTGCAATGGGAGTGATATGTGGTTGGTCTTCGTCATGTTGGTGCAGGAACTCGAGTGCATCTGGGATGAGGGTGTTTCATTTGGCATGTACCTGATTATTCAAGGTTACCATTTTGGTGTAGAGCCTCACCGATTCTACCATATAACGCGTGATATTTTCTCTGGTGATTGGCATGTCTTTCGTACGAGCTACTTGTTTATAAGTCTCTACGAATGCTTGTACTTCCTTGGTGATAACATCCTTCTTACTTACCTGCCTGACTTCCCCTATCGAGGGAACTCCATGTAATTGGATCACTGATTCAAAGCTTCTAAACAGATGAATGTAGGATGCCAGTACCTTCTCCACATCTTTGGTTAATTTGTCTTTGGACTGAATTTTGATGCGGATTTGGACCTTGGTATTTTTCATGGTGATCCACTGTTTCTTAAGGACCACCACCAGTGCTCCAGGGTACTTGACGAACCATTCATGTATCATATCCAAATTATTCATAGCCTCTTTAAGAATGGCGACTCTTTCTTTTGTGTGGGCTTGGATGGCCATGATGGGGGCTACATTGTGGTGTAGTTTAGACATCTCCTTGTAGACTACTTCCATGGCCTCCCCCAGAGTCTCTGTTTCCGCTTCAATTGCTGCTTGGAATTCTTTTGCGCTTGTGTGTACTAAGCGGAGTGCTGCGTTCTCTTCCTCCATCTTCTTCTTCTCCTGTTCCACCATGGTGGCCCTTTGTTCAGATGCATAAAACCTATTCTGCAAATCCGCAATCTATTTGCTCATCCGGGCCACATTGTGTTCTGTGGCAGCAGCGAAAGATGTCCCGGCCGAGCTGATCATTTGAGGGTTTGCTGTAATTTTAGGCACGATATCCTTAGCAATGGTTACTGTTAGCCTTGTGGGAAAACGGTCCAAAAAAGGATCCAAGTATGCCCCAAAAGTCTTCAAAATCCTCTCAAGGATCGTTCAAAGTCGAAATGGTCATGGGAGCAAAGCCCTTGGAAGGGCGGAAATACACTATCGGGAGGCTCAAAACACTCTAAAAACATGGAAAAACCATTACCACAGGCTTAAACAGTGGTTGCACAGCGGCCGTTAGATCTAGTCGATCAACGGCCCACATCTAATCGGTGGATCGCATCCGTGGATCTAATCAGCACAGGCGGGCAATGGCAATCAGCACTAGACACCGTTGATCAGCGATCACTGATGATCGGATCGGCGGGTCGCAATGGCAAAGGAAAATCAGCACAAACCATGGGGTGATGGCAATGGTGATCGACGATTAAACCAGCATCGTCGATCATGCACACGGATCGGCGGCCCAAATCACATCGGCGGATCGCAGATCGAGGAGACCAAGGGGCAGGGCCTTTACATATAGCGATATGCGATTGCGATTAGATCGAATCGCAATATCACATCGGCGGAAACCAAAGGGGTAAATTTTTAACATATGCATATGGTGCGACCCGATGGGCCGGACCCGACTTAATTATATGCGATATTTGATAACTTCTGAAGTCTGAAAAGGCCGATTTTTCATGGTTTTTAAGTGTTTTATGTATATTTCACAATGCGAGGAAAATACACAGGGTAGGCTTCTTTGTGACTTGCAACAGCAACAAGGGCAGACCTGAGAGGATATGAACCATCTTTGAGGACCTTTTGAAGTCTGAAAAGGACAGGGAATGGCGAGATTTCAAAGTATGGTTGTTCTTTCGGTTGATAATAGAAACAGTCACAGTTGGCAATTGAAAGAGAAAACAAAGGCACGCAGACCCTTTCCACTACCCCACAAAGGCTGGGAGACAGGGATAGGGGTCGAATCAACGATAAAGCAGTCAGGGAGCCACAACAATGCCACACCACCAAATCAAACAAGATCAGGAAGCATCATTAACCTAGACAGTGCAGCAACTACCCAAAATATCTTAATGCAGTTATTCCTCTGTCAGAAGAGGAAAACCATTGAGCCATGCTTGCATTGAGGGAATCAATCAGTTGAAGAAACAGAGGGATAGATTAAGACCCCGGAAGCCTCAAAAGGCTCAATATCATTGTGAACTGGCTATAAATAGTTGTTAGTAAGATGTAATAGGGGTTCAACTTTTGGAGATTATTGCTCCTCTGTTCATTCAAGCTTCTCATATTCATTCCAGCAATATAAGCTTCTTTTGCCATTATATGTTCAATGTCCATTCTCTTTTTTGTTCTATGCTTGCACTTGAACATTTTGTTCATGTTTTCCATGTGTCTGAGGCTAGATAACTGTCATCTTATCTCTACTTCGATATATTAGAGTTGCAAGCTTCTTTGCTACCTATAGCTAGCCATTTATACGTGTTATTATATATGCATCTGCCAGTACAGTCAGTAAGCTCATTTGTTTCCTGTAGCTAGCCATTCACATATGTTCATGTATGTAATCTGCTGGCATAGTCAGTATTCTCCATCTATCCATTAAATCTACAAACTATTGAACATTAGTGGTCTAAAGCCTTGTGTTGTTGGGGGTGTTCATGCATGTCTTGAGTGAGAAAAGAGTTGAAATGGTTACCTGACTTGATCCAAACCATCATCCATTCCAGTAGTTCATAGAACAATACTGAAGATTATATGTTACCAAGCATCTCTGAGCTGCAACCTAGGAGAGTTTCCTGGAGTGATAACATAATTGGCGCCGTTGCCGGGGAAAGGAAACTGAAGCTCAGCTTCCCTGGGAAACGACACAGATCCAACTTTGATGATAGACAAATTCTGGGCACATTTTTGGTTGTAATCATCTATCCAGTGACTCTACTGGAGGCCAAACCTCTTGGCGACTCCACTTCATAGTTTTGGCTCAGTTTGTGAGGCATACTCGGAGAAATCCTCAAAAGCTACACGCTGACCCAGTACCTGATCCTGAAAAAATCATCAAAGAGAGAAAGGTATTGCAGAAAGGAGCATCAGGTTCAGGTAAACCTAAACAATCTCCTATATCTCTACAAGAAAGGCTTGTAATAGAACAAATACATGTTGAGAGTATAGCATCTAATACTAGTAGTGAAGAAAAACTCTCAGAGATTCATAAAGCTCCTTATTCTCTAGGTTCCCCTTTTGCTTTAAGCCCAAAGGAAACCTCACCTCCTATCCATCATACTCCTTTAATCCTGTCAGTCACTCCTCAGCCCTCTATCATTCAGACTGTCATTACTCTTTTAGCTACCACAACTATGGCAGATCCACAAGCACCTACCAAAATGGAAAGAATCATAGCTGCTAGGTATGGACCTCTAATACTCCCCACTCCTTTGAATGCCATGCCTACTGGAGAATATCATAAATATAGGCCTAAGTTCACTGGGACTGAAGAAGTTACTGCTGAAGAACATCTTGAGTCATTCTATAGCTATGCTGATAATCTGGACATTAGTGAAGGTGATGTGTGGATGAGAGTCTTTGTCCAAAGCCTAGATGGAGAGGCTAGAAAATGGTTCAGAGAACCAACCCCCAGATCTATAGCAGATATTGAAGCTTTAGATGATGCATTCCTAAAGCATTGGGGGGATAAAAAGGACCTCCTCTACTACCACACTGAGTTTGGCAACTTAAAGAGAGAAAATGGTGAGTTTCTGTCTCATTTCAATAAAAGGTTTAACCGTATGTACAACAAGATTCCAGCTGAAGTAAAACCCACTACTACCTTTGTTAAACTCACCTATGCCAGTGATTTTGATTATGACTTCTGCTTACTGTTGAGAGAGAGGCGATGTGCTACTTTGGCTGACATGCAAGATGCAGCCTTGGAAGTGGAACCAAACATCATGGCTGTGGAGAAACTCAAGGGAAATGTTGATAGAAGAAGACAGAGGGGCGAGTCTTCATCATCCTCTGATCCTAAGATAGATAAAATGACCAAAATGATCGAGTCATTAGCCTTTTAAATCTCTAAATTGAAGGTTGAGTAGCAACCGGGGAAAGGAATAATGCCTAATACCTTTTCCCCAAGAAATCCAAATCCAAGTCCATATAGAAGAACGAATAAGCAGTTTTAGATTTTGCAAAGAAACAAAAATGCAAATGAAGACCAAAGGGTGAAGGCTCCTTTTCAAAATATAGTCATGGAAGAAGAGCAGTTCGAAGAAGATGATGAGATCCATTGTCTAGAAGACAAAGGCAATGCTTCCTTTTTTACCTCGGCTGCATATGAAAAGTCATTATGCAATGACCAGATCAGCCAGGAATGGGATGGTGAAGCTATTCTACAAGTTGTAGATCAGCAAAGATATAATTTAAGGTCAAAGATAAATAATTCCAAGGAAACTCATGTTCAAAGAGTTGTTGTCCCTACAGTACCGCAAGCTAATAAGCAAAAACAACTGGCAATCGATCCCATCATCCTCAAAGCTCCAACTCATGAGGTAAGAGGCCTCAACAAGTCCCCTTCTCCTTTTAGTTTTCAATCAGAAATTCAGAAGCTAAGAATACCCATGCCTCTGATTGAACTAGTGAAGAATGAGTCCTTCAAAAGATCCATCCTCGAGGTCCTTGAACCTAAAGCCATCCAAGCCTCCACTGACTATGTAAATCTGCAAGATGACAAGCCAGCTGTTATCCTCAACCCAATGATTGAAAACTGTGAAGACAACTCCCCATCATTCTATGTCTCTCTGACTATTCATGATAAAATCCTTCACAACTGCCTTTTGGACACTGGAGCCAGCCATAATCTAATGCCCAAGGCTGTCATGGATGAGTTGGGTCTTGACATCACTAAGCCTTATCATGACCTATTTTCTTTTGACTCTAGAAAAGTGAAATGTCTAGGGTTAATCAAGGACCTAGCCATCACTTTGTCTCAGCTGCCTATGAAAAGCATGATGATGGACATTGTGGTAGCAGATGTACCTCCCAAGTTTGGCATGTTACTTTCTAGAGGTTGGATCAAGAGATTAGGTGGATCATTACAAAATGATCTGTCCTATGCTATTGTCCCAGTTTTCGGAGGTGAGAGCAAGAGATTATATAGAGTGGCGCAATTGGCTTACATAATCAGCGATGAAAAGAATCCCACAAATCATCCCATATATGTTATCGACATTGGTTTTGGAGCATGTATCCTTCATATTGAAGAATCTCAGTTGGCCTCCACGCAGCTCAGGAAACCCGTCTGCCAGATCGCGAAGGAATAAGACCCACAAATTTGGGATATGTTTTTTGATGGAGCTTGCTCTAAAGAAGCTGCAGGGGTAGGTGTGGTCCTTGTGTCCCCAACACAGGAATACATCCATTTATCTTGCAAATTAACCTTTCAGGTCACCAACAACATCGCAGAATACGAAGCTCTAATTTTGGGCTTAAGCGCTGCTAAAGAAATGGGCATCAAAGATCTGAGAGTGTTTGGAGATGCAGACCTCATTATTCAGCAGGTGAACAAGACATTCCAAGTGAAGCATCCCAGGCTAAAGGCTTACAGAGATGAGGTATGGAGGCTCAGGGACTCTTTTGATAATTTTGGCATTTCTTACATTCCAAGAATGAAGAATCATCTTGCCGACTCCCTTGTTGTGTCTGCTAGCACGTTTATTCCTCCCTTGCCTCCTAAATTAACGTATGAAGTTCAGGTAAAATACAGACCGTCTCTACCTGACAATGTCAAATATTGGAAAGTTTTTGAAGACGATGAGGAAATTAACAGGTTTTTGCAAGTCATGGAGGAATTCGCTGAAACACACATCGACCAAGAAAATGAAACCCAAGAAGAAGGCAGCCAGTCCAAGCTAAAAAATGAGATCGGTCGAGAAAGCATCGTCCAGCTACCTAGTAATCACATACCAAAAGGATTGGTGCCTCTAGAGAAGCTTTTCGACCAAAACGATGTGCCATATAAGCCCGCCGAAATAGAAAATGAATCCGTTGTTCGTAAACATAATATAGGGAGCCCAGCCCACCCGAAATTCATTAATCTGTCCTCTCATTTATCCTCTGCCCAGAATTCCGAGTATTGCACCCTTATGAGGCAATTCACTGACATTTTTTCCTGGGAATATAGCGATCTTAAAACCTATGACACAGACATCATTCAGCATAAGATCCCATTGGAAAAGAATTCCACCCCTTTTAAGCAGAAGCTAAGACCTATCAGCCCTCTCTTATTGCCTTTGATTGAGAAAGAGATCAAGAAGCTATTGGATGCCAAAATTATAGTGCCCCTAAGGTATTCAAAATGGATAGCCAACCTTGTGGTAGTAAGAAAGAAAAATGGAGAAATCAGGCTTTGTGTTGACTTCAGAAATCTGAACAAGTGCTCTAAAAAAGATAACTATCCCCTGCCTAAGATGGAACACTTGCTGCAAAGAGTTTCAGGGGCTAGAGTCATGTCTTTCTTAGATGGATTTTCAGGTTACAATTAGATTGTTGTACACCCTGAAGATCAGGAAAAGACCGCCTTCACTACTCCTTGGGGCACTTTCATGTACTCCAAGATGCCTTTCGGACTGATGAATGTTGGCGCTACCTTTCAGAGGGCCATGGACATAGCCTTCGTGGGAGAGAAGGAAAAATTTGTCCTTATTTATCTGGATGACATAACAGTCTTCTCCAGCAGCCACAAAGACCATTTACAGCATTTGAAGAAGGTCTTCCTAAAGTGCAGACAGTTTGGAATTTCAGTCAACCCAAAGAAGTCACAGTTTGCTCTAGAAGAAGGCAAACTTCTGGGACATATTGTATCTGCTGAAGGTGTGAAAATTGATCCAGCCAGGGTTCAAGCCATTCAAACATTGTCCATCCCAAGGTCAAAAAGGGACATTCAATCCTTCTTGGGTAAGATTAACTTCGTAAGGAGGTTCATTCCAAACTTTCCAGAGCTTGTAAAGCACATCACTTCCATGCTGAAGAAAGGAGCAGAAATAAAATGGACAGATGCTTCAAGAAGCTCTTTTGAAGCCATCAAGCAAGCTATCATGGAAGCTCCCACTCTAATCAGCCCATATTACACTAAGGAGTTTTGTATCTTCTCTTTTGCCTCTTATGATACACTTGCAGCAGTTCTGTTGCAGAAAAATGTTGAAGGCATGGAACACCCTGTTGCCTTTTTCAGCAAAACTCTAAGGGATGTTGAACTAAGGTATGACCTTATTGAGAAGCAAGCTTATGCTCTCATAAAATCTTTAAAGGCATTTAGAATTTATATTCTGCATTCCAAAATAGTTGCATATGTACCTTCAGCCTCAGTAAAGGATGTCTTAACCCAGCGATATATTGACGGAAGAAGGGCAAAATGGATTGCAAAATTCATAGAATTTGACATAGAGGTGAAGCCCACTAAGCTTGTCAAAGGCCAAGGCTTGGCTAAGCTCATGGCTAAAGAAAATTGTAGCTTGTTAGACATAAATTGCATGGGTCTAAATTCAGATGATGAGCAGACAAAGGGAGCATCAGAAGAGCAAAAGCAGAATCAATCCTTGGTTGAAAATCTAGCCACATGTGAATGGTATTCCAGCATAGTTCATTTCTTGCAGAAGTTGGAAGTTCCTCCAGGGCTTAGCTCAAGTCAAGCTCGTACCATTAGAATTAGATCAACCAAATTCTACATTGACAAAAATTTGCTTTATTGGAAAGACCCATCAGGAATCCTCTTAAGGTGTCTAGATAAAGAACAATTTGTGGAGGTCATACATCAGTTCCATTCTAGCATCTGTGGAGGGCATCATTATTGGAAAACCACAACTCACAAAATCTTGAGGGTCGAATATTATTGGCCTACTCTGTTCTCTGATGTGTTTTCTTTTGTAAAAGTTTGTGACAAGTGTCAAAGCTTTGCAGGAAGACAGCAGCTAAAATCTCTGCCCCTGAAGCCAGTACATGTCAATGGTCCCTTCCAGCAGTGGGGCTTGGACTTTATAGGTGAGATCAACCCACATTCCAGTGGGAAATACAAATGGATCTTAGTAGCCACTGATTATTTTACCAAGTGGATTGAGGATATACCCACTACGAATGCCAATCATCAAGTTGTCATAAAGTTCTTGAATGAGAATATTTTCACTAGATTTGGTTGCCCAACCAAACTAGTCACTGATAATGCAGCAGTGTTCAAGGCAAAAGAATTGATGGACATGACTGAATCCATGGGCATTCAAGTGGTGCATTCTACCTCATATTATCCTCAAGGCAATGGCTTGGCAGAATCATCTAACAAGAGCTTGGTAAGGGTAATCAAAAAGCTGTTAGAGGACAACAAAAAGAGTTGGGATTCCAAGCTGAAGTTTGCTCTATGGGCTGACCGAGTTACCATCAAAAAATCCATAGGGAATTCTCCATTTAAACTGGTTTATGGGGCTGATGTTGTTTTCCCCATCCAGCTGATTCTCCCTGTGGCTAAGTTCTTGCAAGAAGAACAAGATGAAGAAAATGACATGGTAAGAAGAATGAATAACCTGGTTGAACTATAGCAGATCAGAGAACAGCTGATTGAGAAGTCAAAGGCTCATCAGAAGAAAATCAAAGAAACCTTTGACAGGAAAGCAAAAGTGGACAATTTCCAAGTTGGTGATTGGGTACTTAAATGGGATGCATCTAAAGAAAATAGAGGAAATCATGACAAGTTTGACTCCTTATGGATAAGTCTTTTTGTCATCTCTCAAGATCAACAGAACAATACATTCATTCTGCACAGTCTGGAAGGAGAAGATGCTTTTGGCAGCCCAGTAAATGGGCGTTTCTTGAAACTTTATTTCATTTAAGGCTTTAAGGACTTTTTATTGTAAATATGTTTTTACAAGTTTTTATTTCATTACAAAATAGACTCCATGCCCAATGGAACACTAGAAGGAAGATTTAATTTTTGTTTTTACAGGAAAGGCATTGATCTGCAGTTCTTGAAACCTCACAGGGAGGCTTTCATCCCCAGAGGGAGCCAGTGTTAGCCTTGTGGGCAAACGGTCCAAAAAAGGATCCAAGTATGCCCCAAAAGTCTTCAAAATCCTCTCAAGGATCTTTCAAAGTCGAAATGGTCGTGCGAGCAAAGCCCTTGGAAGGGCGGAAATACACTATCGAGAGGCTCAAAACACTCTAAAAACATGGAAAAACCATTACCATAGGCTTAAACAGTGGTTGCACAACAGCCGTTAGATCTAGTTGATCAACGGCCCACATCTAATCAGCGAATCACATCGGTGGATCTAATCAGCACAGGCGAGAAATGGTAATCAGCACTAGACACTGCCAATCAGCGATCACTAATGATCGGATCGGCGGGTCGCAATGGCAAAGGAAAATTGGCACAAACCATGGGGCGATGGTAATGGTGATCGATGATTAAACGAGGATTGTCGATCGCGCACGCGGATCGATGGCCCAAATCACATCGACATATCGCAGATCGGAGAGACCAAGGGGTGGGGCCTTTACATATAGTGATATGCGATTGCGATAAGATCGCATCACAATATCACATCGGCGGAAACCAAAGGGGCGGGGTTTTAACATATGCATATGGTGCGACCCGATGGACCGGACCTGGCGTAATTATATGCGATAGTTGATAACTTCTGAAGTCCGAAAAGGTTGATTTTTCACGGTTTTTAAGTGTTTTATGCATATTTCACAATGCGAGGAAAATACACAGGGTAGGCTTCTTTGCGACTTGTGACAGCAACAAGGGCGGACCCGAGAGGATATGAACCATCTTTGACGACTTTCTGAAGTCTGAAAAGGATAAGGAATGGTGGGATTTCGCGGTATGGCTGTGCTTTCGGTTGATAATAGAAACAGTCACAGTTTGCAATTGAAAGAGAAAACAAAGGCACGCAGACGCTTTCCACTACCCCACAGAGGCTGGTAGACAGGGATAGGGGCCGAATCAACGATAAAGTAGTTAGGGAGCCACAACAATGCCACACCACCAAATCAAACAAGATCATGAAGCATCATCAACCCAGACAACGCAGCAACTACCCAAAATATCTTAATGCAATTATTCCTCTGTCAGAAGAGGAAAACCACCGAGCCATGCTTGCATTGAGGGAATCAATCAGTTGAAGAAACAGAGGGATAGATTAAGACCCCTGAAGCCTCAAAAGGCTCAAGATCATTGTGAACTGGCTATAAATAGTTGTTAGTAAGATGTAATAGGGGTTCAACTTTTGGAGATTATTGCTCCTCCGTTCATTCAAACTTCTCATATTCATTCCAGCATTATAAGCTTCTTTTGCCATTATATGTTCAATGTCCATTCTCTTTGTTGTTCTATGCTTGCACTTGAACATTTTGTTCATGTTTTCTGTGTGTCTGAGGCCATATAACTGTCATCTTATCTCTACTTTGATATATTAGAGTTGCAAGCTTCTTTGCTGCCTGTAGCTAGCCATTTATATGTGTTATTATATATGCATCTGCCAGTACAGTCAGTAAGCTCATTTGCTTCTTGTAGCTAGCCATTCACATATGTTCATGTATGCAATCTACTGGTATAGTCAGTATTCTCCATCTATCCATTAAATCTACAAACTATTGAGCATTAGTGGTCTAAAGCCTTGTGTTGTTGGGGGTGTTCATGCATGTCTTGAGTGAGAATAGAGCTGAAATGGTTATCTGACTTGATCCAAACCATCATCCATTCCAGTAGTTCAGAGAACAATACTGAAGATTATATGTTACCAGGCATCTCCGAGCTGCAACCTAGGAGAGTTTCCTCGAGTGATAACAGTTACTAACAGGGGCTTGGCTAGGTTCTTGCTACAATATTTCTTCCCTTCTTGTACGATCTTGAGTTTTATTTCATCGAAAGTGAGTCTAGTAAGATCTAGGACCTCCTCATCCTGATCGTTTGAGATACCCAGCTCTTGGAGTGGAAGGTTTCCACCAGTGAGGGGAGTAGTAGGAGGTACATCTAATGGAGGAAGCTCGCTTTGTCCCATGCCTAGGTCAGTTGTTTTGCTGGTCTCCCCTTGTTCACTTTCCTCGGATTCCTTTTCCTTATCCCCACTAATCTCTTCTTCCAGTTGCCTTTTTTCTTCCTCTACTAGTGCCCGTTGCCAGTCTAGTTCATCTTCCATGATCTTTAGCTCTTGTTCCAACCTCTTGTTTTCCTCCTGGCTTCTCTCCTCGGCTTATTCTTCCCGTTTTTTCTTCTCTTCCTCTTCCTGCTTTCTCTTCTCTGCCTCTTCTTGCACTCTCCTTTCTTCTTCCCGTTGCTTTTCCCGCAACTTTTTCTCCTTTTCTTGCTCTTCTTGCCTTCTCCTTTTCTCGCTCTGGCTCTGGTTGCTGGAATCTTGAGGTTGTTTGCTCTCCAGCTCCCTTTGCCTCTTGAGCTCTCGCTTATTCCTTTCCAAGCTAGCATTTCTTTGTTCCAGTGTAGCATCCTCCTCCTCGTTGTCGCTCATGGGGTCTTCAACCTCTTTCCCTTTGCATTTCTCAGATTCCCCGGTCCTTGTTGGTGCCTCGCTGCTTTTTATTTATGGCAGAAGCTCTTTCTTTGAGGCTTATGTCTTCCTTGGAATCGTCCTGGGGCTCATCCTCCGTGGCCTGTTGTTCTCTTGGGCTGAGTTTCCTTGTAGAGTTATACTAGTTTCTAACCCCGTCTTCAATATCCTTTTTGGTATGAGAATAAGACCAACTGAATTTTTCCTTTTTGCAATGGGAAGCCACGACTTTCTCCAGATCATATGTTCGATAGTTGAGTGTTACAAAATGGCTTCCCTTCAATGCCTCAGCCTCTGCCTCCACCTGTTTGAAATTTTCTACCACGTACGCTCTGATGGTGAGAGGGAAGGCATGCCAGGGTTTCTTTTTTCCTTTTTTCAATATATTTGAAAACCCTTGTGTCATTTGATAGAAGATCTCTCGTAAGAGTGTCTTATCTATGGCAAACCTAGGTAGGGCATGCAGAGGCTTATGGGTACTAACCACTCTAATGAACATTCCTTCCTCAATGGGAAACCAATGCGCTACCTTGACAACTGTCTTCATAGCCCTCTTAGACATGCATGGTGGTTCCTCCCCAAATAGTGGCTGGTACAATGGGCTGATGAAAGTTTCAGAGATTATATCTAGCATGCCTTTGTAACCCATGTCCCAAAAAACTTTGTAATGGTTGTGCACGAGGCTGGCTGCCGACAAGGTTTTGTTGTAGCTCCAATTCTCGAAGTAGCATCTCGAACAAACAACGTCGAGGAGGCATGATGACATATAGAATTCTGGAGGTTGTTCCGATTGTGGGATTTTGGCAGCCATTATGTTTGTTTTCAAGGATAAGCACAGGATGCTTGCCCAATTAAAAATGGTTCCTCGGGTGGCAACGACGTACATGAGGGGAACCCAGGTGCCATAGAAAATGTCACAATATAGCTTGCCATACAACCGGCACATCATTGCAGAAATTAACTGATATAATTATCGCAATCCCTGTCTTGTAAGCCTGATTTATCTTGACCCGGAACTTTGAAGGGTCTTGCCACCATTCCCTTAGGATGTCCTTCATTGGAGTTGAGAACTTGATGAGCCACCTGGTATTGAAAACCTCCTATTTCTCAAGGATTCTGTAGTAGGTGTTGATTTCTGTCGAGGAGATAGCGGCTATGGGTGCCCCATCATGGTCCCTGATCATCTAGGACTCTGTGTCTATGCATTGCAAGATCCATTCAATGGTTTCCAAGCAAGGGAAGACTGGGGGGTGCGTTGCTACTTTGTGTAACCTCGACCTTTTGACATGGAGGTACACTTGAAAATCCTCTTGTGTTTCTGGGATGTATGACTTTACAAACTCCTCATAAATGCTATACCAGGAGAGCCTTGTGGTTTTGCTGATGTTGCAGGCAGTGTCCCCGAAGATGGGTGGCTCCTCTTCTGGGTCGGCCTCCCATGACCCGCTTCCCGAGGCCCCATGAGCAGCTTTAGTGGTAGGGGGAGCCATCTCGTCTTCAAAAGAAGAAATGGATATGCACTCTAGATCTACGTCACCTGGCATGTCAAAAACATAGTCCCACGATGAGAGAGACAGCATGAAAATCAATTAAAACTGCGAAAACAAAAGGTTGCAGTAGGTGAAAGGTGAGTCGCAGGGAAGACAGGTCGCAAGGTCGCAGGTAGAGGAATGCGACTAAGCGACTTGCACCATGGGTCACAGCTTGATAGGGGTCACAAAGTCGCGGGCTAAGGAGACTGGTCACAAGTCGCAGGTCAGGGAGACTAGACACAAGTCGCAGGTCAGGGAGACTAATCGCAAGTCACAACACGACGGGGTCGCAAGGTCGTGAATTCATGAGGAAAATGATATTACGGCTTCAAGACGCGTGACTTAGGCTTAGCGAGGATCAGGGAAGGCACTGAAATGGCCTTAGGATGTTAGGGCCTCCCTCAAATGAGTAAATTGAGGCCTACTGTTAAAAACAAGAGGGTCTAGGTCAAGGCAAAGGCCGACGTCTGGGTCTAGGCAGGGAGAGAGTAGCCAAGGAAACTGTTTTGGGAAAATGATGAAAAAAACTAAGTAAAAGAGCTAAAACCCTAGGGTGAGGGGATGCCAGAGGTCAGGGAATGCAGACAATGACACTTGGAAGAAAATCATGATTGTTGGAAGGTGAACGACTACTTACCCAAGGACAGACGCACGAGCAAACCCAAGTCGGAGGATTTCTTAGCTCTTCGTGCAACCCAAGGAGCAGTTACAAATGAGGCTGGGGCAACTTCTTTATATAGTTTTGGTCACATGTATGAGGTTTCACAATTCTGGCATGCGACTTTGCGACCTATGCAACCATGCAACCGGGTAAGTCGCAAAGTCGCAAAAGTCGCATAGTCGCGTCCATGAATGCGAGGTAACTGTGCGATATCACGACCTATGTGACCTCACGACCTGGCGGGTCGCGAAGTTGCAAAGGTCGTATAGACGAATCTATGTTTGCATGAGGACGACGCAACTTCACAACCTATGCGACTCAGATGGTCGCAAGGTCACAAGGGTCGCAAGGAAGTATGAGGAACAAAATGCAACTCTGTGACCTATGCAACTTGTGAGTCACAATGGTCTCATAAATCGTGATGGTTGCAAGGCTTAAGCTTAGTCACGTTCTGATGTCGCGACCAACTGACTAAGGCAAGAACTAGCGACCTGGCTTTACTTAGCAGAAAACTTAGACTTTTCCTTAGGTTCTTTGAGATTGTTGAACTCTTGAGTAGAACCTGGCGGGGCCGGTGGCTCCGCCCAGTATAGGGGCTCCAAAAATTTCAGGTTTCCCAGAATTTTGGACGAGTTGTTGTAGTAGCTACAACTACTTCATTAAGAGGTAAAGAACAAATCCTCATTGGAAAAGAGGAATTCCCAACACATGGGTTAGAAACCCTTGGGATGAAATCAATTTCATAGTGCAAAGGTACATTACTTATGAAGGGAGATTCGGTTTGATTTACCTTTATAATATCAGGGTGCTACAACATTTGAGGTGATAAAATCATATGAACTCCCCTTACTATTTTCTAATAATTCTTACCAAAATTGAAAAGCTAATACAAATACATCCTGGCAGTGAAATCATAAGTTTGTATCATTGAAGATTGATCAAGATGATTGTTGAGTGGCAATTTTCCAAGACTAAGAAAACTTGGGAGTCATTCCTAAAAGAAAATCAATTTGTTAAAATGAATGAAGATGAACCAATGGAAGAGGAGGATACTTCCATGGGGGAAGAGAGGCAAATGCAAGAACAAGAAGAGGTACATGTACAACAAATAGGCCAAAAGACCACAAGGAGCATTACAATGTCAAAGTCCAAACAAGTTGAAAAAGGGCAAGGAAAATATCCAACATTCATTAATGCAGCTAAAAGGCTAAGAAAAAGGAATACTCCAAGCATTGTTGAATTGATGAATATCGACAAACCTTATCTAATTATATAGAGTCCTTAGAAGTAAGAGACAAAAAAAAGCATCTATCCACTAAAAAAAAGTGCATGTTGTCTAAGGAGTATATTCTTATTAATGAGGAGGATGAATACACTCCTAGTGAAGAGGATACTGAGGAAATTATGAAGGAAATACCTCCCAAAGAGACTGGAAAAGTTTCCATGCCTTCTCAAGAAGAAGTTTTAGATAGAATCAAAAAGAAAATTGACATAATGAAGAAAACCATTCAAGAAACAGAAGTGTTGGAAAGGCACCTCAAAACCAAAATGAGTTACTCACCAAGCAACACATAACCTTAGTGGTAAAAAATGAGCAGGTTAAGGAGGAAATCAGGAAGCTACAAGAGAATGATATCATATCAAAACATACTTACTTTTTGTATGAAAAGAAGAAAGCCCTTAAAGCTAAGATCAAGAATCTCAAGGTAAAATTTCCCATGAAGGAATCTTAAAAAGAAGGACAAACATCACAAGTACCATCTATGGATAATGTATACATCTTGCTATAGGCAGAAAAATGTATTTGACAGGGACAAGCACATAAATTTGTGAGACAATTTTGAGCTTGAGGACATGCTCTACCCTCAGTTTGCGGGAGAAGTTAATGTTTCATTATGACTTGATTTTCCTATGGTTTACCACTCCATTTGACCTTATGAAGTTCATTTCAACTTGATTATGATACATTTTTGTCATATTTTTCCTAATAAATACATTCCCTAACATATTTCATTGGTAATTTTTTATTTTTAGATATTTCTGAAATAATTACATTGTAAAACGCAATTACAACAACAATAAATCTCGTGATTGATCATTCATTCTCATACATGCTGACCACTTGGGCGAAATATGATGCATGGGTTTTGTCCCCTAATGACCTAACAAGAACTAACACCTATATGCTAGACTAGAATCGACCCTGAGATGCATGAAAAACACGTGGTCAACACGCCCAGTCTCATAGCAAAAATGTAGGGAAATTTTGTATTTTCACTCAAATATTATTTTTTTTATTCTCTCCATGTTCTGACCCCAACATAAGGTCGATTTGATATATTTATAATCCTAGGATAGCCCATAATAATCAATAAGGAGGATTTATAGGTTTTTAGCTTCATTTTTGCTTATAAAAGCAAGCAAATGGTGCTTTCTAAGTTTGTAATTTCAAGACATTGAAGAAATAATTTGTGAGCTTATACTTCAACTTTGAAGCTTTTCTTGAATTTTATTTCATATAATACATGCAACTCTTTTTATCCCCAATTGCTGGTAGCATATCGGTGTGCTTGGTAAGGCATGGAGGGCCCTCAAAACCTAACTTGTACACTCCATTTCATTTGTTTTTCTACTTGTATATGTTGTTACATCTTATTTATCTGTGTTTCTTTCATGTTTAGACATTATATCTTTTAATTTGTTTGTCTTCTCAATTTTCTTGTTCATACTTTTCATTTTATGCTATCATCTTCTAGTTTGAATATGAACTTGATGTCCATATTGTATTGTTTAAAGTACTATTCATGAACTATAATTATCATAGAATAGTTGGTTCATGTGAAGCTAAACTAATTTACAAGTCAAGTATAGGTCTAGGCCATGCCATCCACTACTTTCTCTCATAGCTTTTCTCTTGGTGTTACATCAACAAACGTCATAGTTACTTGTTTCTTTATATTCTTTATTCATTCCTTTCTTTTTTTAGATTAAATCAATGACTTAAGTATACACTAACTAATGAGTTAAGTAAAATACTGCCTAAGTGTCCATCCAATTTCTCTCTCACAAGTGGAAAAGGCAATAGTGCATTCTCGACTCATTAACTAGTGTTAGGTTGAGTTTAATAGATTGGATAAACAAATAGTAGAGTGTGCATGTTTTCTTTTACTAGTGGAAAATTACCTAGTACATTACCAATCCATCAAATTAATCATCTTGAGCATTCTCTCCAATTTTTTCATTTACAATCATTTGATTTCAAGTGACTTGCAAATATTTTGAACATGATTGCATATAACACTATGACTTGTTTGAGAGGCCTTAGTGCATACCCAATCCTAAGTGTTCGTATTTCATTATGTGTGCTTTATTTTCCAAGCAATGTGATTAGCTTAAGTTTTGTTTCATGTTTTCCTACCTTAGCTCTTTAACTTTTGCTGGTATTATAAGTTTTGACTTTTATTAGCTAACTTTAGTACTTAGTCTTAAAACATGACAACCAATCTAGCCTAGCTATTTACATATTATAGTGTGCTTCTAAGTTTACAAACACCCATATTAATACAAATATTATGTCCTAGTTTATGCACTTAAAGTAGGCTAATAGGAGGATTGGACATTTTTTATCCCCACCTCATGAACCAAGAATTTGTAGCCAAAAAGTTAGGACAATTAGTATCTATAAATTGGACTAGTTTAAGGAAATTATGCTAGAAACTACTTGAGTCATAAGTGACTTTGGTGTCTACATAAACCATTACCTATTGTTAGTGATTGTGCATGGATTCAACTCACGTTCTTCAATCCAACTATCTGAGATCCCTAGGAATGGTTAATCTATTACTTTCTAGGATGAAAATATTCTTTAGAGACCTCTTTCTCAATCTCAGAACCTCAAAGACCTGATAATGTGGCTAAATGCTCAAGGAATTCTCTCTATATGGCATCTCACATCGAGATTTGAAAGAAGATGAAAATGGATAGCATGGCTCAATTTTGATCCCTACTATATTTTAGACATATGTAGTTCATTTATTTTGAGTTGTATTTCAGAGTATCCACAGTAATAACCATACTTTGTCGACATTTCAAATCCCAACAGGGATCCATCATCGGGACTTTTGAATGATGATAATAGAAGAGCATAAGCAGATGATAAATAGTTATATGAGTAATTTTTAAAGGATGAGATAAAGGTCGGCTTGATAAATTAAAAACATAAAAAAGTCATAATAATTATTATTAATATTGTTTTATAAAAAATAATTAAAAATAATAATTATATTTTTATAATAATCTAATATTATTATAAAAAAATGATTTAACAATTAATTATTATTAATAATAATAAACTATATGAAGAATAATAAATATAGATTATTTATAATAATATAAATATTATTATAGATAATGATAAATTAATATAATTAGTTAATATACTTAATAATTAATTCTTGAAATAGCAATTAGTTATTAGTAATAATATTATGATAAATAATTAGTGCATTAATAATTAATAAAAATAATACTTAAAAATAATTGTTATTGTTAATAAATTTAGAGATGAATTAGTTAATATTATTAATGAAATAATTTTAGAGATGAACTAATTAATATTTTTATTTTATTTTAAAAATATATATATTTAATTAACTAACTAATTAATTAATTAATAGATATTATAATAAATAAATAATTATTATTATAAATAATAATTATTATTATTATAAATAATAATAATAATTATTATTATTATTATAAAATTATTATTATTATTATAAATAATTATTATTATTATTATTATTATTATTATAAAATTATTATTATTATTATAAATAATTAATAACAATAATAATTATTATTATTTAACTTATTTATAAAAGAAGATTAGATGGTTACTCTATATTAAATTTTTTGTTCTGTTAGGATAGGAAAGGCAAACAGTTACCTGAGATGCTAAACTTGAGAAGAATTGACAGTCTTAATCTGCCTGATTAAAGTCAGCCAATTTCCACTGATCTCGATCCCATTGTCCTTGTTGAGATTATGCGGATGCTTTATAATCTCAAGAGCCTCCCTAATTTTCCTCCTTTGATACTGCTCTTCTCTTGTGATAATTGAGGCGCTCTCCAAACAAACATGGTGCTTAGTTTTTGAAGAGTGTTATGCAAGGGCTAAAGTGCGAGACCTTCCATTCTTAATATCTGCTCCATGTTCTTTCAGTCTCTTTTGCAGGGAGTGACCTGTTTCTCCAATATAACTCTTTCCACAAGAACAATTAATTCTATAAACTCCCTTGAGTTGATGTTTATCAATATTATCCTTGACAGACCTCATACCCTGCTTAATTGTTCCAGGTGCTGTGCACTACTTGAATATGTCTTTTTTCCTCAAGATCTTGGCAATCTTATCTGTCACCCACTGAATGTACGATAGGAATGAAGGTCTAGGTTCTTAACAGTGCTTTGATAGTACTGATACTATATTTCATTCATTCTTTATACATGTCTCATTATATTAATATTATATATGTATAAATCTACATGTGATATTTTCTTTATGGATTGATTAGGGATGATAAGTTACAACTACTTATATAGCCTATCCAAAGTGTCATTACATATATAAATAATGAATGACCAACAACATTATAGTAGGACCCATTTGGAAATAATGTATACTAACTTTCCTCTCCCTTGGGTTTCCAAGCTCTACTCCTATCATTTTTGCAAGCTAGGCCAAGGATATAAGAAAAACATAGCTATTTGATACATCCTGGCTTTATCATTACTTAGTTTCCTCTCCCTATCCTAAGGGAAACTTTGCATTAAAGTTCCTCACCCTCCCTCTAGTATTTTGAGTGGTTTGGTTTGGTTCCCTCACCCACAGATGTTTTTAAAGTTTAAACCCTTTCCTTCCCAATGTTCATACTTCATGCTCATAATATCAACCTACCTAGAGTCAGTTGAGTAGCTCGTAAACTTTCCCTCAATCTTTTCTATGGTCAATCAAGCATCAAAACCATGTGTTCAATCAAGCACATTTTAATGCCCTCCCCCCCCCCCCCAAAGAACCTCCTAGTGAGCTTCTCCATCTTCTTTTTTCATCTTTGAGGATTATCCCTAATTAAAAAACTCACACAAGACAATAGGGGACGGGGAAAATCATGAAACCACATATATCAAAGTTGGGATGTGAATTGATCCTCACCTCTCAATATCTTGCCCCCATGTCTATCTTTTGGAAGTGATACTGGAAAGGAGGTTGTCTCCAAAAAATATACTTATTTTACTAGTTAATGAGACAAATAAGATCATAACATATGAGAACTTTCATAAAATGGGGATACAAGGCCCTTAACGATGTCCCCTTTTCCTTTCTATGCAGGAAATGAATAAACATATATTTTCAAAATGCAATTTTTATTGGTAAGTTTAGAAACAATCTTTGAAAGATCTTGACAAGCTAATGGTCATTCCCATGGATTAGAGACATACAATACTACTCTATAAAAATATTATGTTGGAAACCTCACCAATAAACTACTATTGGAAGTGTTCAATTAGAAATTTTGAAATTATTATCTTAGAAATCTAGCGAGCCAAAAACCATGCTCTAATTCATAAAGGAACTCACTCCTCTAAAAAGGAAATAGAACAAGAATGGGATCTATTGAAAGAGACAATAATCTCTAAGGGTGTTGGGTAGCCTCATCTAACTAAAATTATACCATAAGATAAATGGTGTGTCTAGAATCATTGCATACCCCGTCATTCTTTCTCTTTGAGCATAATCAACAAACCCTTGAAAAAAAGTAATAGTAGATTCAAGTACAATTTTGAATGTCAATGATGGAAAGCGTGCATAAAGAATCATATGCTATTTTTTATGGAGCTTCAAAGGGAATTCAAAGGGAGGTGAGTGCTAGGGGGGTTGCACACAACCTTGAAGGAAGAGAATACCTAGAATGTACATGCAAACTTGGTACCACCAAGAATGACGATGTGGAAGCACTTGTTGTATTATAGGGCCTCATCATTATTTAATACAAAGGGGTTAGTAGAGACACTCCTGTCCAATCTAGCTCTTGCAAGACTCTTTGAATGGGTGATCTCCATAGGGAAGGAATTTAACACAATTTTATTGTGTGATGCCCTTCACAACCTCGACTTGGAGTGTCAGGCGGAAAGAGTCGATTGTGCGGACACAACCAACCTCCCTAGGAGCCTAAGACTCTCTAGTGACAAACAAGACAAACAAGAGCAATCCTTCTCTAAACATGCATTTACTATACGGGAAATCAAGTGTTTAGATCCTACCTGTAATCCAACGCTGTTGTAGCAGTCCAGCTCCGCTGATCCGGATGAGCTCCTCCTTCACTTTGAAACCTGCATACATTAACAATCAAACGATTAAATAGCACTTGATAATCTCATAGAATAAAACATATTTAACACATAGACCAAGGAGTACATGAAACAACTCATAAATAACAAGTTATTGAGAAGAATGGACTCATTTGCATTAATAGGTAACAAAAGGAACAAATACAACCTGAGCCTTGGTGTTGTGCAAGTCCCTCCCAGGGTCCATCAAGAGTTCTCCTTTACTTTGACAAAGCTCACCCACTTCCAAATAGAACAAGCAAAGATGGCAATCTCTCCTCACAAGCTTCTAAATGGGAGTCCTAATTCCTGCAGCATTTACCCTTAGAAATGTATAGCTTTCAACCTCTTCTCCTTCTGGCCCAATGCCTGTATTTATAGTGCTCAAGAGGAAGTTAATCAGGTCCACCATCAATGGGATAATCCCCTCTTTGGATGGGATAGCTCCCTTATTGATGGGATAAGTTCCTCTTTGGTAGGAGTGCATGAACCATCTGGAGGCGCTCAATACACGTCGAACAACCTTCTAGAATGCTCTAGAAATGACCACAAGTGACTTTTTAAAGATGAAACTTGCGCATTTTAACCTTTACAGGGGGACGCACCTGCCCCTTTACATACAGAGCGTCCAAAGACGCAGCTTTTGTGAACATTGGGTGCGTCCCCACAGGTAAGGTTGAGAGAACCTGCGTCCCCAGAGATAAATACATTTATAAAAGACTTTCTCTCTTTTGGAGTTTGACATGGAGAGCAGAGGCATAAGACTTGCCTAAGAGGATAGCATGACTATTGATTGAGCCATACTAACTGTAAATAGTCATGGTGACATTTTTTAGTGTAACAGATTGCCCCCTAAAGTGCGAAGTCTGTAATAGATTAGGGTTTTGTATTATCTAGGAAGGGTGAAGCGCTTTATCATTTCAAGGATTATCTCGTGGAGAGCCTGGTCAGAACCTGCAATTTTCAACACAAAATACATGTATAAGATTATATCATCACTGAGGTAGGCATTCCCATACTCAGATTAAAACTTTAACTAACAGACTAACTACTCTGATACAGGAATGATTTTGCAGTACATCATAATCATAGACTTTTGTAGACACAGTATGGGCGCAGCCATCTGTTTATGATGAGTCTACTTAGATAATGAATACAAAACTCCTCGCAGCCTGGATGGTGGAAACTAGATCCAGGGTCTTCATTTCTACTTCCCGAATTGGTACGATTCTAGCCATGTGAATAAATGAATTGATGTCGAACATGGTAGAAACCACTTGATTACCAGTCGATGATGTAAACTGTTAACAAGCGTGAGAGAGACCACCAGTAATGTCAATGGTTCTCAAAGTACCCAGTACAATCCATGAGATGTGAATGAATGAGTTGATGTCGAACATTTCACGGAATCCTTTGATCGAAAGTCAATGATGTAAACTGACGTCAAAGGCGAGAAACCTGCCATTGATGCATGCAGACTTCAAGGTACTGACGATTTCTAAGTCATCTCTCTAGATAATGTGCTGATGTCGATAGAAAGCGACCCGTTGCAGGCAAGCCCGCAACACGAAATCATTGTTCAAGTTGAAGAAATGTTGCTGTAAGGACTGACTCAGGGATGGTCAAACGGATGACAAGTATTTTGCAGATGAAAGTTTTGCTTGCAGACCTCTTGAACACATAACGACACGACAGATGGCTTGGTGATGAATAACTCAAAGTTAATCCCCGGAACCCGGCTGAAGACTTTCAAAGTGGTTTGATCAACTGTGAGGTAAAGGATTTCCCAACCCAGGTGAATGAAAAGTGTCGTGTTCAAGAGTGGTAATAAAGTTTCTTCTGAGACAAAAGGTAACAAATAGGCTCATTCTTCTCTCTTTTCCCCCACCATTTCTGGCAAGTACCTCTTTATTTTTAACAAGCTTGAGGAGGATAACATATGCTTGATTATAAGCTCATCCTTCGGATGAGTCCATCCTAGTTTTGATTCGAACCCTAGGAAGGAGTGGTTCGTTCCTGTTTGTAATTGAACAGGTCCTTTACTGTGAAATGTTTAACGAGCCTAGTATAGGAGAAACTCGGCGTTTTTCAATTTTAGAGAGTCTGAAAAACTTAAGAAGACTCCAAGTTGAACTTTTTCGTAGATTTGTGTCCCTCAAGCCCGAAAAAGTATAAAATAATACCTGGGGGAACCGCTTGATCTTGCGACCAAGGAGTACTTTCATAATTAGTGCCACTGACCTGAAAAGTAAAAAGCGATCAAGGGCACGTCGTTTTATTTCCGTATCGAATTTGAAACGACAAAAACCCGGCAATCTTTTCCTGATTTTACGGTCAGAAAAGAGCTATAAGGGGACCGTCTTTTAATTCCGTTTTAACGAGTGTAAAAGAAACGCTCGGCAATCTTTTCATTTTTTAGGAGTCAGAAAAGGGCTTAAAAGATGACTCTGATATTTTGGTTTGTGAAAAATGACAATTTTCCCTCTAAATCCCTTTGTCCTGCACAAAAACGACACATTACTCATACCTGTTTAAGATAGGCAAAAATACATTGAAAACATCCTTCCATGGTGAAAAATGAACAAATTCATCCAAAAAACCTATAAAAAGACTTTTTACCATGTCATTTTTACCATTTTATTGTCAAGGTTGAAAAAAGGGCTTTTGGCAAGAAACTTCCCGTGGTCGCTGCGGAAAATCCGACCGTCAGAATCGAACGCCGTCTCTTCCAGGTATTTTACAACATCCTACTCTTCAATTTCATCCGATTAAAATTGTATTTTAGGTTTTAGTTTTGTTTTTTGGGGGGGTTTAGGTTTCAAAATGCGCTCTGCGGTGGACGCAGGTGCCCTTCGGGTGACCTGCGTCCCCCGACTTTTTCCTATACAGGAAAATGGTCGGGGGACGCAGCCCACCTTCAGGCCAGCTGCGTCCCGACGCCCTGTGTTCTAAACGCGGGGTGCGTCCTCCGTGGAATGCAGAATTTGAAACCCCAATCCTCACAAATAACCATTCAAATTTCCCCAAATTAATTCTAATCATTGTTTCTTGGTGTGTAGGGCACTCACCATGTTGGATTGGAGAGAAAGAGAGCACGAGGACGTTGATTTAGCTGCAATTGAACATCAACCTTCCATTGATGCCCTAAAAGCATGCGGGTTATATAAATACTGGGCCATACCAGGCATGAGGGCTCAGGTAAGATTCTTAGAATGGTTGGTTGAGAGATGGAACGTTCAAGAACAATGCTTTTATATCGGAGGGCACCAGCTCGAGATAGAGCCCTCTGATATATACTTTCTCACTGGCTTGCCGAATAGAGGTGAGCAACCCAATCTAGCCGGGACTAGGCCGGGTGGCCAATCCCTTGCTAGTCTCCGGGCAGATTGGTGCACACCCAATGCACACCATGCGAAAGGCGTGGAAATCAAACACATCTCTCTGCGTGAACTCAAAGTTATAGCTTTCACGGTTACCAGAATTTGCGGCGCAGCCGCTTTACATATTGCTTCCGGGTCCCAAATGCGGATGGCGATTGACTGTTACCAAGGCACCATTTTCAACTGGTGTGATGCTGTGTCGGCTAATATGAAGAGCCAACTGACTAAGGCAAAGAACGGACGACTGAAAACCTTTGGATATGGGCCTTTAGTCGTGAGCTTTGCCTTAGAGAGAGTTCCGATGCTGATCCCTCAGCAACTCACTGTTGATATCTTGGGTCCTCGGGAGCCAAAGCTGGTACGATGGGTTGCGGTGATGGCCCGGCATCCTGACGAGGGCGCGGTGGTTGTTCGATTCACTGATAGTTATTTTCACTGGTTAGAGGACCAGGTTTTTTTGATCCAGGACTTTCCGTACGCCGGAGTAGATTTTCGAGGTGATCCGGACACGGTTCTTCCACAGGGAGAACAATGGGATGACAGAGGTACTTTATTTTTCACAAGTTTTCAAATTATGTATTTTTTTTTGTTTTTTATATATATCGCCTCAAAACTGACAGTAAAAATTTTCAAAATGCAGATGTTGGTCCACAGCGCCCAGCCAACCTCCGGCCTTTTGAGAGGAGACATCCAGTTGCACCGGTACCGGCCCCACAGGACGCGGCTGCAGAGACACTAGCTGAGTTGGAGCATGATCTAGAGCGTCTGACGGCGGATATGCCTGAGACTACCATGGATGATATTCCTATCAGACTTCAGCGCTATGTAGTCGCTGTCCCTGGACCGTTTAGGAGATTTTTGCGTAAGGTAGCCCGTGCAGTGGTGTCGTATAGGGAGCACCACCAGTGATTGACTAGTCACTTTTGTAGACACATATGACATTTTTGGCTTTTTGTACTTATCATTTTGCCGATCATAAGGTGTTTTTCAACCTATGATCAAAGACGATGTATATTTTTTGACACACTCCTTCTATATATATATCACTATTACCGGCTTATCTTGTTTAACATATGTGATGAAATGTTTTTGAATTTACTTGCATGATTTATCGTAAATGTCTGTCCAACATTCGAGAAGCAATTGCATCTGCTAATGTATTTAAAGACCTTGGAATATGCTGATATTCAATGTAATCAAATTCACGTTCCAAGAGACGCACTCTCAAAAACAACCTTAATAACACAGGATTTCTAATGGCATATACTCTATTAAGCTGTAATACAACAAGTTCAGAATCTAACCTCACTATCAAACGTCGAATTCCAAATGAAATAGATTCGGATAATAATTCAACCACTGCACTGTATTCTGCAATGTTGTTCGTTGTTTGACCGAGGCTTACCCCATGCATAGAAACTAACTCGTCAGAGGGCGAATAGATAACCCAAGCTGCGGAAGAGATATTCCATGTACTACGACAAGCACCATCAGCAAATCCAATGTATGTTTGGAGAGGCGTCGACATCTGCAATATCAAGAGTAAAACCAAGATAAGCCAGAATAACGACGAAAAACACACTCTCTAAGCTAAGCACACTGACTAACTAACAAACATACTAGCTAGAAAGAAAACCTAATCTAACTAAAAATTCTCCATACCCACCATTTAAGCATAATACCTCTTTAGGTAAAGTCCATTTCTGGGTTTACCCAAAGAGTCCCCATCAAAATCAACCAGCTCATAAGCCCCTTTTGCTAGCTTTCGCTTTACAATGTAGGGTCCATGCCACATAGGAACGAATTTTCCAGCACCTAGCTTATCGTTAGCTTGATCATATAATAGCACTAGGTCTCCCTCCGAAAAACTTCGAGGGGTCACATTTCTATCATACTGAGCTTTCATTCGCTTCGCGTGAGTCTCGATTGCCAATGTAGCGTCACGTCGAGTCTCATCTAATTTAGCTAAGTACAATAAACGTTTCTCCTCTTCGGAAGTAGCTGGAAGTAATTCGACAGCCATTTGAAGTGATGGGATTTCGCATTCAATGGGTAACACAGCTTCCAAGCCATAAACTAGCTGGAAAGGAGTGAACCCTGTTGAAGTTTTCACTGAGGTTCGGTATGCCCATAGCGCTGAAAATAACATGTTGTGCCAATTCGACCGATGAATACCAATGGTTCGTCGGATCATGATAACTAGAACTTTGTTGATAGACTCAACCAAACCGTTGGCTTGCGGATAATAAGGAGTAGAGCTATCGTGGCGCAAACCAAGCTGGCTTGTAAGCTCAGTCATCATGATGTTTCGAAAATGGCTCCCATGGTCAGTAATGATTGCTTGTGGGACACCAAACCTAGTTATAATATGATTGAATACGAAAACTGCAGCTGTTTTGCCGCTTGCGTCGAATGTAGGCATCGCCTCGGCCCATTTAGTAAAATAATCAACCGCGAGGATGATATACGCATGCCCCCCGGCCGAGTGAGGGTTACAAGTAATAAAGTCGATACCCCATTTGGCGAATGGACCAACGGCAATTATAGGGTGGAGAGGAGCAGGTGGTGCGCGCATCTTGCGATCAAACACTTGACAGTTGTGGCACTTCCGGACTGCAATGATACAATCTTTAAACATAGACGGCCAGAAATAGCCAGCGCGCAACACCTTCTGAGCTGTGGCATACCCAGACATATGACCGCCACATGCTCCAGAGTGACAATCATTCAAAACCTTCTCAGCCTCTTCATGAGTTAAACAACGTCGAAAAACTAAGTCTGCCCCCTGGCGATAAAGTGTATCTCCAATAATTTTGTATTGCTGGGATTGAAACCGAATTTTTCGACGTTCCGCTTTGGAAGCTTCAAGCCGAAAGGTTTGGGTTTGGAGATAGATGATTATATCTCCGTACCACGGATCTACAGTACTGATAAGAAACAAAGATTCGTCCGCAATGGACTCCTCTGCCACAGTCTCTGTGTCAGCACATGGGAAATCACACATCAATTCCGCAAAAACTAAGGATTTCTTAGACTTGGACTTCTCGAACTCCAAGTCGAACTCTTGCAGGATAACGATCCATTTAGAGTACTTGCCCCCTAGCAGTTGTTTTGTCAAAATATAAATCATAGGGTTGCAATCCGAAATAACTGTAGTTTTACGGAGAAGAATGTAGTGGTGAAAACGCTGGACAGCTTGAACGGCTTCCAGGGCCAATTTCTCCACATGCGAATATTTTAACTCAGTGGGATTTAAGGTCCTACTAAGATAATATACCACATGTTCCGCTCCGAATTCATCTTCTTGAACTAACACCATTCCAATGGTGGAATGCGAAGCTGCGAGGTATAAGAAGTAGTCCTAGTTGTAGTTGGGAGGATGCAACAACGGTGCATGGGTCAACGCGTGTTTTAGTGCATCAAAAGATTGTTGGGCAATCTCGTCCCAAAAGAATTGTGCGTTCTGTTTCAACAACCGTGTAAAACCTTTAGTGACCTCGGCGTAGTTTGGGATGAATCGGCGTAAAAAGTTCGCTTTCCCTTGCAAACTTTGGAGTTGGCGCAAACTCGAAGGAGGAGGCAATTTGATGATAGCTTCGACCTTCGAGGGATCGACGCGAATGCCGGCTCTTGAAACAACAAATCCCAGCAATCGACCTGTTTCTATACAGAAAACACACTTGTGGTGATTCAACCGAATTCGATAATGCCTACACCTCATAAAGATTGCTCGTAGGTGGACAAGGTGATCAGCTCGATGTAAAGAATGAGCAGGCAAATCATCGAGGTACGGTTGCACAATGTGCTTGATGTCATGAAATGCGTAAGACATCGCCCGTTGAAAAGTGGCCCCGGCATTCTTAAGCCCAAAAGGTAATTTGCAATAAGCAAATGTCCCCCATGGACAAATGAATGCCGTTTTTGGTTGGTCGGCAGGTAGAATATTGATTTGATTATAGCCTGAAAAACCATCCATAAAGGAAAACATTTCACTTCCGGCACAATCATCAATAATTTGATCGATATAAGGCGTAGGATAGTTGTCTTTTGGACAAGCTCGATTTATATCCCTATAGTCGATACAGATTCTTATTGTTCCTTGTTTCTTGTTGACCGGAACAATATTCGATACCCAATCCGTTAATGGGATCGGATAAATGAAACCTGCTTTCAACAGCTTTTCGACTTTTGCTTTAATGGCAGCCGCTTTTCGAGGGTGAATCTGACGCAACCGTTGCCGGACGGGTTTAGCATCCGGGTAGGTCTTTATTTCATGAACAACAATGGCAGGATCGATTCCTGGCATTTCCTCGTAAGACCAGGCAAACACATCGCGGAATTCTTGGAATAGGGCCTTGTAAGTTTGGATTTCATCTTCTGTACATGCGGCACCTATATGAATGTTTTCCTCAATTCCGGGCTTCACTGAAATATCAATGGGAATAGTACGAGAAATATTCCCTAAATTCAACTCTGAATCAGAATGTTTCGTTGGATCCTGAGCGTCTTTGACATATTCAGCGGTAAAGATAGATGAAAAATCATTTTCAAAAGCATCATCCTTAGGTAAAAACGAAGATCTGTGATGGAGATCTTCCCATGGTAGATCGTCTACACTTAGGATTTCGCGAAGTTGCTCATCAGATGACACGACTTCGGGAAACGCTATCCGTTCTAAGGTTGAGGTGAAAAGTGATTCTTCACTGACCACATTCATTTGGTTGATTTCGGTTGAACTCGAGTCGGTAAAAGACATGACAGCTTCATAAGCAATTTCATATGGACTCAAAGGCATAGCATCACCGAATGAGTCTATCTCAGATTCAGATGGGACAATCCAAGGATCATCATAAATAATGTTTTCTGATGTAATCATATGAATTGTTGCAAATGAAGGATCTACGCTGAGTGGAGGGAGAGGAAAAGTTCCCAGTAAACCGGAATCTTTAACTAAACCTACGCCAACGTCCCTATAAGGGATTGTCGTCTTACCGACATGCTGGATACTCTCTGAAGAGGCTGGGTCGGATGAAAAGTATGTCAGCTGATCAATAGTCACGATCTTACCGTTATGTGGAAACTTAATTACTCTGAAGACCGATGAAACGACCGCTGTCATAGCGTATGACCAACTTCGACCCAAAAGAAGGTTGTAGTCTAGAGATGCATCAACCACCTCCACATCCAGACTAACGGTTTTACCTTCTACCCCTATAGGCAATTCCTGTAGAATACCAAACGGACGGAACCCACGGCCATCAAAGGCCTTAAGGATGGTGGGGGATTGGTTCAACGAAGGAGAACCAAGAGATCTCCAACATTGAATCGACATAATACACGTAGAGGCTCCCTCATCAATCACAGTCCGATGAATAGGCCTGTTTTTTACTATCACTGGAATTTGGAAAGCCATTTGATGGGGGAGACGCGGTGTACTACTTTCTAGATCGAAGATTATCAGGTTCGGGTCCTGAACATCAACAGCTCCGATAGCCGACAAAAGTAATTTTCGTTGTGCTGGGCATGATTGCAGCACTTCTAACGCCGACATTGCTGAGGGTGAAACAGCTAAGTCCTCAACAATGTTGTAATTCTGGGCTGCTCTCGCATGTGGATTGAAAGCAGATCTTCGAAGTACACCCTTGGCGGGCGGTTTAATTACTAAGTCCGGGTTAGGTTTTTCGATCTGTAGTGGATCGGGACCAGGAGCTGAGATTGATGGGTTAGAGTGAGAAGATTCTGCTTCCTTACCATCAACAGGAGCCTTACTACCATAATCTTGCGATCGAGTCGCAATCCTCACATGAGACATCATCAAAATGGGTTCTTCACTGGCATTCGAGGAAGAACCTATCATCTTATTCTCCTGCTCCGGGAATGGATTTTTTAACACAGCAGGAGTGGGAGAACCTTTGACTATTTTCACAACCTCGGCCCGATGAGGGCAATCTCTCGTAAAATGATCCTCTTCACAAATAAGACAAGGATATCGAGGTTTGCGCTTTTCGTCATTGGTTTCCGACTTTTCCGTTTTCTCCTTCGGAGCCTTGTCTGCTTTAGCCTTCTTCTTTCCTTTCTTCTTTCCGCCGTTTTTTGATTTGGCCGTAGATGACTCTACAGCGTGAATATCGGCGGTAAGTTCAGGAGAAGACTCTCCTGTCGGGGAATCAGGCAAAGTGATAATAGGAGTAGTGGAAGCCTTGGAAGACTTCTTCTTGCTCTTTGTATTCACGATACCAATCATACCGTCAGCGGCATGAGATCCCGAAGGAGCAGCAGCGATTTGATTCGACTTTGGAAGATCCGGAATCTTCTCGTGTAACGTACCCGACTGAGTGTAAACTAAGTCAAGGTATTGCGCCTGAGCAATGACTTGCTCCTCAGTGACTACTCCGGCCTTAGCTACATCTTCAGTAATCTTCGGTAATAATGATTTAACAAACCATTCAGCTAAGATTTGGTCCGGGATAAAAACTTTCACTAGCCTTCTTCGACGTCTCCACTCATGAATGTGATCAGAAATATACGTGGACGTCGATTGTTTTAGTGAAGTTAATAACTCCGTGTCGTTATCGTATCTGACCGACAACTGAAAGTGAGTTAAGAACGAGGTAGCTAACTGGCTAAAATTGTAAAAAGAGGCCCGTGGTAACTCAATGTACCACTTGGCCGCGAGACCAATGAGTGTACGCTGGAAAAGACGTAAGCGGATCGAATCATCCGAGATAGAATTTGAAGCACACCAGAGGTGGTAATTCATCACGTGATTGGACGGATCCTCTCCAGACTTACCTTCGAACTTGGGTATATCACTGGGCAACTTATTTGGCATTGGCGGCCAGAACTGAAGATATTGAATTGGATCGTTCGTTAGGCGCGTCAAGTCTGGTAAATCCAAAGTTGCAATAAACGGTAACTGCCGGTTAGGATCTCTAAAACTCTGGGTCACAATACCAGCCCCAGGAGGAGGATATCCAGGATAACTAGGAACAGGAGTCGCATTTGGGATATTATATCCTCCTGGAAAACCAGGATTAACCGGACCGTACTGGGGTTGTTGAGGTTGTTGATAAGTGTACCCAGGATACGGTTGATACTGGTAAACCGGCTGTTGGACAGCTTGCCCATGTTGGTACTGTCCCTGGTACGGAGGTTGAACAAATTGAGGTTGAGTAGTGACAACCGTACTTATACCAGGCTGACCTATAGGCATCTGGACCGTGGTTTGAATCGTAGATCCAGACAACGGTAAAGATGTCTGAGGAGTGGTCACAGGGACAGTAGAAACTGGAGCCGTCGATACTCCAGAAGTAAGTATGGTAGATGTGGCGGTATTTGCAGCAGCCGTTTGAGATGGAGTACTAGGTGCGATTGGCGGCTGAGTAACTACCGAAGTTACAGAAGTTTGAACATTTGACTGGACAGGTTGCGGTTGCTGGGGTGGACCAGAAACTACGGGTTGTCCAGCTTGAGGTACCGACTGTATACTTGGCTGCAACACCTGTTGACCCTGTGATGGATCCCACACTAACATTCCAGGGTATTGACCCGTAACAGGTTGAGGATACTGAGATCCATAACCGGATTGAGGATAGGATTGATAATTGTAAGGTGCAGTTCCTATACTTGGAACATATGACTGACCTTGAGGCGGTTGATAACCTTGACTCGAGTATTGACCTTGAGGTTGATAACCTTGAGGTAAATACTGATACTGGGGTTGACCTTGACCTTGAGGTTGGTACCCTTGAGGTTGATACCCTTGGGGTTGATACCCTTGAGGTTGCCATCCTTGAGGTTGCCATCCTTGAGGTTGATATTGATACTGAGGTTGACCCTGGGGTACATATTGAGGCTGGGGTTGACCTTGAGGCATGTATTGCACCATAGGCGCGTACTGACCTTGAGGTTGCCCCCCAGACACAAATGATGTACCTTGAGGTTGCCCCCCAGGCGTTAACTGAGGCTGCCCCCCAGGCGGTAATTGGCCACCTTGAGGTTGGGAAACGGGAACTGAACCTGACATCATGTAAATGTCTCATACACCCAATGGTATATTACCACTGTTTCCAACTAATAACCCATGATCAACGGGTTGAGGAGATGCCCCCGCAAAGGTACCAGAAAGAGATTGATACCCAGTGGGAACAGAAGGACCGCCATGTAAGAAAGATTCAGGACTTTGAGTAAACACGGACGACGGACCAGCCATATTGACAGGAGTATGAATACCTCCAGGTGGAAAAGGAGTACGAGGTGTAGAAAAACCTACCCCAAAGTTGTCTAAATAATTGGTTAACGAAAGGTACCAAGTAGTACTTCTAGGAGGACTGTAAAAGATAGATTCACGCTCCCTTAGATCAATAGTAAGTTGATCTTCAAGATTAGAGACGCCTATTTCTTCCTCTGGAGCAAGCTCTTCAATAGCAATCAAACCAGTAGGAAGATTTTCGGTGATAATTCTTTCTATTCTCGGTGAATCAGGAACACTAGAAGTCGGAGTAACAGGTTCGGATATTTTTGGTTCTTCGCCTGTATCACTAGCAGACGAAAAACTTCCAACAAGCTCAGAAACTGTAACAGCTTCGGGATTATAACCTGTCTCTAAGCCTTGGTAATCTGAATGGACTACCAAGGAAGATTCTCCTTCTTCAGGTGAACCTACTCTACTGCCACTAGGAGGAGTTACAAGGACCTTTAAACCTTCTAGATTACCCGGGTCGTCTCGAGGAGGTGATCCCCTAAGCCTACGGGATCTTCTCAACAATTCGGCCACAGAAACAACTTCAGGAGACTGGCCCCGAAGTCTACGGGACTGTCTCGGTAATTCCGCCACAGCTAAAAACTTTTAACTACTACACACGAAAACAAAATAAAATTTCAAATCAAACCACCTAAAGTCTCTAAAGAACCAAACAAATTTGAATCACACGCCTAAAGAATCTAGGGCGTCAAACCAAGCACAAACAGTAGCCTTCCAGACCGAAAGCGCTAGTTGGTGATGAAGCCCAACATCGCTGGATTCAGTACAGAAGTGGCGGGTGGAACAGTTACCCCGGCAACCTGCTTAATCAATAGACTGGACCAAGTTCCTCCACTTTAACCGTCTCGAGTGAAGTGAACCCCCCAGAAAATCCAAGTGAGTCTAGCCGACGTCTGCTCCAGGTACAGTGGGACCTTCCCTCCACCGTCACCTCGGTAGAATCCTAAAGATAATGGTCACTAAGGTTACCAACCGTAACAAATGCACCTGGGGGAACAGTCTAAACTCCGACAGCACGCAAGGGCAGAGTAGCAAGCTCAATCCCCTTGCCGGCTCCTTGACAATAATCCAAGGTTTACCGACAAGTGACCCCTGGCTCCTCGACAATGGTTAATCCGAGGTTTACCATTTGTAATACGTGCGTGTCTGGCGTCGTTCCCAATGAGGGGGGATTGATCCCCTCACTGGTTCGGACACGAGCTCGTGCTTCTCCTTTAAGAGGAGCTTTCCCAGAGTACAAATGAGACAATTGGATTTATTCTATCACAAGATAAGCTACTTGTTTGGTTTTGTTGTCTTGGAGAGTTAATTACTCACCTACTCCAAGACACTAGCCTGATCTAAATTGGTGTTTCAGAGCCCTAGTAAATAAAAATTACTACGTCTATTTTACTTTAAGCGTTAATTTTATGGTTTTTCTTAAAGACAAAAGGTGGCGGAAGTGAAACCAATGGTGTGTAGACTCGACTCAAACCACTACAAAGATGCACCTAAGATGATTTACGCTACTTTTCCTTTTTTCAATGAAATTCTTAACTAAGAGAGTTGAGAGAATGCAAATTTTAGAGAAAACAACTTTCTTAATAAAGACAATCAAAGAAACAATTCTCTTATCTTTTCAAGCATACAAACATGACCACTCTTTACGTGCACGAAAAACTCTTTTTCTTTCAAAACTTTTCAAAGCTACTTGAAACAAAACTTTTCAAAGGAGATTTTTTGTATTTTCTCTTTTTAATAAAGCATATAAATCTATTGTAACGAAAATCAATCTTAAAAGTTATAAAAACTATGAAAACTTGACTCACAAGCAAATCAAAAAGGAAATTACTCTAAGCAAACCTAACAAGGAAAAAAGCTCACAAAGATGATTCTAGGTTGTTTTACTTGACCAAAATCAAATCAAGGACCAGCTAATGCAGAATCAAAAGACTAGTCAAAACAAAACTCAAATCTTTTTGTTCTTTTTGTAAAATGGAATTCAAGACTTAATCAACAAGCACTTCGAAATTTGCCAAAGAGACAACTCAATGGTAAGTTGCTCACACAGGTAGACTTTATGACAGGTCTGACTTCTAAGAATGTTGACAAAACCAGAGAGATCTAAGGCTTGACAACTTCTACCGCCAAAGTCACTACAAGACCTACTCAAAAATCAAACCCTAGGGCTTAAACTTCTATGAAATCCACTAAAACACTCAATGCTATCGAAACAAGTTCAGGTGAAGATCTTTGACAAGAGACTAATGAATCTGGGCAGTAAAAACTAAGAAAAAGCAAAATCTAAGAGAAAAAATGCAAAAAATGGAATTTTCTCAAATTTTAGCAGGGGACGCAGGCAACCCGTTAGAACAGGTGCGGGACCGCTCTGTGTACACAGTGACAGTGCGTCCAGGGACGCACTGTGCAATGCTCAGAGGGTGCGTCCTACTGGAAAATTCAAGAAAAACTAAAAGGAATCTAACTCTAAGCTAACCCACCCAAAAACAAAGTCACAGAGCCAAAAACCAGAAAAATAAACCAATTTTCTCAGAGCAAAGTTCATACAAAGGAAAAGACTTTCACATTAATGGAGTCCCCAGTGGAGTCGCCAATTTGTCAGGCGGAAAGAGTCGATTGTGCGGACACAACCAACCTCCCTAGGAGCCTAAGACTCTCTAGTGACAAACAAGAGCAATCCTTCTCTAAACATGCATTTACTATACGGGAAATCAAGTGTTTAGATCCTACCTGTAATCCAACGCTGTTGTAGCAGTCCAGCTCCGCTGATCCGGATGAGCTCCTCCTTCACTTTGAAACCTGCATACATTAACAATCAAACGATTAAATAGCACTTGATAATCTCATAGAATAAAACATATTTAACACATAGACCAAGGAGTACATGAAACAACTCATAAATAACAAGTTATTGAGAAGAATGGACTCATTTGCATTAATAGGTAACAAAAGGAACAAATACAACCTGAGCCTTGGTGTTGTGCAAGTCCCTCCCAGGGTCCATCAAGAGTTCTCCTTTACTTTGACAAAGCTCACCCACTTCCAAATAGAACAAGCAAAGATGGCAATCTCTCCTCACAAGCTTCTAAATGGGAGTCCTATTTCCTGCAGCATTTACCCTTAGAAATGTATAGCTTTCAACCTCTTCTCCTTCTGGCCCAATGCCTGTATTTATAGTGCTCAAGAGGAAGTTAATCAGGTCCACCATCAATGGGATAATCCCCTCTTTGGATGGGATAGCTCCCTTATTGATGGGATAAGTTCCTCTTTGGTAGGAGTGCATGAACCATCTGGAGGCGCTCAATACACGTCGAACAACCTTCTAGAATGCTCTAGAAATGACCACAAGTGACTTTTTAAAGATGAAACTTGCACATTTTAACCTTTACAGGGGGACGCACCTGCCCCTTTACATACAGAGCGTCCAAAGACGCAGCTTTTGTGAACATTGGGTGCGTCCCCGCAGGTAAGGTTGAGAGAACCTGCGTCCCCAGAGATAAATACATTTATAAAAGACTTTCTCTCTTTTGGAGTTTGACATGGAGAGCAGAGGCATAAGACTTGCCTAAGAGGATAGCATGACTATTGATTGAGCCATACTAACTGTAAATAGTCATGGTGACATTTTTTAGTGTAACATGGAGGTAAATAAAAAAGCAAATGACGTCATCATTCTTGGTGAAGAGATTCGTTATCAACCTAATTTTTTCACCTATACCATTTGAGTAGTTCTTAGGAATGTTAGTGTGGAATTTCTTGGAATGTGTACAAAAAACATCTGACTTAAGTCACTAGTGACAAGTGACCCTAACAACAATTTGTGGCTTCTTATGCTTCAGATCTGCAATAATAAAATGAGAAAAACCTACAACAAAAAGACATATATGATCCAAAACAACAAACAACAATATATATATATCCAATGTAATACCCAATATGGAAATACTTTTAAATGAATAACAATATTTATTGATAACACCTTGTGAAGGAGATCTACAAAAAGGGTATGCAAACCCCCCTCCGTGGGGATAGGTCCTTTGATGTCCTTGACACTTCAATAATCAATTCTCTCTCCCAATGTGTGAAAAACCAAAAACAATGCGTAGAACTTAAGTGGGAGCTCAAATGAAAAGAGACGATAATTGTGACGATGATAATGATCATGGTGAAGAATGAATGGAAAACCATCTTATTTATAACAAAGTATTGGGTTGACCTTGAAAATGGAAAATAATAAAATAATATTGACCAAATCAAGATCTAACCATTAGGAATACTTTATTATATTTTTTGGAGAGGGAAAAGATATTCAAAATGGTAAAATATCTTTATATAGAAATAGTTAACAAATAAAATGATTTATTAATTATTTCGCGAGGATTAAGACTGGTGTGAAATTGAAATAAATATGAAATAGTGATTTAACAATTATTCCAATAATAGAATTAAGGAATAATAAATAAATAGTGATTTATTTAATTATTCCTAGGTGATTTAGTCAAATGTGACAAGGAATAATTATCAAACAATTATTTAATAATTATTCCTGGAAAAAATTAAATAAATAATGATTTATTCAATTACTCTCATGGGATTTTTTAATTTTAATCAGAAATAATTTAATAAAAATGGTTTACTAAATTATTTCTCATGGTGAAAGTTATTTCACTATAGTGAAATTAATCTGACATGGTTTATTTCGATCCACCTAGTTAGAAATAGCTAGGTGATCATTTTTTGGTGATAACAGATTGGCCCCCAACATATTAGTGTTGGGAGAAAATCTTATGACCGAAATATATTGTAGGTTACACTTCTATGAGACACCAAAGGGGAGTTAGAGAGAGAGAGAGAGAGAGAGAGAGAGAACTGAAGCAATGCAAGGAAGGACAAAAATGGAGGGGGTGGGACCTACTAAATTGATAGAAGTCTCCTTTTTTGTTGGATTACATGATCTTAAATGAGGTAAGGGGGGCATACCCACACCCACCGAGACAACTTACTACAAATAATAATGGAGAGCCCAGCAATGTGGGACTGAGCTATAAAGTACATGGTACATGATATGCTGGTATCAATGGACCAGAAAATAATACAATGAATCCCATATACATAATGTGCCTAGAAAGATATAGGTCGGGATTGAATATAATAACATCTGAGTACATGAGACATAATGCCCCTCAAGATGACATGGTGAGGGGGGATCACAACCAAAGAATCCCTGCTGCATAGGAAAGGGCTCTGAAGATCTGAATGGATCATCTGAAGGAGACATGCATGTTGTGGGTGCTGCAAGCGATGAAAACTAAACCCATCACCTCTGCAGAACTGCATTTGAGGCTGGATCAACATTTTTGGACATTTAGGCATTTGTGGGGCTACCTGAAGGGCCACCCCCTCATGAGGTTTGGAACATCTCAGAAACCCCCGAGAATCACTGGGACAATCACCAGGATCACCAAACCATCAAGTGTACAATTCTCAAGCATGCGATAATGAGCTGGCGTCGAGCACGTGAGAAACAACCAAGTCAAAGGGAAATGGTGATTCCCTTTACTTGATCTGAGGCACCAAACAAAGATGAAAGCTATAACCAAGGTACACCGCTCTCTAGATTACTCTTCTGGAATAAATGTGTTGAAGTCGATAGAAAAGGGCCCGCTAGAGTTAAGGCAATGAGGAACCCTCAACAAAGGCACGAGGTATCATAGTAGAGTCACTAATGGACTGACGTCGGGGATGATTATGGAAGTAAACAAGATGAGTGGTGGGCTGAAGATTTCCCTTGTCAGAGCATAATATGCATGTTTGACCTAGTAGCTACTAACTCGATTCCAAAGGGGATGGTCAATTCCACAGACGGGGGATTTTCAAAGACAAAGCAGTATAGTTGGAGGCCAAATATGAACATGATGGGATGTATATGACACAAATATGTATGGAACATTGTAACTGGACTTAAGGAGATTCAAAGCAGACTCCATAGATGCAAGGGTGACTCATCTCGGATGCTTTGAACAAGGGTGATTCGATGATGCTGCCACATGGGGGAGGCCCAGAGGGGACCATAAAAACATGAGTAAATGATGGTTACTCATGCCGAAAATCGACACGTGAGTCAACCAATACGCGGGTAAAGTGGTACCTGAGTATAGATTGCTCAAATGAAAAAAATCAATTTTAATCAGTGGTAAAGTGAGACCTCATGGAAAAAATGGTTTCCTAGTGAAGTGTCAAATTACCAAAAACAAAGGGAGACTCATTATAGAACTTGGTGAGAGATTTCCAATGGTGATGATGGTTGATCAAACTGAGCTATGGTTTGGTCGCAATCGGAAAAAAAAAAACTAGGGTTTTTCTTATAAAAGGGCTTCTTCCCCCAAATCCAATTCATTTGCATAGTGAGTTGTTGGAGAATTTAGAGAGGAGAAGAAGTCCCTAAACCTTATGGAGATTGTAGCGGACAAACTGACCATCAAAATTCAGATATGTGACTTTCAGGTAGCTAGCCTTACTTGTCTAAGGATGACCTTAAGGCTTCTTGGAAGGATGGATCCTGGTGAAGAATCAAGGTAAGAATGGAATACAGGAATGAACTACTGGAGAAGGTCTAGGATCATTCATGCCCACCTAGTCAAACATGGGGACCGAGTGGTAAATGTGGCATCACATAGAGTAGAATACTTGAAAATATGATATCAAACATCTATGATATGTGATGTGTATATGGCTCGTTGAAGAGGTCGTTGGGATAAACTATCCAAGGAATGAGAGGATAATCGACCATACCTAGATCAGTGGGGTCTAGGTAGAGACTTATGTTAATCAAGTGAGAAGGTGGCCAAGGGTCATCCTGTCCCCAAGTGTGAGATATTACCCCCCAACATATGTGGTGGGGGGACTGATCGGGTATACAAAGGTAGGAATGATTCCCCTAGCTAGAGGAGCACCATTCTGTTCCAAGTGCTTGAATAAGTGATTCAAGCATCCGACCCTACTGACATGGGATCCTCTAGAGGATGATGAGTAGATGTGGGGGCATATGTGCCCCCCAATTTTATATGTATGGTTGTAGCATGCTATGGACATGCCGAATGTATTATAATAATGGACTCTAAATATATTTTGATGATGTAGTTTTCCATTTGTTCATGTTATGGATGTCTTCTTGTGAGAAGAGTGGATAGATATAGTTAGAGAAATGAAATGGTGTTTTACCAATCTCGTTTGGTATTGCATGTATAAGTCAAATGGACTGAATTTTTGGGTTCGAATACATGGTGTCACTATAACAAAGAGTGCCTTCAGATATAATGAATTGATTCTGTCCTAAACAACACTTTGGTTGACCAACAATAATGTCTAAGGGACTGGATTGTTGATGTAAAATGGAGGGATGAGTAAGTGTATCATCCCAAGAGTGATCTGAAGTGATATGAGACTCTAGAGGTTCTTCTGAATGGGGAATAATAATGGTACTAGATTCAAAAATATCAGATGCACTAGGAGGGTTGGGGAGAATTTCTTCTCCCAAACTCTCAAAAGTGGATGCCCCTTACCCAAACATTGGGTGTCAATGTAATGACCACAAGGTGGATGTGGATCGAATTCATGGGTTCGAAGTAAGCGGTTATTGAAACAATCTACATCATCATGGATGAAGTCTTTGGACTCCACAACATATTGATCATGGGTTTGCTATGGAAGGAAGTACGCATGATGATGCATATCATCCCAAGGATAATCAAGGGTGGTCATGGATTCCTTGATGTATTCATGACAATGAAATATGGGAGGACTAGAGGAAGAGATACCACATGATAAAGAGGAGCTACCTGAGGCATCTTCATAAGAGACAATGTTCACATGCACATCGTCAATGATGGGAGATTGATGACTAGTATATGTGACATCTACTGATGTTGAGACTGAAGTGTTCATCGAAGAAGGTTCAACATAATCATAATAGGATACATCAAGGGAGTCCCAATATATTGATCCCATGGATGACAACAGGTAGATAAAATAGGAGCGGTACTATCCTTCATCTTGACATTAGGGGGAGGGATCACGATGGGTGGTTGAGAGACCTCCTGCTCTGGCATAGGAGTGGAACCAGAACCCACAGGTAAAGGAGAGGTGGACTCACTATGAGAAACCTCTAATTCATGAATTACTTGAAGTGTATCACGAAAATATTCGAGACGGGTACAATGATGAGAATAATGGCCATAATTATCACACAAAGCACAAGGTTGATTCGTGCATAATGATATGTTCTTCTTAGTTGACTCAAGTAAGGTGACATGGACCTTAGGAATGTTAGAATCAGGGAAGGTATCAAGACCACATTCTTGATATGAGGGAGTTCGGGACAATTATTGGTGGCATGATTGACCACATCACACAGGATTAGGTGGCTTAGGGGGAGCTGGATTTGGTTGGGGTGCCTTATCTTTTGTTCTTTTTTTATGTGTTTTTCCCCCCTCACCAGATGCTTTCATAATAGGAGTAGGTTCTTGTTGAGGTTTTTGTGGAACTGAAGCAAAGGAAGGGGTAGGAACAACAGGTTGAACTGGGGTCAAAGCAGTGTAAGGTTTGAGTTGATCAGGGGGAGTGTTTGCGAGCGGATCAATGTACCAGACTAGGATCCACAAGGTAATGTTAGGTAAACTCAATATAGCCATGACAGGTGTAGAATAAAATCCGGGGGTGGAAATAGGAATGATATATGACCAAAAGGGTAATGATCTAGGGGAATGGCTCCGAGATGGTTAAGACCTGGGGGAACGGTTCTGAGTTGAAAAGGACTAGGAGAGATACCAGTAGAAGGAAATGGACCTTAAGGAGTAGTACCGGAAGGCTGGGTTGAGTTGGGAACAATAGGTTGCGGAGGTGCTAGATGTTGTGAAGGCATACTAGACTACTTGTGAGCAGTCTGTGATGCTTGAAGCATGCAAACACTGGATGAGATAGGCTCAGAAGAAGTAGGTGGTGGACCATAATAAGCACCAAGCAAGGTGGAATCTTTGTAGACTCTAAGAGATACATTGGTGAGGGATGAGACAGTCTTATTTCCAGTCATCAATGAGATAGTGGACTGAGGTGAAGTCTGAGACTTAGGATCATAGTACGTCAGTTGATTGATAGTGATGATCTTTCCATTATGAGGGAAGCACATCTTACGAAAAATTGCAGATGTGATAACTGACATAGAATAGGTATAACTATGACCCAAAAGGATGTTGTAATCTAATGGGGCATCCATGACCTCGATATCAATAGATACATTCTTGCCGAAAACAGTGATAGGACAATTGCAATATAAGCCAAGGAGTTGAGAGGGATGATCGTCCCAAGCACAGAGAGTGATGGTGAAAGGAGACAAGTCCGATGAACCAATTCACTTCTAAACACTAGCTGCCATCACATAGGTGGAGGTACCTTTGTCTATGATACACCGTTGAATAGTGGTGTTTCTTATGGAGACTGGTATTTGAAATGCAACGAATGAAGAAAGGGGGGGATGTTCTGATTAGTCAACATCAAAGAAAACCATACGATCGTCAAAAGGATTCACAACACCCAAACCAGAGAGTAGAGATTTTTTTGGGTTGGGCATGTCTAGAGGACTTCCAACGTTGACATGGCAGCAGGAGACTGCTCCAAGTCATCTATTATGCTATAGGTATGGGCGACTTTAGCAGAAGTGACATTTCGATGTAATGGACCTTTGGGGATCTTGGGCATAACCTCTACGTTAGGTGAAGGGATTTGTAAGGTACCATTTGATGAAGATAGAGGCTCGGTGGAAACTTGACTTTGGGACTGATTCATTGACTTAGCAGGTGGCTTGTCATATTGGTGCGATCGAGTCTAAAGGTTTATTTGTTCAGTATTTACTTCGTCGGAATTCATCATAAGGATCTAGTAATTATTATGACCAGACAGTGGAGGTGGGGGAGCTGCATGACCTTGTGTAGGTTGAGCAACGAGATATCCTTGGTGAGGAAAGGATTGGTAAGCATAGCTGGTTGAGATGATGTAGGAGGAGGAGGAGGAGCTATGGGTTGCGGTCCTCGAGATGCAGTTTCTTGAGCTTCCCATGCTTGACACATCTCAGGTAAAAGGGGACACTCATGAGTATAATGGCCATATACACCGCAACAAGCACAAGGTATGTTCATACAAAGAGCCTTGTCTTGCTTGGGTTGGCTGCCCTATCGTTTGGTTGCGGGATTATGCCAATTTCCCTAAGGTGCATTAGGTTATGGACCATGGATACCTTGATTACCTTAATACTGATGGTTCTGGTTACTTTCACATTGTTCCTTTTCTTCGGGTTAGGGGGATTGGCTATACTCTTTTAAACATACACTTAACCTTGTGGAGGAGGTTGTTCTTGTGGCAGAGGTGGAGGAGGCATGGGGGGCTGGGGCGCTGGTGCTGGCGGGGTTGGAGCGCTAGGCGGTGAATACATATAGGAAGGAGATGGGGCAACATTAGGAGAAAAAGGTGGAGCAACAGTTGACCCTAGCATCTGTTGATGCATATGGGGATATGCATATGACATGTTAGGACCTGGATAAGAGTTTCTATGTAGAATATTGGGGGAGGGATAGGTGTAAGAGGAACTGGTCCCTCCTAGGGGTTGACCATAACTCATAGGAGGTGGATCATATGGTTGAAAGTAAGGGTGTGAAATGGATCCAACTATACCATCAGTGACATGATATGTCCCTGGTGCATTAGTACTGCCATGCCAAGGTAGATCAAGAATGACAGTATAAACATAACCTGACTGAGTGTAGATCAGATATAATTTCAAGGCTACTTGGAGCACATCTTCCTCAGATTGCAAGAAGTGAGAAGCAACATCTTTAGCAATGGGGGCAAAAAGTGATCTAAGGAACCAATCCATATAGATGCGGTCTTCGAATTTAGGAGATTTACATATGCTCCTCCTTCTACACCATTCCTGAACATGGTCGGATAGGCGAGTGGTAGAAGTTTGACAGAAAGAAGTCAATAGTTCAATACAATGTCATAATAGAGAGGTAGTTGGAAATAGGCTAGAAAATATTTGGCCAGAGTCACGAAAGTGGAATGGTTGGCTCTGGGTTGATCGACATACCACTTAGCAATAGCTCTAGTAAGAGTGCAATGGAAAATATGAAGACGGATGGAGTCTTTAGTGATAGAATTGGATGAACACCACATATGGAATGAGCGAACATGATTTGTGGGATATTCTCTAGGATTACCTTCAAACTTGGGGATGTTGAAAGGAATTTTAGTAGGCATAGCTAACCAATTGCAGTCATGGAGAAGAGGATCGTTGATAAGCTGGCTGAAATTAGGGAGACTCAAACCAGCCATAAAAGGAAGCAATGGAGTAGGAGTAACCATATCGATGGAGGTTTCTCTTGTGGGGTTACCCTGGTTAGTACCTGGGTTACCACCTTGGTTTCTTGCACCCATGTTGGTGCCTAACATGGTGGTGGTACGAGGTTGAGAAGACGCAGAATCAAAGGAAGAAATGGAAGAATCAGTAGAACTAGAGTCAGAGTGAGGACTCAATGGAGGACTGAGAGGATGTACTCTAACTTGACGAGGAGGAGTAATATGTCCTAACGGAAACTGAGGGTTAAGGCCTCGAATTATCCACGAAAAATTCCTAAGGGACACAATGATGCCAAGACAATGATGACTCTAAGGACTAAAGGGTGATGATAGGAGTAAAAAGAGCAACAAATAGCAAGCAATCACCTAGTGTAGTGGCGCCAAGTGTAAACTAACTATATTAATGATGATACTCTAATACAAGTAAGAACTTCCTATCAAAGAAAAATACCTATAGCATATAGGTGGTTTAAATCCTTAAATAATCCTAAATCTATTGTTTCAGATGGCCTTATAAAGAACTTCTTACTTGACGGAATCTCATACCTGCAAGCAGAGTTGTCTGGAGAAAGGTAGGGTAGAGAACCAACTTCTTCTCACAGCCAGTCCTATAGGGTGTTTTCCTAAGATTGGTCGCTATGGTTACCTTCATCCCATGGGGGTGGTCGAGTCTTGAACTTCTTAGTGATCAACCATTGCATGCGATTCCATGCCACAAGTTGGGTATCCCCGAGGAGAATCGTTTGCACGATGACCTAGCCTAATCCCATATGAATCAAGTTTTTGATGCACTTTGGCTTTGGAATGTGGAATGGTGAAGGATTTTAAACTCCCTAATATATCAACTTCTATGTCACAATGTAAGAGATCGATGGTTGTTATTGGAATCCTACCCCACCAATCCTACACCTAAAATACAAATATTTTTTGTCCCTGGTGCCCAAGTGGGCTTAATCTATGTATGTTAAATTATTAAGGTGTAGTGTTTCAAGTCTTGGTTTGGCAGTGTTAACCAAGCTCACGTTTGCTTAGGGTGTGAATGTGTGAAAATGATGTGTCAAGTGGGTGAGTTAATTGAGCATGTTTTATGATGATATGTGCTCTTGAAAATAAAGTTCCAAAATACTATAAATAATGTTGAAAATGGCAGAAAAATAAACAACCAATCAAGCACACAAAACCCCACCCAAAAGGGATATCAAGCAGCTAAGCAAGAGAACGCAAACGAGCTACTCAAACACACATATAATTCCTAAAATATCTAATGGCAAAGGGACTGAGATCTAGAGGCACTAATCTACTATAAATGGTGCAGATACACAGAAAAAATCAGAGGTGACAAATGTTGTAAAGGATAGGTATGAAGCTCCAAAACCTAAGATGTGTAACGGGATCCTAAGGGGGAAAGGAAAAACCCAAACTCTAAAGGGAGAAAAGGTTAAATAAACATATCTACAAGTGTTGCAAAGTAATGGATTAGACTTTAAAAATAAATGGTTGAAAAATGTTGAAACCCTAGACTCCTCACCTAGCCAATCTCTTGCTAAAAATGTGGAGGTGTACTCTAAACCCGAGGGGGGTTTTTCCTTCCTCAAAGGGAAAAAATAAGAGAATATAGTACTAGGGGAGACTAAAATAGAGATAAGAAACCCTTCCCAGTCTACACACAACCCTCTTGACAAGTCTGAAAAATTCTTCAAAAAATTCCAAAATGCATGTACTGCCCTGAAATAGTGGAAAACGCAGATAATGGGCCAAAAAGTGCACTCTGGAACAGGATCTGGGGCTGAAAAGTGTGTTTTTCTCCAAGGACTCTCGGTCGACAGATCTTGCACAGATTTTGTTGTCTCTTGCTCGGATGGTGCCTGTGACCTGCGAAAGAACCAGAAAACCACCAAAATCCGAAAATTTGACAAAAAAAGGAAAGAAAACTATAAATAAAAATTAAGAGGCTAAAAATAGTTGTAGAAAACCCTGAAATTTACTGAAACTTTAGTCACCAAAGAACTGAATTACTACACTAGTGGATTCATCATTTTTTTACGACAAATGTAGCTTAAACACCTAGTGTAGTCACCATTTCTTAATGTGAAATTTCTTGGAAGGTGTACTAAAAACATATCACTTAAGTCACTGGTGAAAAGTGACCCAAACAACAATTTTTTACTTCTTGCACTTCAGATATGAAATAATAAAACAAGAAAAACCTACAATAAAAAGACATATGTGATCTAAAACAACAAACAACAATATATATCCAATGTAATAACCCAATATGGAAAGACTTTTAAATGAATAATAATATTTATTGATAACACCCGATGAAGGAGATCTACAAAAAGGGTCTGCAAATCCCCCTCCATGGGATGGGTCCTTTTTTTTCATTGACGCTTCAGTAATCGATTCTCTCTCTTAATGTGTGAAAAACCCAAAACAATGTGTAGAACTCAAGTGGGAGCTTAGATGAAAAGAGACGATAATGGTGACGATGATAATGATCATGGTGAAGAATGAATGGAAAACCCTCTTATTTATAACAAAGTATTGGGTTGATCTCGAAAATGGAAAATAATAAAATAATATTGACCAAATCAAGATCTAACTGTTAGGAATACTTTATTATATTTTTTGGAGAGAGAAAAGATATTCAAAATGGTCAAATATCTTTATTTAGAAATAATTAACAAATAAAATGATTTATTAATTATTTCGCGAGGATTAAGAATGGTGTGAAATTGAAATAATTATTAAATAGTGATTTAACAATTATTCCAATAATAGAATTAAGGAATAATAAATAAATAGTGATTTATTTAATTATTCCTAGGTGATTTAGTCAAATGTGACAAGGAATAATTATCAAACAATGATTTAATAATATTCCTAGAGAAAATTAAATAAATAATGATTTATTAAATTATTCTCATGGGGGTTTTAATTTTAATCAGAAATAATTTAATAAAAATGGTTTACTAAATTATTTCCCATGGTGAAAGCGATTTTACTATGGTAAAATTAATCCTACATGGTGTATTTTGATCCACCTAGTTAGAAATGGCTAGGTGATCATTTTTTGGTGATAAAAAATAACATCACCATTTCATGTGTAATCCACATTATGCACACCATTATTTCATTAAAATATTGTTGACAGTATTGGACCCGCCAACATTCATGGGATCTCCCTGAAATGAAGTCCCAACTAGACCTCAAACCGTTTGGAGTAGGAGTCCTAGCAGAGGGTGGTAGCGTAATGCCTTGACTGCGGTAGCGTGCAATGGTAAGTAAGATAACTTTGGGTGAGGGCAAGTGTGTGACCTTGCGGAGAGTCAAGTGTGATGCATGAATTTTCTAACACACAGAGGGGAAAAGGAAGTGTGCTTCTTAGAAGCATGTAATAGTACGCAGCTTGAAAGGAACACACAAGCAGAATGACATCACAAGCTAAAATGTAGAATAGTCCACAAATTAAAGTGACAGATTAATCCAACAACACACATTCAACACTATTTGCATGATTGTATACAAAATAGTTCATAAGCAAATGTGTAAGTTAAACAACATACATTGCTAAAGCAACCAGAATAGTCCAACTACAATAACAACATATGCATGAAAGCGTGTTGGCTCTGATATTATTATTATAAGTGAAAGTTCCATCCATACATACACCATTAACGACCACTAGCCCTAATAGTGGAACATTACAGTCAAGAACACATGCTTCTCCAAAGAAGTATACTCACTCTACGTTGTGGAGAAGCCAAGGCTTGTCACAATACTCCCAAGCCTTTTCTAAACCTAAGCCTAGCCAAAATCTTGGCTCCCAAAAGCCTATTCTATGAGTTATGAGGTTTTATTTATAACAAAGGGTGGGGTGACCCTTGACATTCCCCTTTGTGACTCTTTGACTACCCTCATGACTCTTCAACTTCCTTACAAGTAACTCATTACATAACATGATTACCTTTCACATTCCACTAATGACACTTGGAATTTCACTTACAAGATATTTACAAATAATATTACAGTTTCCACATGTACCCATGTAAGGAAAAATAGGCTAGAGACAACCTAACAAGACAAAACACTATGACTTCGAAGTTTGGGGAAAGACCAACTTAACAACCTCAACTTGGTGCTTCTCTGTCACATATTAATGCCAAGCTTGGTATTGTGTGATGATGTCCCAAAATTGCTTGATCGTGTCTTTCTAATAGTATACTTTTGCTTCCATCGCATCCAGGTATATGGTTTTGGAACCTGTATCCAACTCATTCTGAAGCATGTGCAGCATGGTTTTGACCATGATCGGACCACCAATGTACTTCTACATGTTTTGTGTACTCAGCTCCAAGTCATCCTTGGTGGCCTCTTGCCTTAGTTTCTCCATGTACTCATCAATCTCTAGCTAGACTTGTTTCTTGGGTCTAGCCTCAGTGAGGGAACCGATTGATGGGATCATGTGCATTCTCACCATAACATCCAAAATATTGTACAACCATGCATATAAGGCCTGTATGTTGCTGACAAATGGGGTGAGCTTCTCATAGTTTTGGATCAACATCCAAACCTTTTCTTTCTCCAGCTCTGCCTGTGGCTTCATCTTCTTTGCTAAGTGAAGTGGGGCCCCTTTGTACCACATTTTTCACTCCTGTACATGGGCAATGGCAGCATGTATGTTCTTTAGAGTTTGAACAAACTCTTTTCTCCACTGTTATAAGCCATGCACACAGACAACTTCTTTATGCATGGTGACAAATCATCATAGAGCTTCCGCATGGTACTCTCAAGTGTTGATACTTCATCAAGTATCACTTTCCTCATCTCTCCCATTGCGGAAACTACACTCTAATCTTGAAGTTTTTCTGCCTCTTGTCTGGCATCCTACAAGTTATTTTCCAAATATTCATTCTCAGCCAACATGAACTTAACATTTGAGTTGGTTTCTCCTGCATAAGCCAAACTGGCATCGGCAAGGGCAGTTGGATGCTTCCTGACATTTGGAACTATCACCCTTTCCTTGATGAATGCAGGTGATGTGTGATCATCCAGAAAGTTCTTCCTCCATTCTTATACAATATTCTTCTACAACTCGTCAAATGATAGATTGTACATATCCATGACCAGATCATACTCAAGGAGAACACCATCTCCTTTCTCGCTCAGGGATGGTTCTGACACTGGAGGTGGTGGATACTGAGAGATGACTTGTGGTGCTCTCGACATCAGGTCAGTGTCTTCATTATGTGTCTCCTGCTCCAAATCCATGTTTATCACTTCAATCAATCACTCAATACATTGAGCAAGCTCCTGATCCTAGATCTGTTCACTCTCCTCCTCAGTTGCTAGTTGTTCCAACTCTTCGACCTGTATGGGCATTGTTCCCTCCGTCATTATGCCTTGCCTTTGTTCTTCTTCTTGTTTCTACTTCTCTTCTTATTATTTTATCCTCAACTCTTGTTTTTCCTTCAATTCTTGTTCTGCTTACTGCGATCTCAATTCTCCTACCTGCAAGCTCTGCTTTTCTCTCTTCCTCTGCTCTGTTGTCTATATCCTCTACTTCCTTTTGTTGATGTTGCTAAAGCTTCCTGCATGAAGATTGAATTTTCTTTCACCTTGCAGATTTTCTCTCCATCTATTTTGTCAGCAACTTCATCTTTCCTTGATCGTGTACTGGATTGTTGCCTTCTGCTACTGTTGTTGGACTTGCTCACATGTTAGTGTTGACTCGTTTTCTATCAACAGTTAAGTGTCCGCATATATTGGAAATTTAACTGGAGCTTTCTCAACGGCTTCCCCAGTACTACTTTCCTTGGTCTCTCTTGAAGCATCTCTCTTTGGTGCCATGGTAACAATGACTGATGGAGAGAAGTGCTTCACGAATGTGGTACCTGTGGGACAGAAAGGACACTCATGGCAAGCAAACATTAGCTCTTGCAAATATAACTTCAAAGCATGATCAAGCAGCAATCAGGGCATATGATGAGAGTGATTTCGTAATTTTCACTGGCAAGGGTGACAGACTGACTGTGGGGGCTACACATTGCATAGTCCTAGCAGTTAGTGTGGAAGCTTGATGACTGGAATTGCGCAATGTGCAGTTCAGTCTCGGCCAAGGAATGGTAGAGACTGTGCATTGCATAGTCTCAGTGGCCAAGTTGGGAGGTTGGCTCCTAGAAATTCACCGTGCATAGTTGGAGCTAGCCCAGGCCATGCTCTACGCAGTTCCAGAGGCCAACCCAGAGGCTTGAGTCCCCATATTGTGCAGTGCATGTTGTGCATAGTGAGATTCAGGCAAGTGAAACCTAGATCTTCCCAAGGGAGTGTGAAAAAAAAAAGATCTGAAAGATGGTGTGAGGTTGAGTGTAGATATGAGTAAGTGTAGATGCATGCATGTGAAACAAGTGCAACAATTGATTAAACTGAAGGAAAACGAAGCATGTGAAGAGAGTCGCCACAATGGCAACCGTTGGTGCAAAAGCAGGAAAACTCATGCAACACTTGGGAAAGGCAAACTATAACTTGAAACAACACTTCTACATGCTAAAACAAGTTAAAATGTCAGCATTCATTCAAAGAAACAAGTGAAACAACACTCACACAAGCTAAACAACAAAAAGTGGCAAAATATGATAAAAGAAAAACTCACTTAGAAAAGCGACGAAAATGCTACGAAGGCTCCTTGATCTTCTCGGGAATGCTAGATCTTAATGATTGAATGTACAAATTATCTCTAGAGTCATCCAATACATAGAATTGAGCAAATTGGAATTTATGATGCACATGCCTGAGATCAAGGACAAAAGCGACACTTGGTGGAAACTTCTAAAGATAGCAATGTGCCACCTTTGGGAAACTAATAATAGATCCCTACTTCCTAGGGATGTTTTTTTCCCTTTAGTTTTCTTTCCTTCCCGAGGGAAACTTGTCGTGCATTTTCCGAAAAGATTGCACAGCTCTAGGAAGGACTGGGAAACTTTATGGCTCATGCACTACGCAGTTTCTGAGCATAGTGGGTTTTGCGCAATTTCTGGGTTGAGTGGTTCTGTGTTGCCTCTCATGTCTGCGAATTTTCCCAGCTCAAGTTTGGCTTCCATCCAATGTTGCGCAATTCTTGAGATCAACACTCACCGTCATCTTGGACTAGGAAATTCCCAGGAGCAAGGCTAGTTTCCCTCAAGGATTGAGCAGTTCTCCAAGGCAAGCCCGGAACTGGATCAATATCAAGTCAAGAGATTGGCTTGGGGTTTAGAAAAAGAGCTAAGCGAGAAAAAAAAAAGCCAAGAGTGAAATAATAAAGCTCAGTTGGAGCACAAGTACCTAGATCAGTGCGAGATGAGCTGTTGTGGTATATAAGGCAGGCTCTGAAACAAAGCATGGGAAAAGTTTTGTAGGGTGGTTGTAGCCGCTACAGCATTAGCAACACATTGGTAGAACTCCAACTCTATGTATGGACCTTGTCTCGTGCAAAACGAGTCTAACTCTTTCAAAAGTATTGTTCAATTCTACGATTGTCATAGCTTCTTCACTTAGCTTGAGTTAAAGATCTAGTCCCTACCATTCTCTTTATCGGCAGCACACATACCAAGCCAAGTCTAACTGATTTTTTTCAATTGGGTATGAGGGGTATATATATGCACAAATAAAATAGATTGTCATAGTTTTAGTTTCATCTTTGTTGTTGCCTGGCTGCCAGCAGGCCCAGACAGTACCCCGACGGAGTCACTTCAGGAACAAAAGCATTGCTCCACTTCCAGCGAGCTTGGACAATACCCCGGTAGAGTTACTTGCTTCACCTATCTGCGTAGGAATCCTTTCTCTTCTTTCGCCCTTTAATTTTTCTTTTTCATTTTTTTTTTAATTTTTCAAAGAACTGTGCATAGGAACTTATTTATTTCATGAGGCGGAAGTGGGATCCCGCATTATTGAGAGCATAAGAGGTTGTCCCTTCATAGAAGGATATTTATATATACCTATGACATACTTGTTAAGGTTTTTCCCCTCTCCTTACTCTACTTGACTGAGTTGACAAGGGTTAACCGAATATAGAAAACCGATTAGAGTAGGTGGTACTAGTTAAGAGTGCAAGCATCATGATTTCACCATGACTCTCTCTGAAAGGAACGCATTTTCCATCAGGGTATCATCGACTAGAAGAAACACAAGATTCACATAAAGAGAGGGAATAGATAGATAACCAAGTGTTGATATTTGTACAAGTTCCTCTTGGATTTCACCCTACTTGTCTAAGAAGCCAAACATGGTTTCATGTGAAAACTAACCTATGGGTGCAAAAGCAAACAAGCAAAGGAAAGAAGCAAGGTAAAGCAAAACAAGGTAATAAAATCAAGAAACAAGCAAGAAAATCAAACACTACTCCTACTCCTAACCTAAGCAGAGCATAGGCCAACTCACGTGAAGTGATATTTCCAATGCAGCCATCAGCGCATTGGTTGGCCCATGTAGGCGAAAGCATGATTGACAAGAAAGATATGAAAGCAAACCATCAGACAAGAAAGATAAAACAATACAAACCAATTCATTCGAAGCTTAAATGCATCCACATAAAAGTAAAAATGAAAAGAACATGGAAGGCACTTCGCGAATGTATCATGGTGTCTTGTCACATTGTGCATGGAAGACAAGCATGTACACACCTTCGATCTTGAAAAACGAGAAAACATAAATGAAGAAGAACACTTTCGTTTTGCAACAATGCTTGCTACGTATGACTCCTCCAATGCATGAGCAATAGTATCGTGTGATTCTGGTGGAGGATGAAAACACTGTGAAATATATTGATTTTTAGTGTAAACAACATAGTGATGAGGAGCCTGGAAAGATTCAACAAATTTATGATCAAAACCAGAACTAACCTCAAGGCTACGAGAACCTAACATAACCATCAGCTCGGGTTGAAGTACCTCAACATCTTGAGGATTTTCCAATTCATAAGATGGATCATCAAAGTCCAGTGGCTTAGAAACATCAACAGTAGAAAAATTAGAATCGTGATCAGATGAATGAATGAAAAGATCACAACAGCCACGATCAGAAAACTCAAGATGATGGACAATGGCATCCTCATGATATGACGAATCATAAAGAGGGGATGATGAAAAACGATAAATTTCAACCTCTATGTTTTTTGAAATGTAAGATGAGAGATTGGGTGGATCAGGGAAGATAGATTTGTCCTCTTTATAATAAAATGAAAAACATCATCCCACGAGTTCTACGAATGATCAAAAATAAAAACATCTAGAAATGGATTTTCATAAGATGGAACATAAATAGCAGAATCGTGGAAGATGTCAGGATAAAGTAGATGAGGTGCAGACAGAAGGAGGTCATCCTTCACCGCAGATTCTTGTTCAGACTCACACACATACTCATAAAAAATAATAGCGCAGGTTAGTTGTTCAACACCAACTCTGTCCAGTACTTGATCCTTGTGAAAATCACATCTGAGATCCGAGACGGATGAACACAACACACCAAAATATGGAGGATCAAAGGAACCAAAGGATGGAGGAATATTAGATAATACCACATGAAAACCATCGAGGTTACAGTCCAAATCTATGTATAAATCCTAAATAGGTGGGGTAGGAGGAGATGGTGACAGATCAATAGGTGGATTCTCAACTTCTCCCACCTCGACTTGTGGAGCTATAGTTGTTTGATGAGAATGGTACGGAGGGTCACTTGGACAACAACCTTGTCCATCTCATATTTAGAAGCTCTAACACCGAGGTATGTTGGGATAGGTTTGAAAGATTCTAACTCATGTGGATTCTCGTGAACAATATGAAATCTTTAATCCAAAAATTCCTAGTCAACTTCATCTTCAGGAAATTTGTAACAATAGTGAAGAAAACGATTGTGAAAATCTTGAATAGATTTGTCCGTTGATTTTTGCAATTTTAATTTTTTTTATTAAGTGCTTTACAGTCATAAAGAATTAAAGCATGGCATAATTCTCTAAACATGTGATCAAAAGAGTGTATAGAGGTTGTGGTCAATGTGTGACACCATTGCTTTGCGCACCCTTTGAACTTGAAAGCAAACAACCCACAAGAAATGTCACCCGAGGGGACATCATGTCTGTCACAGAAGCTAGGAAAGGAAATTGTGTGCCTAAACAAGGGTGTTCCATTATCGCCATTGAACTTATATTTGGACAAGTCATCTATAATGCTCATCGGTGCTTCAAAATAAACAGCGTGAGAGAAACATGTCGAGGTTATGATTTCAATAGAAGTCATGAAATATGTGCAGAAATTCAAAACATACTTCGAGGGCTCATCTTGTCATTTGGCCCTCCTTCCAGCACCAAAAATGTTGACGGTGTTAGACCCACCAACATTCAAGGGATCTCCCCGATATGATGTCCCAACTAGACCTCAAACCATTTTAAGTAGGAGTCCTAGAAAATGTGTTACCATGCGAAGAGTCAAGCGTGATGCATGAAGGTTATAACACACAGAGGGGAAAAGAAAGTGTGCCCCTTAGAATCCTGTAATAGTACGGAGCTTGAAAGGAACACACAAGCGGAATGACATCACAAGCTAAAATGCGGAATAGTCCACAAATTAAAGTGATGGGTTAATCCAGCAACACGCATTCAACAGGATTCGTACAATTGCATATAAAATAGTTCATAATAAAATGCGTAAGTTAAACAACATACATTGCTAAAGCAACTAGAATAGTCCAACTACAATAACAACATATGCATGACAACATGTTGGCTCTGATATTATTATTATAAGTGAAAGTTCCATCAATACATACACCATTGACGACCACTAGCCCCAATAGTGGAACATTAAAGTCAAGAACACCTCCTCCTCCAAAGAAGTATACTCACTCTACGATGTGGAGAAGCCAAGGCTCGTCACAATACTCACAATCCTTTTCTAAGCCAAAGCCTAGCCAAACGCTTGGCTCCCAATATATTGTTCTATGAGTTATGAGGTTCTATTTATAACAAAGTGTGGGGTGACCCTTGACATTCCCCTTTGTGACTCTTTGACTACCCTCATGACTCTTCAACTTCCTTATCAGTAACTCATTACATAAAATGATGACCTTTCACATTCCACTAATGAAACTTGGAATTTCACTTACAACATATTTACAAATAATATTACATTTTCCACATGTACCCATGTAAGACAAATAGGCTAGAGACAACATAACAAGACAAAACACTATGACTCTGAAGTTTGGGGAAAGACCAACTCGGCAACCTCCACTTGGTGCTTCTCGTTCACATATTGATGCTAAGCTTGCTATTGTGTGATGATGTACCCAAACAAATTGATGGTGTCTTTCTGATAGCAGACTCTTGCATCCATCGCATCTGGGTATATGGTTTTGGAACCTGTATCCAAGTCGTTCTAAAGCATGTGCAGCATGGTGTTAACCATGACGTGAACACCAATGTACTTCTGCATTTTATGTGCGCTCAACTCCAAGTCATCCCTGGTGGCCTATTGCCTTAGCTGCCCCATGTACTCATCGATCTCTAGCCGAACATGGTTCTTGGGTCTAGCCTCAGTCAAGGAAATTGATTGATGGGATCTTATGTGTTCTCACCATAACATCCAAACTATTGTACAACCATGCATATGAGGCATGTATGCTGCTGACGAATGGGGTGAGTTGCTTGTAGTTCTGGATCAACATCCAGACCTTTTCTTTCTCCAGCTTTTCTTGCGATTTCATATTCTTTGCTAAGTGAAGTGGGGCCCTTTTGTACCGCATTGTCCACTCCTATACATGGACAATGGAAACATGTATGTTCTTGAGAGTTTGAACAAACTCTTTTCTCCATTGTTGTAAGCCATGCACATGGAAAACTGCTTGATGCACGATGACAAATCTGTAATAGAGCTTTTGCATGGTACTCTCAAGTGTCGATACTTCATCAAGTATCATTTCCTCATCTCTCCCATTCCAAAAACTGCACTCTTCTCTTTAAATGTTTATGCCTCTTGCCTGACAGCCTACAAGTTCTTTTCCAGTTTTTCATTCCCGGCCAATAGGAACTTAACATTTGAGCTGGTTGCTCCTGCGTAAGCCAAGATGACATCAGAAAGGGTAGTTGGATGCTTCCTGACATCTAGCACTATCACCCTTTCCTTGATGAATGCAGGAAATGCATGATCATCTGGAAAGTTCTTCCTCTGTGCATGTACAATATTCTTCTGCAACTCGTCAAATGATAGATTGTACATATCCATGACCAAATCATACTCAAGGAGAACACCATCTCCGTGCTTTCTTGGGGATGGTTATGACACTAGAGGTGGTGGAGACTGATAGAATATATGTGGTGCTCTCGACATCAGGTCAGTGTCTTCATTCTGTGGCTTTTGCTCCAACTCCATGTTTATCACTTCAATCAATCGCTCAATCTGCTAAGCAAGCTCTTGATCCTGCATATGTTCACTCTCCTCCTCTATTTTTGGATGTTCCAACTCTTCGAACTGTATGGCCATTGTTCCCTCCGTCACCTTGCCTTTGTTCTTATTCCTGTTTTTGCTTCTCTTCATTTTCTTTCCTCCTCATCTCCCATTGTTCCTTGAATTGTTGTTCTACTTGCTACAATCTCAATCCTACTACTTGCAAGCTCTTATTTTCTCTCTTCCTTCGCTCTATTGTATATATCCTTTGCTTATGCTACCAAATATTCCTGCATGAAGATTGAATCCTCTTTCACCTTGGAGCTTTACTCTCCCTCTATTTTGTCAGCAACTTCCTCTTTCCCTGATCATGTACTAGATTATTGCCTTATGCTACTACTGTTAGACTTGTTGCCAAGTTAGTGTTGACTCCTTTTCTATGAACAATTGAGTGTATACATATATTGGAAAGTTAACTGGCGCTTGCTCGACTGCTTCCCCAATACTTCTTTCTGTGTTCTCTCTTGAAGCAACTCTGTTTGGTTCCATGGTAACAATGACTATTGGAGATAAGTGCTTCATGAGTGTGGTACCTGTGGGACAGAAAGGAGACTCATGGCAAGCAAACAATAGCTCTTGAAAATCTAACTTCACAACATGATCAAGCTGCAATAAGGGCATTTGATGAGAGGGATTGCATAATTTTGACTGACAGGGGTGACTGAATGACTATGGGGACTACGCACTTTGCATTCCCAGCAGTCAGTCTCGAAGCTTGATGACTGGAACTGTGCAATGCACAGTTCAGTCTGGGCCAAGGCCTGGGAGAGACTGCACATTGCGCAGTCTCAGTGGCTTAATTGGGATACTGGCTCCTAGAATTGTGCAGTGTGCAGTTGGAGCCAGCCCAGGCCATGATCTGCGCAATTCCAGAGGCCAATCCATAGGCTTGAGTCCCCAAATTGCGCAGGGCATTTGTGCATAGTGAGATTCGGACAAGGGAAAATTAGATCTGCCCAAGGGAGTGTGAAAATTAAGTAGATATGAAAGATGGCGTGAGCCTGAGTGTAGATATGACTAAGTGTAGATACATGCATGTGAAACAAGTGCAGCAATTGATTAAACGAAAGGAAAATGAAGCATGTGAAGAGAGTCGCCACAACGACAATCGTTGGTGAAAAAATGAGAAAAATCATGTGACACTTGGGAAAGGAAATCTATAACTTGAAATAACACTTCTACAAGCTAAAACATGTTAAAATGCCAGCAGTCATTCAAAGAAACAATTTAAACAACACTCATACAAGCTAAACAACAAAAAGCAACAAAAAAAGCGGCAAAAGATGATAAAAGAAAAACTCACTCAGAAAAGCGACCACAATGCTCTGAAGACTCCTTGATCTCCTCGAGAATGCTAGAGATTGATGCTTGAATTTACAAATGAGCTCTAGAGGCATCCATTACATAGAATTGAGCAAATTTGAATTTATGATGTGCATGCCTGAGATAAAGGACAAAAGCAACACTTAGCAGAAACTTCTAAAGATAGCAATGTGCCACCTTCGGGAAACTAATAATATATCCCTAATTCCTATGGATGATTTTTTTCCTTTATTTTTCTTTCCTTTCTAGGGGGGAACTTGTCATGCATTTCTCGGAAAGATTGCACAGTTGTGGGAAGGACTGGGAAACTCTGTGGCTCATGCACTACGCAGTCTATGAGCTCAGTGGATTCTGCGCAATTTATGGGCTAAGTGGCTCTAGGTTGCCTCTCATGTCTGTGCCTTTTCCCAGCTCAACGTTGGCTGTGATCCAGTGTTGCGCAATTCTTAAGCTCAAGACTCACTGTCAGCTTGGACTGTGTAATTCTCGGGAGCAAGGCTAGTTTCCCTCAAGGATTGCGCAGTTCTCCAAGGCAAACCCAGAACTAGATCAAGATCAAGTCAAGAGATTGGCTTGGTGTTTAGAAAAAGAGCTAAGCAATAAAACACAAGCCAAGACTGAAATAATAAAGCTCAATTGAAGCACAAGTACCTGGATCAGTGCGAGATGAGTTGTTGTGGTTTATAAGGGAGGCTCCAAAACCAAGCATGGGAAAAAATTTGGAGGGTGGTTGTAGCCTCTACAACAAATACCTAGCTTAGTCAAACCATCAATTGAAATTTTTTAGGGTGGCAAAATTTATTGATGATCATTTACACAAGTCACATGGTAAATCTATTGAATATCACATGACCTTTTTAAACCCAAAAAATGGCTAGCACATGGGTTGGTTGTATGTGGACTTGTATTGACCCCATCTTCATAAATGTCAATCACTTAAGTCTTCCATTGTTCCCACTACTCTTTAGGAATCTCATTACATGATGAGATTTCATATGGAAAATACTTCTATTGGGGTTCTACCATTCACTTATAAAGAAAAGGCCATGGTGATGCATTTCAAATTACAAGAAGATAAATAAATTTATGATGTTTAATGTCAATAGATATTTAAGTAAACCATCATTCCTCCTCTTACATTCTTCATTTTTTACTTACCCTCTTTTCCACTAGCTTATGGCCAACAATAAGAGAGCTTCATTCATTACCATCGATGAGAGATTGAGCATATGACGAAGAAAAGGACCCTCCCTCAAATAAATTGGAGCCCATCTTGTTGCAATATTTTTTCCTAGGTATTTATTGTAAGTTCTTATGCTTTTCTATTAGCGTGATAAAGTAGTTATGATTTTCCTCCATTAAGCAATTTTTTCGTTATATGCTTCATTGCTTACATGATTTATTGTATGATAAATAATTTGCTTTCTTATAAACCACTAATTCCTTTGATACATTTTATGCTCTTAGTTTCACAGTAAAATAATTTATGGTTTGTATACATTCATTTAAAAAAATACCTAAAATGGGATTACATGCATAAAAGGTGGAGAGGGGTGGCATTTCAACACATGCCACATATGCCACGTCACATTGGAGGGAGGGGTGGCATTTCAACGTATGCCACATATCCCACATCATACTACATCACCTCACCATTTACATTATTTACTCCACTCACACTAACAAAGATAACACATTCCACATATCCCACATCTTACCATAACACCTCACGCTTTACAATATCTAATCCTCTCATGTTAAAAAAATTATTAGTGGTATGATAGTGGAGACACTTCCCACATGTAGGATCAATTGGCAATTTGGAGGATTAAACCAAGCCATGACAAAGACAATAAGTATTTTTTATCAACATGGAAAGATTCCAAAACTTGAACCATCTTTATGCATCTCAATTTGGAGCATTCTCAATCATTGAGTACATCCATCCATTGTGCACATTGCCACAATTGTTTTTGCATACTCTCCTATTTGAAGGATCTACAAAAGGGGTTGAGGTTGAGTGAGAAGGATGTAGCAAAAACAAATGGAAATGTGACTTATTCAGCCTTGCAATGGAATTATGGAAAGAAGGATTCAAGTGCTACTTGAAGGAAAACAGTTGGATTAGGGATCCATGTGCTATTAAAAGTGAGTATCGCATATGTAATTTGAGAGAGTGGAAAGTAGAGTCTCTTCCCTTCATGACCATTCACAAGAGGAAGCAAGCGGATATAGTCTCTATTATTTCATCTCTATAGTTTCTAGTAGGGAATGTACTGAACCACCTCATCTTTCCTCCTATTCTCATGGAATCTCTTACACCTAGTTTTATGGACATCTCTATGGATTCACACTTGCTCTAGCATATCTCGTAACTCCATGGAATTTAATGTTGTCCTTCATATGCATGTTACTAGAGTGTTGATGAGCCTTGGTATTGCAGCAAGAATACATCAACTCCCAAGGCTACCAACTTAAATTATCAATTCGGGGTTTGTACAAACTTAAAGGTGACAATGCTATATGCATAGTAAGTCAATCTCTACTCATCTCACCTCCAGTTATTGAATCAGATCAAGGTATGCAAATACTACTCCTTCAAATAGCTTACAAAGATAATTTTTTCATGAAAATCCAGGAGTCTACTCTAATTGCAGGACAATGAACATTATCCTAATTACATAAATAAAAGTGGCATTCATCAAATGTAAAGACTAACTATAGTTGAAGGAATGGAAAATACTATACTAGTTGTAGAAATGAACTATGCTATTCTACTTGCAAAATAATCAAGTAAACACTCTAATTGCAAAATGTAAATCATTGCTTTGTTTGCAAATTGCCTTGAAAGAGGAAATTTAGTCTACAACACATGACTAGAAAATCTAAGAGTGTAACTTCAAAAATGAGGTCATATCTATTTTCATTGAAGAGTTTCCCTTTATATCATTGATTTTAAGATGGTTTTAGATTTAGTAGCAGGATCCTTACTCATTTCATAAAAGAATACTCATTGTGATTCAAATGTGGAAATTTGCCTCCTATGTAATTGTTGTCTTGTAATTGCAATGAAGGAAGAATGGGTCTAGAGTGGTCCATGGGTCTCCCAAATCATGGATTCAAATCTTGGAGGATGATAAAGGTGTTTTGAAGGTGGATGAGGGTGTATGAAGGATATTTGAGGCCTTTTCCAATATTAGCACCCCGTAGAGGTCCATCTTGCACAAAAATACATGCTCACCTTGTCCTTCAATGACCCTAAAAAGATGATCTTGGTGGCAGAATTTGAGAGCAATATGAGGTGTCCAGGAGGAGGATGGAAATGACAAAGTGGATGTAGGATGAATTTTATAATCTATGCAAGTCACTGGTACTACGTGTATACTAACAACCAACCTCTTTTACTGTTGGGAAGAACATGCATCTAATGATCAAACTGCAGCAAAATAGATCAAGGTGTAAATGATGAGTTGAATTTTATTTCATCAAGAGCTATTCTATCCTACAACATGCATCTAATCCATTTACAAAGACATGATATTAAATTCTAGGGTACAGATACAAAGTATGCAAGAGAATTACAACTCAAAACCTAGCAACTTCCAAAGAAACACAAAAACATAGTTTTGGCTTGTTGTTGTAGACTATTCAACCACACTTCCCACAAGAGAGGTGGTGATTAGGCCTGCAACCACAATTTTTGCAATCTAACTTCTACCTAAACAAGGAAATAAATACAACAACTTAAATAAGGACAAAATAAAAATACATGAAAGGGACTAAAGCCTTTGGTTTATGCCCTAACCAAAGGGTTTCAACCCTCCAAACTTAACTTAGATGTAGACCAACAATGAACTTTTCCTTCACAAAAAATGGAGTTCAAATACATCATCTAAAAATGGAAATAAAAATCTCAAGTACTTGGCCTTCAATAGCCCTTCCTAGCTCCCAAAATTTTAAATCCTAATGAGCCCTTAGGCCTATTTATTTATACAAAAGGTGATTGAGGGGCATCTCCCTTTAAAGGATGGTTTCTTCACTCCAAAATCTCTAAATTAGTGGATCTAGTTCCCTTGGATCCTCTCATGCACTTGAGGTGATCGACTGTCAATGGATCTCAAGTTGTAGGTGAGTGCATATGAGTGATTCTATGGATCACTTCAAGTCAAAGGAGAGTAAATGCAGGGGACAAGTCTCCTACACTTCCTCTAGCTACCTCCAACATGCCTCTGCATCATAAATGCACCCAAAAATTCTCTCTTTCCAGCACATAAACCACATTAGGCCACGGAGTATGAAAATCACACTTTATTCTTCCTACTAAGAAAATTATAGCCACAAATGTAAATTAATGTGGAGAAAGAAAGAATTTATGGGCTAGAGGATAAAAATATGGCCTTAAAATATACCTACTAATGGGACCTATCATCACCACCCTGTTGAAGGTGTTGCTCACCCTTTGAGAAACTTACTCACTGATGTGAATTCCATGCATGGCCCTGGTGGCCTCTCAGACATCCTGAGGCATCTCAAATGGTGTGCCTTCATGTGGATAAATACCTGCATTTGCTTTTATGTCTACCCATTCCCTTTTTTCTTATTCCTAATATCTTCTCTCATGTAGGCCCAACAGCAAGAGAGGACTAAGTTTGAGCCCTATCCAATTGATCTTCAACCTTTGGATGATTCTTTTGTAGAGTAGGGTTCTCTCTAGGGTATTCCTTAATATTTCAAGGGAATGATACTATCTGATTTGCAAACTGTGAGGCAAAGCATGCCATCTCCTTTGGAAAGCATGCAAGCTCTTAGTCCCCAAAAACCTAAAGGTGTCCTCCGAATGGAGGATAGTTTGCTCTTGTGTTGCCATGTAACGAGGGGCCTATTGGGGATCAATGGAGATTATTTTTTGGTTACTAATGACAACCTTGGGGCTCACTAACTCTGCCCTAATGTATAAGGGCTCACTTTATTCTTTGGTCATCACCTTCTTTGCTTCCTCAACCCTTTTTTCTTCATGGGTCAACTAAGGGTCCAATGCCATCAATTGCATATCCCCCATTCTTGATTTGGGGAACCAAAAGTTCATGTATGTGAGGATCATGTTGTGCATATATAATTCAACCAATTTGGCTCTATCCTCAATGCCTATCTTCTAGCAAAATTCAATGAACCCCTTATAATCTTGGAATTGTAGGGAGCCATATTGTGCACATGTTTTGATTTGGAATTACAGCCATTGTTCCTTGAGGAAAATGGAATAGGACTTGGATGGTTTCCTACATTGGATGGAATCCATGGAAAAAATTGCCATGGTGGCAAGTTGTACCTCCTTTTCCTGCAGCTTCCCTCTTAGCCTCTTATTTTCTAACTGCAATTTCTCCCTCATAACGAATTCCTTTAGCCTTAAGTCATTTAATTATTTACCCATTTGTTGCACCTTTTTCTCCATGAGATCCACATCCTCTACTTTCTTATATTTTTCAATTTTCATCCACCTCTGATTTCTACCTCTCTCTTTTTCTAACTCCAAGAAGAGGGGAATTGCAAATTTTGTAGGTATAATTCTCCCTTCCTCAATGAATTTGTAATATGACCCAAGGTCGGGTTATGTTTCAAGCTCCTAGAGTCCTTGGGGACCTTATCCTTCCTCTTGTGATGTTGTTGCCCTTTCCTGTAGCACTTTTCCTTGATCCTATAGCAAATGTTTCCCTTCTTGTAGCAGCTTTGTCTTCTCCTGTAGCAACTTTGTTTTCTCCTATAGTAACTATGTTTTCTCCTGTAGCAAGGAATTTTGTGATTTGAGTTGCTTAGTGGTGGTTTATCTAGTGGTTGGCCTTGTCATGGGTGTCAAAGGTTGTTTAACCTTGGCTTTGGGGGAGCTCAACTCCTCAATTTTCCCTTCCCATTGCCCCAATTTTTTCTTGGTGGCTAGCTGACTTTTCAATTTTGATTGGGACTATTGAAGGAGGTTGAGGCTTCCCTTGCTTGATCCTATTACTCTTTCTCCTCTTGAAGTACAAGGGGCCCTGCTTGTGCTACCTTCTCTTAGGCCTGACAGGTGTGCTTAGTGTGGCAAAGGTAGTAGCCACCTCTTGTTTTATGTTCCCTAGCGAGAGACTTATTTGTTGCCCCTTTTTTCCTATCTTATGAGATCTAGAGGGCTCCCAAGGGGTCTCTTCTTCTGCTTTTTGTGCTCCTTCTTATTCTCTCCCTTTTTGTTCTTCTATCTTTTCTCCTTACTTTTCCTCTTCTACTTCTTCCTCTTCTTATTTCCTACCTCCAACACTGGATTTTGGTGTATCTTCTTGCTGTGTTGAGGTAAGGACTTGTGTCTCAATGTAATCCTCCCTATCCATGTGCACAAATTCATTCCACAACACAGGGATTTTGAGATGGTTTAAGGCATCCATCATAATGGGTCTTATGAGGCCATGATAAGAAATATACTGGTGCTTTATTTCCCCAGTTCTCTGGAAGATTTTGATTATATACAGAAGGAGAAAATGTGGAACATTAAGCCTACTTGGAATAGAAAATTATGTTTGGAACCTTATCTCATAAAACAACCAAAATTGATATGCATATACAACACTTGACCTCCCTTCATATGATATGTACTTGAGGATGTTATGGGATACCTCATCCCAAGGGTAGGGGAGGCTTTCTCTTCTTATTCCATTTTTATCTTCAACAGGCCTCTCTTCAAGGAGGAAGAAGTTTTTCATGGCTGTGATGGTTATTGTCCTATTTTATTTTCCCCTTAGAAATCCTAAGGGTATGGTGTTCACTCTGTTGATGATATCTGCGTTCAGATGAATGGAAACTCTCCTAACAATAGTGGTAGCACTCTCCTCTCCCTGAGAATGGAAGGCCATGGAAAACTAATGTTTTAACTCATCATCATACCCCTTCAATTGATCAAAGAACCCCATCCACTGGTGTCTCAAAAAAATGTCTCTCATAGGAGGATGTTGATGGATTTCATTGTTGTTTGTGGGCTCTCTTTGATTGAAACCCCCCCCCCCCCCATGGCTTCTACTATTGCTTTCTTAAATTATGTGAAGGAAATTTTTGAAGGATTTTGCCCTGAGCGGTCTAGGGTGTAAAGGTAGAGTAGGGAGGTTGATGCCTTTTTAGTCAGTGAGGGAGAAGAATTGTTTCCCCTGCTTCAACGAAAAACTACCTTTTCCCTTGTTTTTCCTTTATTATGTGAGAAAATAATTTTTTCAATGGAATTTAACTCTACAGGGGTTTGCTACAGGATGCCTATAGCAGGCAGAATTTACTTCAACAATTGTATGGAAAATGAGGAGAGAGGATGCCACTTACCCTTCTTGGTATTATTTCTTTATGTTTATATAGGTTTGGAGTAAAATTATCGATGGTTTGGACCCTTTTTCACCTCTCATCCCAATCCTGTAGCACCTCCTCTATGATCCTATAGTAGTTTTGGTATTCCTATAGCAGTGATGTTTGATCCTGTAGCACCTGCAAACCAACTTTGTAACTCTTATGTATCACCCTAGGAAGCCTCTAGTAGCATATAGCTTGACCTTCAATTCCTTAATGAGTATCTCTAACTGTTTTGGGAATGAGCATCGGTAAAACTGAAATCGAGCCTTGTCCCTTTATTCCTTTTTGTGGTAATGGGCTCGGTGTGCTTGGTAATCTTGCCTCTACATGTATTTCCTATTTTAGTCATTGTCCCCACTCCTCATAATTATCACCTTCCTCACTTTGGATTTTCCACGTTGCATGGGTGGCTAAGTAGACTATATTTTACTAATCGAAGGTGGCCAAGTTTATTGTTCACCTCCAACCCATAAAAACTCCATCCTTGTTGATTAAAAACATTTTTTAACCACTATGTCCATAGGGGAAGAGGTGATGGGTGTCATACCTATGACTACCTATGATGTTGATTTGTTGTAGATGCATGCATGTTGTTGTTGAACTAGTGGTCGATAAACAACTCTCTGAAGGTGTTATCTTCCATACTCTTGCTTGTGCACAAGTCCTCATTTAAACAAAACAATATGATGATGTGTTTGACTGATGCAATCTCTCTTTTATACAAGTTCTTTCCAGTGTTCAATTTGATGTTGTTGGAGTGGATTGGTGACCTTGCAGCAACCTCTTAGGGATGGTGTCACTTCCTTGAATCTCAAGGATGGCCTATTGATGCTTCAGCGCGGAAAAATATTCATTCTAGAACTACAAAAATCCTCTACCTATGGTTTTGTTGGATTTGTGCAGGTTGGTACAGGATTGGTCTCCTTCTTGTAGCAATCACATAGTCCCTACCAAGACCTTATATTGCTTCATGAACTACATTCAGTGACTTGGATACACCATGGTGAGTCTATGGATAGGAACAGCAGCTTTGATGGTGGTGAAAGCTTGTGAAAAAGAGTGAAGGAAGAGTCTCTTTTTTTTCTTGTGTTTTTCCATGAACAGAGGTGGAATCTTGAGAAGGGATTTGGTTAAATGGAGTGGATGAGCGGTGAAGGAGTTTTGATTAACCTCTCCTCAAGTTTCCCAAGGGAAAACATGATTTTTGACCCCTCCCCCTAAGCTTCTCTCAACCCTATAACACTTCTAGTTGATCCTGTAGTAGTTCAAGACAATCTTGTAGTAGTTTAGAACAATCATGTAGCACTGTTGATTCAGGAAAAATCAGGTGTAGTTGTTTGCTAGGTGATGGAGGGATGTAGGGACATGGTAGGGACATGGTAGGGATATGGGTGACATAATGAAGGAAATGGAGCGGATAGGTTAGGGAATGGAGAAATGGGTTGTGGACTCTGTTCCTTCAACTGATGTCCCTTTGATTATCTGGAGTCCTTTAAAACAAAAGTGTTAGCATAATTTATGTAAGGACTTCCTTACCTCTGTGTGCTTCCTCCTTGTGTTTCATTTTTTCTCTTTTTTGTTTTTTCTAGACATACAGATTACCTCCAAAGAGGTTTTCAATCTGTAGGCCTGCGCCGAGATCCTAAGAGGAGGTTTTCACATAGGGATATTTTCATATTATTTTTATTTTATTTTCTCTTTTTTGGTCTTGGGTTGCGTCATAGAGGTTTTCAACCATAGAGTTGGCCTTAGATGCCCCATGGAGGTTTTCACCTAGGCCCTTTATTTTTCTCTTTTTGTTTTAATTTTTTCGTTTGCTAGTCAAAAGCTTGTTGAACTGAGGGTTGTGAGCCTCCCAATTATGTTCATCTCCTTGCTAATTAAAATAATAAACTCCTCTTTGGACGAAGGTATTTTGTACAACTTCAATCGGTAGCCATTAACAAGCAAGGGGATGCATTCCTCGTCAATTATTATGATTTGGACATACACATTCTTATAACATTTTTCCATTAGATAGGGGCCCAACCACATTTTCATTAATTTTCTTTTGAAATCCTTGAATCTTGAATCATACAGAAGGGCCCAATCACCCTATTTAAAATCTCTCTCCCTAAAGTGTTTATCATGCCAGATATTCCTCTATAGCTAGACTACCTGAGTGTGTAAGAGAGTGACCTGCAGTATGAACTCATCTGAGCCATTGAGCTGGAGTAGCCTCTCATGTTATGTTGCAATGAGGTATAATTATAATTTATCTGCCATCCTTAGGGTATTACATTCAAATTCAATGGACAACGGGGCCTTCTTTCCATAAACTAATTCAAATGGGGCAAATCCAGTTGTAGTATTCCAAGTGGTATTGTAGGCCCAAGTGGATTCTATGAGTTTGTCTTCCCAATCCTTTTTGTTGTTGCCAATAGCCTTGGTCAGAATGTTGTCCAAGGATTTTTTTGTGACCTCCACTTTCCCATTTTCCTGAGGGTGATAGGAAATGGATTTCCTGTGCTCTATGTAGTGATGCTTCATGATGTATTTAATCAGTTTTGAGGTGAATTGTGTCCCTTGATCAGTAACCAACTCCCTTGGAAAACCAAACTTGTAGAAGATGTTCTCCCTCATAAATCCAGCCACCTTCTACTCAGTTGCTACCTTCATTTCCTTTGCTTCATCCCATTTATTCAAGTAATCAGTGTGCAAAATGATGTACTTCTTCTATCTTGATGGGGGATCAATGGGCCCATTGAAATCCATACCCCATTTCTCAAATGGATCTAGAGGCACTTGAGGTTGTAGGGGCTTTTCATCCTTAGGTTTGGGCTTTCACATTCTTTGGCACTGATCACACCTGGTGGTTTACCTTCTTACATCTTGATGTAGAGTGGGCCAGTGGTAACCAACTTGTAGAACTTTAAAGTTTGTCCTCTTAGGAGAAAAGTGGCCCCCACAAGGTCTGTCATGGCATGCTGAGATGATGTCAAAGACCTTGTCTTCCCTCACACATCTCCTCAAAATCTGATTTGGCCCCAATTTGAAAATATTTCCCCCAATCCAAGTGAAAGGCGCACTCTTACTAACAATCTTGCTCTTCTCCTTGGAGGATAGATTAGGAGGGAACCTCATAGAAACCAAGTGGTTTAATATATCAATAAACCAAGGAGATAGCATCAATATGGAAAAGAGGTATTCATTTGGAAGTTGGTCATCTATCATCTCTTCATTTCTTGCAGGCAAGGTCAGTCTTGACAAAAAATCTGCAACCACATTCTCTTTCCCTGGTTTGTCAACAATAGTTAAATCAAATTGTTGCAATAATAACAACCATCTAATTATCCTAACATTGACATCGGGTTTATTCACTAAATACTTAATGGTTGCATGATCAGTGTGAACAAAAGTTTGATATCTAGTGATGTAGTGCCTAAACTTATTCAAAGAGTGTACCATATCCAAGAGTTATTTTTCAGTGGTTGTATAGTTAAGCTAAACATTATAAAGGTTCTTACTGATGAAATATATAACATAGGGAATTTTGTCTTCCACTTGTCCTAAGGCTTCTCCTACAACTTTATCTGATTCATATGTGTGAATGTGGAAAGGAAATGCCCAATTGGGACCCCTAAGGATGGGTGCAATGGTCAACTTCTCCTTTAGTACTTCAAAGGCCTCTTGACATCTGTATATCCAACAGAAGTCTAAGCCTTTAACCAATAGTCCAAACAAGGGTGAAGACAATTTACTAAAGTCCTTAATGAACCTTCTATAGTACCCATCCAATCCAAGGAAGCTTCATAAATCCCCTTGTTTTTCAAGAATTGGGACCCTTTTAATGATAGCAACTTTGTTGGGATCACCCTGTATCCCTTCCTTAGATATGGAGTGGCCTAGGAAAGTCCCTGCATTCATCAAAAATTCAGATTTCTCAAGACTTAATGAAATATTCATCTCAATGCATTTCCTTAAGACTTTACATAGATTAGAAAGAGCTTCTTGGAAGTCACACCCATAAGGAGTGAATTCATCCATTTATATCTCAACAGTTTCATGAACAAGGTCAACAAAGATACTCAAAACTTCCCTCTAGAAGGTAGCAGGAGCATTGTACAAACCAAATGGAAGGAAACTATAGGAAAAGGTACCCCAAGGACATGTGAATGTGGTCTTGTCTTGGTCCTCAAGGATAGTATGTATTTGTTTGTACCGACTAAATCCATCTAGGAAGGAACACAATCTCTTCCCTGTAAGGCCATCTAAGACTTGGTAAATGAAAGGAAAATGGAAGTGTTCCTTATTTCTAGCCTTGTTAAGCTCTCTATAATCAAAAAAATCCTCCACTTCCCATTTTTCTTGGGGACTATGACAAGGGGGGACACCCAGTCACTATTTGAAATGGGGTATATGATCTTTGCATCCAGTATCTTTTGTAATTCCTCTCTCACAATGTCCTTAAGAGTTGGATTCATCCTCCTCTAGGGTTGGCGCAGAGGCTTGCATCCCTCTTTGATGTAGATATGATTAGTACGAAGTGAGGGATGCACACCTTTTGTTTCCTTATATTCCCAAGCAAAAGCATCAAGGCATTTCCTCAACACAATGCATAATTACTCTTCTTGCTCAGTTGAGAGAGGGGTTGATCTTTAGAGTTCTAGATGGGATAATCTCCACGACCTTGGCATGATCTAGATTAGGGTCAACAAAGCACAGATCAGTCCATGGATTTCCCTTAGATTGTTCCAAGGATTATTTCATCAGCTCATCAACTGGCATGGAAATGGGAGGTTTATTTTGTAAGATATGGTTAATAAGGTCATCTTCATCAAACTTCCTACCTCCTACAAAAGTGTCTAGTTTACAGACTAGGTAGAGGGATGTCTGATAAAAACTATTCTTCTTCCTAGTCCTATAACCACAAGGGCAAGTCATTCTCAATAGAAGGCTGAGTAGGAGGGTATAACATAAGCTATTTTGATATATGCCCATTCTTGATGGTCATGTTCCCAGCCTTGCAACTAATGTAGGCATCAGCAGTGGCCAACCAAGGTCTTCCTAGGATGAGACGGTAATCATCAAACTTGGTTTTGGGCTGGAGGACAAGGAAATGTGTGGGGTACTCTTAAGAATCAATGGATACCATTACATCCTCAATAAATCCTTCAGGATCTACGGTGGATCTATCTATGGGTTGCAACACTGTAGTGGTCTTCCTCAACACCCCTTGGAGGTTGATCTTGAGCATTGTTTCCTTGGTCATAAAATTGAATGTAGCCCCAAGGTTGATCAAGGTATTAGGGGCCATAATGCTATCAATGTGCACATCTGACATTGGGCTACCGAGATCCAAGTACTTTGGGAAGATCACCCTCCCAACAACATTGATAATGGGGGTATCTCTCCTTCTTCTCCCAGACATTTTTAAAAACTCTTCCTTGATAAGATTTTTGTAAACGGGAACATATTTAATGGCCTGGAAAGGGGTATTTTAACACACAAGTTCTTAAATTCTCCCAGAAGTTCAACCTCTTCCGGGGTGTGTTGTTTAGGTTGGACCAACCTTTCAGGATATTGAGGTGCATTGGCTTGAGGGGTACTATCTTCCTTCTCTTCTTAAATTTATTCAAGTGGAGAAAGTGGGTGAGCATTTGAAAGTACCTTCCCAGACCAAAGGTTGATCTCTTGGATTTCCACAACATAAGTAGGATAGGATGTCTCCCCACTGTAAATCTATTGTGCCTGCTTATTGTTCGGGTTTAGATTGGGTTTGGAAGGCATTTGAGATTTATTAGGTGGGTTATGGTGAGGAAGTTTTGGTTGAGGAGGAGGAATTAAAGTAGGAGGTTGGACTGCTTGAGGTCTCCATCCTTGTGAGGGGTTTCCCCATTGAGGAGGTTGAGGTGGATATTAATGGGAAGGAAGATTAATAGGCTGAGGAGGGTATTGAGGAGTACAAGACCAAGGAGAGGGTATGGACCATGATGGATGAGTGGAAGGGTATCAAGGCTAGAAAAGTACATTGTAATTTGGATTATAAGGAGGATAATGTGCACCTTGCATGCCTTGTTGATATGACTGAGGACCTTGGTGCCTCCTTTGGTCAAAGTTGTTACGAACTATTTTTTGCAGCTTGGTATACAACTTTCAGGCCTAGAAAAGAGGGACATTTGTCGGTTGCATGGTTTTCCTCATGGATAGAGCATACTTCTATGGTGCTCAGTGGGCATTAATTTATAGGATGCCTCTTAGTGCATCTAGGGAAAAATATAGCTAGCTCCCTTTCTGCTTCCTCTTGCTTCCTTTTAATATGCATATTGTTCATCTGTAGGGAAAATATATGCAACATTTCACGCTTGAAATCCTCCAACGTACTCCCTATTTCATGTTTTATGGTTGATGTAGAGGGAGATGAGTTAACCAAGTCTTGAATAAACCTACCCGTTTTCCTAACAACCCAATAATGATTCTTGAATACTATATTGATGTCATCGTAAGGAAGTTGGTAAATGTCCCTCCAAACAACATGTTGAGGGTCTCCATTACATCTGCCTTGATCCCTCAGAGAAGTACTAGCTTGAGTGACTCAAGTTTAAGGGTACAGTTACCCCTTATATAGTTGAGTTGGAATTTATTCTCATAGTCCTCTAACAATTCATCTGGTCCTAGGGTCATCCTAAAAATTTATTATTTTTTTCTTTAGACCTATAATAATCCTTGTACTTATCATTAAAGGATTATTTCATTTGTGCCTAGGTAGTGTTGTTGCCTCCAGGTAAGCTCATAAACTAGCGCAAGGCCGCATCTTTGAGGGTTGATGGAAATAACATCAACTTCTGTTCATCAGAGATATAGTCATAGGTCTTAGAAATAACAACAAATTTAAACATGAATGTGTCAGGGTCCTCAGAGGTTAGGCCATGGAAGTGTGGAAGGGAAGCGTGGCTTATATTCTTCATTCTGGTCTCCCCATTGGTTTCTTAGATAGGAAAGAACTCATTTTGTTTATTTTCAACCATGGTTTGGGTAGGTGAGATGGGCTCTTCCTCCCCTATGTGTTCCTCAAAAATTCCAGGTTGCTCACCTAGAGGGTTTTCTAACTCCCCTGTAGTCAGAGAGGGAAGTTTACAGTCACCAAAGAACAATGATGGTTGGCCACTTGAAGGGGTAGGGGTTTTTTCTAGGAATTTCCGTTGACTATCCCTACTCCTTCCAAGCATGAAAGAACTAGCTCCATTTTTTTGAAATTTTCTCTTTTTTTTTTAAGTTTTCAGATTAATAGTACTGATCCAAAACAGAGAAAAAAAATAAGAAACTTATAAGTAGAAAAAATACCTACTTGGACACCTACCCTGCAACGGTGCCAAAAAGTGAAGAGTCCTGGTATTGCAACAAGAATGTTATAACTCCCAAGGCTACCAACTTAAATTATCAACCCGAGGTTCGTATAAACATAGAGGTGACAATGATATATGCACAATAGGTCAAGATATACTTGTGTCACCTTCAGTCATTGAATTAGATCAAGTTATGCAGAGACCACTCCTTCAGCTAGCTTACAAAGAGGATTTGCGTGAAAAGGCAAGAATCTGCTCTAATTGTAGGACAATGAACATTGTCTTAATTGCATAAATGAAAGTGTCATTCATAAAATTTAAAGACTAACTATAGTTGTAGGAAGGGAAAATACTATACTAGTTGCAGAAATGAACCATGTTATTCTACTTGCAAAACAATCAAGTCAACACTCTACTTGCATAATGTAAATCATTACTCTATTTGCAAATTTCCTTGAAAGAGGAAATTTAATCTACAACACATGACTAGAAAATGTAAGAGTGTAACTTCAAAAATGAGGTTTAATCTATTTGCATTGAAGAGTTTCCCTTTATATCACTGAGTGTAAGATGGTTTTAGCTTTAGTAGCAGGATCCTTACTCATTTCATAAAAGAATACTCATTGTGATTCAAATGTGGAAATTTTCCTCCTAATTCTAATTGTTGTCTTGTACTTGCAGTGAAGGAAGAATGGGTCTAGAGTGGTCCTTGGGTCTCCCCAATCATGGATTCAAAGCTTGCAGGTCATTATTCAATCCCAAAATGAAAAAATCAAGATCTTAGAGAAAATTTGGCCAAGTTTAGGCAGTGCTATAAGATGCTACATGATACCCTATTTTGTTACAAGATTTCCCTATTTTGCTACAAGATTAGGTCCGAGAGCATCCTAAGGGTGATGTTGTAGCGGCTACAACCACCCTCCAAAATTTTTCCTTAGCTTCGTTTTGGAGCCTCCCACCAACCATCCTTAGTAGCATATCTTGCACTGTCTAAGTACATAGGCTTCAACTGAATTTCAGTGGCTTACCAGCTTGTGTTGGTCAACTTGTTTGCCTCCTACACGCAGGCTGATGTTCCGGACTTAGTCATTTTTTCTGGCTGAGGTGCTCACCTAGAAATTTGCACAATTCTAGAGGGAAACCAGCCTTCCCTCTAGAAATTGTGCAATCTAGTTGGGCTACCTGCTGGGCTCCAGAAATGTGCAATCTAGCAAGGCAACCTTCCCTCTGAAAAATGTGAAATTCAGCCCGACACTCAGCTTCAGCTCAGAAAATACACAATTCTGACTAACAACCAGGGTTTCAGTCCAGAAATTGCATAATGCATGAGGGACATACAGTCTTGCTCAGCCCAGAAATTGCGCAAATTTCATCCACAGGCTTGCAGGGTGTTGCATGTTCTCCCAGGTTGACCGGTCCGCTGTAGGACTGAGCAATCTTGATTTGCATGCATAGAATGTTTTTTTTTTCCAAAAAAGAAAAAAAAAAGCAAAAAGCATCCTTAAATTTTAGGGATCCATTTTTAGCAGTTAGAGGTTACATGCACAGACCGTTTTAGAAACTTCCCATAAAGTGTTGCTTTTTCCTATATTTGTGGCATGCGTGTTATAAGCCTCGATCTTATCAAAACTTATTTATTTGATGCTTCAGAGCTCATTCCTTACATCAATCTTAGAGCTCTGACATCCCACATCGCATCTAGGAGCATTCGGCACATTCAACTCATCTTTTTCCAGGTAAGTCCGCTTTTCATGTCTTTTGTTGCTTTTCTGTCACTTTTTGTATTTCGGCTTGTGTGAATGTTGTTTTCTTGGTTTTGTTGAACACCTGCTGTTATTTTAATGCATGCTAGCCTGTAGAAGCATTGTTTCAATTTTTTCATTACATCTCACTGTTGTCACATGCATGACATTGTTTCTGCACTAACGGTCGATGTTACGACGACTCGATTCAAACACATGCTTGTTTTCCCATTTTTGAATCCTGCACTCATTGTTTGCATGCATGATCATTAACTCTTGTTTTCACTCAGCTTCACCATGCATTCAGAACTTCTCATGTTTTCAGTCGCTCGTCGGCAGGGCTAGGCTACCTTGACCCAGACCTTGCCTTTCCCATCTAGCAATGTGCATTTCTAAGAGTGAAGGCTCTGCCTTCATCCCATAAATTATGCAAAGTTGGCCCAGCATTGGCTTCCATGCTTTGCACAATTCTGGGAGGCAGTGCCTTGCTGGCCCCAGAAATTGCGCAATGCAGTTGTTGGTTTTGCATGTCATTGCTGACTGAAATTGCGCATTCTGCAGTTTTAGTCCTTAGCAGGGTAGGTTGGACTATGCATTGCATAGTTCCAATATTCTGTCAGCCTCCTGACAACCCGGAATGTGCCTTGCGCAGTTTTCGCAGTCAGGCTCCCAACCTCCCGGTGAAAATTGTGCAATCTTCCCAGTCAATCACCCAGGTATGTTGCATGTCAGTCCTCAAAGTTCTTTGTTTTTCAACTAACGGATTTCTTTCCATGAGTGTGTTATGAAACCAACTCAAGAAAAGATAGAAAATATAGATCAACACCTTAGAATTCAGCCTCTTCGAGGAGGCAACCTCCTTTACATTACATAAATGAACAATTATTCGATGATTCAAATGACAAAACCTCCTTTCTATATATAGGAGTCTAAGGAGTCACAATATAATCCAGCCGACCTAACAATAATAATATAAAGCCACAAAAATAACAATAGAGGGATTCTATGGGGCACATAAATAACAATATGGGGGTAATAGGGGCACAACAATATAAATAAGGGGTATAACTACAATAGTAATGGGGTAATCACTAGTATTATAGGGACCCAACATGCCCCTCTCCTTCAAAAAAGTGTTGTCCTCAACGCTTGATTAGTTCTGGATACTTCTGCGTAAAATTCTCATCCTCCCATGTGGAATCTTCAGCAGATAAGTTCTTCCACTTGATAAGATACTCTGAAATTGATCGATTTCGTAGCTGTCAAGTTCTTGTTTCTGTGACTGCTTCCGGTTCCAATATAATTTTTCCTTCCTCGTCAAGTTCTGGCAATATTGTTTGAATTGGGAGCTTGTCGCCTATAACCTTCTTTAAACATGAAACATGGAAAACTGGGTGCAATCGAGAAGCTGCAGGAAGCTCCAATTTGTATGCCATAGTACCAATCTTTTGCAACACCTTGTACGGACCATAATACTTTGGTGATAATTTATTATCCTTCTTAGCTTGCTTTAGGGACATTTTCTTATATGGTTGTAGCCATAGGAATACCCAATCACCTACATCAAAACTTCTTTCACTGCGATGTTGATCTGGCTGTTGTTTCATTCTATTTTGTGCCAACACGAGGTTATCCTTTAAGAGTTGGAGGACTTGTTGTTGATGTTCGATGTGATGTTCCACTGCCTGAACCTTAGAATTTTCTCTTAAATATGATGTGATGGATGGTGGTTGATACCCATAAAGTGCCATAAATGGGGTCATTTTTGTTGCTGTATGGAAGGAAGTGTTATACCACCATTCAGCCAGAGGCAACCATTTGACCCATTGTGTCTGTTTATCATATACAAAGCAACGAAGATATCCTTCCAAACATTCGTTTACTATCTCAGTTTTCCCATCAGATTGAGGATGATAAGATGAGCTATGAGCTAACTGAGTACCAAGACAAGAAAATAATTCTATCCAAAAATTTCGAGTGAAAATGGGATCTCTATCACTTACAATAATCTTTGGGTTTCCATGTAGCTTTTGAACTGTTTCCATAAATGCAGTAGAAACTGTACTGGCTTTAAATGGATGTGATAATGCACAAAAGTGTGCATACTTGGTAAGTCTGTCAACTACCACCATGATGACACTCTTTCCCTCAGACTTGGGTAAACCTGTGATAAAATCCATTGAAACCTCCTCCCAACGTTGGCTTGGAATGGATAAAGGTTGTAATAGACCCGATGTCTTAATTGTTTCAACTTTATTTTGTTGGCAAACCAAACATTCCGCCACAAACTTTTGAATATCTGATTTAAGGCCATCCCAAAAAAATTCCTTCTTAACCCTATGGTAAGTTTTTAAAAATCCTGAGTGCCCTCCTAATGGAGAAGTGTGCAATTCCATAAGAATCTTTTGTTTTAGTTGGGAATTCTTACAGAGGTATAAGCGATCTTTGTACCATAATGAATCATTTTGCCAGCTAAATGTATCGGAAGTACTGGAATCTTGTTGTAGCTTTCGAATAAGTGCCCACACTTCTTCGTCATTCTTCCATTCCTCCCTTGCTTCGTTTATCCAATCTGGTTGGATAATAGAAATGGCACACAACAATGCTTCCACATCCTCATCCTTTCTTGACAGTGCATCTGCCACCACATTTTGCTTCCCTTTTTTGTAGATGATTTCAAAGTCATAACCCAACATCTTTGTGACCCACTTTTGTTGCTCTTCAGAGGATAATCTTTGTTCTAAGAAGTATTTAAGGCTATCATGATCCGTTTTTACCTTGAAGTGTCTTCCCATTAGGTAGGGTCACCATTTCTTAAATGCATGGAGTATTGCCAACATTTCCTTCTCATAAATAGCTTTGCTTAAAAACTTTCCCTTGATTGGACGACTTTCAAAAGCAATGGGTCTTTCATCTTGCATTAGAATAGCACCAATTCCATTTCCTGAAGCATCACATTCCACAATAAAGGTTTTTGTGAAGTCCGGTGTAGCCAAGACCGGTGCTTGGCACATTGCCTCTTTAAGATGTTCAAAGGCCTTTGTTGCTTCCGGAGTCCATGAAAATGAATCTTTCTTCAATAATGTCATTAGAGGTGCTGCTATTCTCCCATAATTCTTAACAAACTTGCAATAATACCCTGTCAACCCAAGAAATCCTCGCAGATGCTTTATGGATGTGGGGATTTTCCATTCCTTAATGGCTTTAATTTTGCTAGGGTCTACCTTAACTCCTTCATGAGATACAATATGACCCAAATATTCCACCTCCTGGACTCCAAAGAAACATTTGGATCTTTTTGCATATAATTGTTTCTCCTCCAATAGTTGTAGCACCCTGTCAACATGTTCAACATGATCCTTCCAAGACTTGTTGTAGATTAGTATATCATCAAAAAATACTAACACAAATTTTCTAAGGAATGGTTTGAAAATTGAATTCATCAAACCTTGAAATGTTGAAGGTGCATTGGTAAGGCCAAAAGGCATGACCAAAAATTCATAATGACCCTCATGAGTTCTAAATGCCTTTTTCGGAATGTCTTCAATCTTCATTCTGATTTGATGATATCCCGAACGAAGATCCAACTTGGTGAAGTAAATTGATCCATGAAATTCATCCAGTAATTCATCAATGACAGGAATGGGGAACTTATCTTTAATAGTGAGCTTGTTGAGCTCCCTATAATCCGGACACATGCGCCATGATCCATCCTTCTTGTGCACCAATACTACTGGAGCTGAGAAAGAACTTTGACTCGGTTGAATTATACCAGCCTCTAGCATTTCTGCAACCATACGTTCAATTTCACTTTTTTGGACATAGGGATATCTGCATGGCCTGATGTTTGGAGGAACACTTCCTGGAATCAGATGAATAGCATGATCATGATCACGCATAGGTGGGAGACCTTTGGGTGTCTCAAATACCTTGGAATGATTGTCCAGGACTTTTTGGAGATCTGGAGAAATAGATGATTCCAATGTGGAAACATCTAGCGAACATAATTGTGCAATTACACCTCTTTGCTCCTTTTTTAGAAGCTTTGTCATGCCATTAGAGCTGATTATCTTTCCTGGTTTCCCTGCAATACCCCTTAATTCAACTTCCTTTCCTTCCGTAGAAAATTTGATGAAAAGTTCTTGAAAATTAAAAGCTATTGTACCCAAGGATTGTAGCCATTGGACTCCTAGTACAACATCAGCACCTCCCATTGGAATGGAAAGCATTGGGCTAGTCAATACATATTCTCCCATGGATAGCTTGATATTATGGCACTTTCCAGAGCAATTTATTGTTCCTCCATTTCCAATAATCACTTGAAACTCTGGTGCTGGATATAGGAAGCAATTCAATTCTTTTGCTACCATACAATGAATAAAATTGTGGGTGCTTCCCGAATCAATCAACACTATTACCTTTTTCTTCTTGATTTGTCCTTCTATCTTGATGGTTTGAGGAGTGGTAATTCCCAGCAATGCATTACAAGATATGGTCGTATTTATTTGTTCTTCATCTAGGCTTTGTTCCTGGAGTATATCCTCTTCTTTTGACCTTTCTTGCTCCTTTTCTTCTTCCTCTTCACAATCTATGTAGAATAATTTCTTCTCAGCACACTTATGACCTTTTGTGTATTTGCTATCGCAACTGTAACAAAGCCCTTTTGTTCTTTTTTCTTCCAATTGTTGTGGTGTCAACCTTGTAGGTTGTGGAAGACTAGGGGCAACAACACTTTCGTCTTTATAGTTGTGAGTGGTATGCTTCCTAGTTGCCATAATTTTGCTTTCCATTTTTCTTGCTAACCTGAATGCCTTCTCTAATGAATCAGGTTCCCAAAGGCGAACATCATGTTGGATATTATCCTTTAAAGACCCTATGAACACATCAATCCTATGCTCCTCTGGAATATCTTTTACCCTTATGTTCAATTTTTGGAACTCCTCAATGTGCTCCATTATTTAACCCTTTTGTTTGAGACTTATCAATTGGCTAAAAAAAGCGTTGCTTTTTGTATCCTCATAATGTGCTATCAATTCTTCCGTAAAAATTGCCCAAGTGATAAATTGTTTACGAGAACAAAGCCATTGATACCATACAAACTGATTTGGTTCCAAATATACAGTTGCCATACGTACCTTTTGTGCGTTTTGCACATTATTGAAATCGAAGAATTGCTCCATCTGTAATATCCATGTGGCGGGGTCCTTGCCATCAAACTTCCTCATATCGATTTTTGGAATATGGTGATTCTTCGATCCAACATTAGTATCTATGGAATCATGATTAACATTTCTTTTATTCTCATCATGAGTTTCCTTTACTACCTTTTCACCATTAGTAAGTATTTCTTGTATAAAATTTGTCAAATCTGTCTTCAAATCTGCCATGCCTGTCTTCAAATTTGTGTTCAAATCTATCTTCAAATTATCCATCTTAGCTTCCATGCCATTCATCTTAGCTTCCACGCCATTTATCTTAGCTTCTGTTAACTATTGTGAGCGTGACATTTGTTGCACTTGTCTTGTAATTTTGATATATCATGTAGCATTTCTTCCTCTTCTTCATGAGTCATGCTAGAGCTTTCAGGTTCCTTACTAGGTGTTTGCATTTTCTTTCCTTGGGGCATCAGTTACTGATAATAATGCTCTACTATGCCCTTTGAATTCCTTCAAAATAAATTTTCAAACCAAGCTTAAGCAAAAATTTAAAAAAAATCTACACACCTTTTTTCACTTTGTAGGAGCTCGATATTGCCTCTGATGTATCTCTGTACTTTCCAATCATCTAGTTCTAAATTTGTGATCTGTAGTAGCTCTCTGTGTCCTCTTTCTAATGCCACCAGTCTGATCCAAATTGGATTCTCCAAGAAAGAGTTATGCACAATCGCCCAAGATGACCTGATTATAGACCTTTCCAAAAGAGCGAACTTGTATGAAGTGCCGCGTGTACAATTTTTTATCTTTGGTTCTGAAAAAGATATAAAAGAAACTAAAGTTGTCCTCTTTCTGTACCTTCTTACGAAATTTCAATCTGATTCCCAAAGAGAAAGTTATGACGATTTTCCCCAGGTCACCTGTTTTGAATGTAATTCAGGAGTCTGCAAAAAGACCAACTTCCTCAGATCATATATCCATAAATATCGCGCGAAAAGCTCTGAAATTCGGACCCAAGGTTCAACGCGATTTCTTCTCAATTGGGTTTTTGTTGTGACTTCTGAAACGTCACAGAAAAAAAGTTATATAAAAAATGCCACGATGACCTGTTTGGAGCAGCGAAACCCTAGAATCCAAAGCTCTGATACCAAATCTTATGAAACCAGCTCAAGAAAAGATAGAAAAGATAGATCAACACCTTAGAATTCAACCTCTTCGAGGGGGCAACCTCCTTTACATTACATAAATGAACAATTATTCGATGATTCAAATGACAAAACCTCCTTTCTATATATAGGAGTCTAAGGAGTCACAATATAATCCAGCCGACCTAACAATAATAATATAAAGCCACAAAAATAACAATAGAGGGATTCTATGGGGCACAGAAATAACAATATGGGGGTAATAGGGGCACAACAATATAAATAAGGGGTATAACTACAATAGTAATGGGGTAATCACTAGTATTATAGAGACCCAACAGAGTGTTGCTATGTATCCAGGTATCTCAGGTGTTCGTCCATCTCTCAGCACTACACGTACAATGGCCTCCAAGAGAGATGGGTCAAAGGACACCGTCGAGAGTGCAACTGGAGATGCAGTTGAGCAAGTGTCTATGAGCTTACCTATCTATGAAGACACCAAGTTGTTCATAGACAAAGATATAAATATGATATGGCAGGACATCAATGATACATTCTCAGGCACCTTTGATCTGGAAGACCGCAAGGTCTATGTGAATATTGACAAGTCTGGCTTATACTGGATTGCATGCAGGTATCTTGTGTTTCCATGTGCGGACATGATCCACTGGATTGTCTCGCATACTGATCCTGAGACAATGGTGTTGAGCAGTTCCAGTGGAACACATATTTCTACCTTCATGGCGAAGGACTTTCAAGAGATGTACCACTTTCCACAACCAGTGATCACGATGGAGAAACCCTCCAACATACCCAGCAGTAGTACAAACTCAAGAGATATATTGAAGAGCTGGGCGAAAGAGCCAGCCAAGTTCAGGACAACACCCAGCCAGGTTTACAAGACGAAGATACTGTGAAAGGCATATCAGTACTTGGTCATCTTTTCATGTCGCTTATACGGCCAAGAGAGCACAGAGACCTTCCCGCAGAGTTGGGTGATTGCGTTGGACCAACTGGCCAGCGAAGGAAGACCTTGCAATTGGTCCGACATGTTGGATCTTAGGTTAAAGAAACAGGTGACAGAAGCCCGACATCCACCCAAGGGTTATCAAACGAAGATATACATGTCCTCTTACATTCTGGATACACTCTGTGCCCGTCAGCAGTTCCCAGGCTTAGGTTGGGCATAGACACCTTCGGAAACCTATGTGCACACCTATTACATATTATTCTCTGAATGCAGCTTCCATGGAGTTATCATACAGTTGTCAGACCACTTTGTCACCCCAATGTACAAAATGATATTTGAGCAGGATCCACCTTGCATGTTGCAGGCAGCGATGGAGGCATTGATCGACATAGCAGATTGGTATGCCTCACCCCTTAGCACCTTCATATAGATGTATAATGTGGAGAAGGCTCTGCATGTCTTACCAAAGTTTTCCATGGACAAGCTCATCATGCAAGAGGTGTCATATCACATCTCTACAGGGTTGTTAGCAAGACTGCACAGGAAGAAGAAGGCACCTTAGCCTACTCTTCCTTTGCAGATTAGATTGTATGAGAGATGGAATCACAAGCATGCTGAGGCCGAGACAGAGGAATTCAAAAGATTCACCTTCGGCACCAGAAGTTTCAATCTGTACGACCCGCCATTGCTTAGTGAAGGACCACTGTATGAGAGTGCAACATCATTGGATCCACGAGGCGTGTCATTGGCCTGAGGAGGACCCATGGAGATATTGTTATCACTTCTCCAGGCTCAATAAACTAGTCGGCATAGTTGTAGAGTGGTTAGCAAAGCAAAGGGAAGTAGCATCTCAGAGAGCATCATCATCATCAACAGCAGAGGGTAGCATACCTGTGCGTGAAAATGGCAAGAGAAAGGTTATTGATAGCGCAGAGACAAAACAAAGCTGCAAGTTCAAAGCAGATACACTTGTCTTGAAAGCAGCTTTGGAGATTGAGGCTAAGAGGCGACAACGCGACAAGAGGATCGCGCAAAGGCAAAGAGAGAAATAGAAGATGGAGGAAACAGAAAAGGAGTTGCAGGAGTTGAAGCGGCAACTTAGGGAAGAACAGGAGCTGCGAAGAAGAGAGAAGGAAGCATAGCAGAAATAGGTACAGCAGGAGGCAGAGCATGCACATATTGATGAAATTGCACCCATACAGGCTATAGACTCATTCGAGCAGCTGGCACAGAACAGATAGGGTGAGCAGTCGCAGGAACAGGACATAGCTCAAGAGATTGAATAGATGCTAGAGCAGATGGACATGGATATGGTTCAGCCAGAGTCAGATCAGGATATTACCTCATGCCTCAAAACCAAGAGGTTACCCCACAAACTTTACCAGATCCAGAAGCGAAGAAAGTCCCAAGCGATCAAGGAGACACAAAGATCCTTGAATACAATCTGGAAGCGGAGATGCACAACATATCTTTCGACGAGTCACAACACAAAGTTGTGCAGTCACGTAGAGCGCCCACTCCAAATGTCCATATATCTCCTATGCATTTTGAAGAATGAGTGATCGTATCCAATGTGCACACTCATTCAACAACATTGGCCGATGATACCAGAGCATATCCTAAAGCCACAATCTCGAGTGTTATATTCTTGAGAGCTAAGAATGAGCACATGGCTGAGGAGTTACAAGCGGCCAAGTAGGGAGGAGAACAAGTTACAACATCTACCATAGAAGAGTTGAGGAGAGAGATACTAGATGAAGTATCGTCTCTCGAGGTAGTCATGTAGACATTGTACTCCGGATTCATCACCGTGCATAAGTCAGTTGTCCATCTCAACGGTTGGCAGCATCGTTGTGCTAGGAGAGCACGCATCTTATCAAATCTGCACACTGTTGTCGATCACATGCAAACATGGACAATGAGGTACAAAGGGGCCCCATTTCACTTGCCAAAGATGATGAATCCAAAGGCAGTAGAGTTGAAGGCAAGCATCCGGAGTCAGATCCGGAACTATGAGGAACTCCTATAGCTCATCACTAGTTTGCAGGCTTCACATTCACAGGTGTTCAGAAGCATGGATATCATTGTGCGCACGCACATGATCCCATCCATCGGCACACTCACTGTGGCGAAGTCAAAGAATCAATTCTGACTGGAGCTAGACATGTACTTTGATGAGTTGATGCGCGTAGCCACCAGCATAGACTTGGAGATCAACGTAGACACTATGCATCAGTATGTTGTTGGTCCGGATGCACTCAAGACTATGATGAACATGTTATCAGATGAGTTGGACAGAGGTTCCAAATTAGTGTACCCGGATGCAATGGAGGCAAGAGTTTTGCTTTCAGCAAGATGTCACCATTGAGCACGCGGACACCATAATGGACTACCAAGCTTGGCATCAGTTTGCCACCGTCGATCATCGCGAGGATGTCGAAGAGTTGGTCTTCCCACAACTGTCTGAGTCTTAGTGATATCTTGCATGGCTTGCTCAAGCCTATTTTTTCTCACATGGGTACATGTGTAGATTGTAATGTAACATCTTGTAAAAGTGAAAGACCAAGTGTCGATAGTAGAATGTAACAGTCATGTAGTAGTTGAAGAGTCATGAGGGTAGGTGAAGAGTCAAAAAGGGGAATGTCAAGGGTCACCCCACCCTTTTCTATTTATAGAACCTCATAACTCATTGTACAGGCTTTTGGGAGCCAAGCTTCCTATAGGTGTATCTTAGAGAAAGCTTGGAGTGTATTGTAACAAGCCTTGGCTTCTCCACAGTGCAGAGCTAGTATATCTCTTTGGAGGAGCAGACGACAGTGACTGTAACGTTCCACTATCGGGACTATTGGTTGGTCATAGTTGTATGTATGATTGGATCTTTCACTTTCTTATTATAACAAATCCAACACATTTCATGCATATGTTGTCAATGTAATTCAGCTATCTTGGTTACTCTAATGATATATGTAGTTGTTGTATACGCATGTATGTATGGACTTTTCTATATATGTTTATATGAATATTATTGAAATGTGTTGTTAGTATAACCATCATTTTTTATCGTTGGCTAACCTTCTTTCCAGCTTGTGATGTTTTGATGTTCGTGTGTTCCGTTTCAAGCTACGTGCTACCACAGGTTTCCGAGGGGCACACTCATCCCCCCGTTCCGCGTGTTAGAGCCATTCATGCACCTTCCTTGACTTGTTGCACATGTCACACCCTTGCTACCAACAAGGACATCTTACTCACCTCTGTGCACAACTGCGGTCAAGGCGATACCGTACTACCCCATTTCTAGGACTCCTACACCAAATGGTCTAAGGTCTAGTTGGCACTTCTTACCGGGGAGATCCCCTAATGTGTTGGTGGGTCTAGCACCATCAACAGGTGATAAAGGTGTTCTGAAGGTGGAGGAAGGTGGATGAGATTGTATGAAGGATATGTGAGGCATTTTTCCCATCTTAGCACCCCTCATAGGTCCATATTGCACAAAAATAGATGCTCACGGTGTCCTTCAATGACCCTGAAAATATGATCTCGGTGACAAAATTTGAGAGTAGTATGAGGTGTCCAGGAGGAGGATGGTAATGACAAAGTGGATGTAGGATGAATGTGCTAATCCCTGCAAATCACTGGTAGTACATGCTGATTAGCAATCAACCTCTTTTACTCTTGGGAAGAACATGCATCTGATGACCAAACCACATCAAAATAAATCAAGGTGGAAAGGATGAGTTGAATTTTATTTCATGAAGAGTTATTCTATCGTACAACATGCATCTAATCCATTTGCAAAGACATGATATTAACTTTTAGGGTGTAGAAACAAAGTGTGAAAGAGAATTTCAACCCAAAGCCTAGCAACTTCCAAAGAAACAAAAACACATATTTTTGGCTTGTTGTTGTAGAATATTCAACCACACTTCCCACAAGAGAGGTGGTGATTAGGCCTGCAACCAAATTTTTTGCAATCTAACTCCTGACTAAATAAGGAAAGAAATACAACAAATTAAACAAGGACAAAATAAAAATACATGAGAGGGACTAAAGCCTCTGGGTTGGGCCCTAACCCAAGGATTTCAACCCTCCAAAGTTAACTTAGATGTAGACCAACAATGAACCTTTCATTAACAAAAAATGGAGTTCAAATACATCATCTCAAAATGGAAATAACAGTCTCAAGTACTTGACCTTCAATAGCTCTTCCTAGCTCCCAAAATTTTGAATCCTAATGAGCCCTTAGGCTTGTTTATTTATACAAAAGGTGACTAAGGGGAAACTCCCTTGAGAGGAGGATTTCTTCCCTCCAAAATCTCGAAATTAGTGGATCTAGTTCCCTTAGATCCTCTCATGCACTTGAGTTCATTGGTTATCAATAGATATCGAGTTGTAGGTGAGTGCAGATGAGTGATTCTAGGGATCAATTCGAATCAAAGGAAAGTAAATACAAGAGACAAGCCTCCTACACTTCCTCTAGATGCCTCCAATGTGCCTCTGCATCATAAATGTACCCAAAAACACTCTCTTTCCTGCACATAAACCACATTAGGCCACGAAGTATGACAAGCACCCTTTAATCTTCCTAATAAGCACATTATAGCCAAAAATATAAATTAATGTGGAGAAAGAAAAAAATTATGGGTTGGAGGATAGCAATATGGGCCTCAAAATATAGCTATTGATGGGACCCATCAAGTGCCACTGGACCATTTAGCCACTTCTACTACCATGGAAATGGAACATGAAGACTTGGTAGTATTGGTGGACCTAAAAGTCGACACTCATTTTAAGCTTAGTTACTATATTTTAGTCGAGAGGCTCATTCTACAATCTAGTATGATGACGATGTGTAATTCCGTCTGTGCTTCACTTGGAGTTGACGCGTGTCCCTTAAAAAAATACTCTAAATAAAAAAATATTGTCATAAATAATAAAAACATAAATGATTATACATATTTGGTTAGTTCTAATTAAAATCTTTATGAAACATCAATAATCCTATTCTATGAAAAAGTTGTTAATATTACAATCCACTATGAAAAAGTTGTGGTAAAAAAAATTCAGTTTCACTCTTGGAGTTAAATAAAATATTTCGATGTTTATGTTAAATAATATAATTTTATATAATTATCATTATCCAATTTTAAGGTCAGCCAAACCAGACACCAAATTGGTGTATGAGACCCCCTTGTTTGTGGGACAAGGGACCCACCTCCAAGCAGTGATTTGACTGTTAAGTCTTCGAAGGCATACATATTGTTGGCTTAGGTTGGGCTGAACCAGGTTCGACCTTTTACTGCTCACAAACAAAAACCCTCAATCACTGGCCCTTTCAGCAACGACCTGCAATCAGATCACAGTCTCACCCGAAGTGACTATGGGAGGATGCAGAACCAGGTTTCTGCAACCTTGAGGGATGATGTGATGTGGTATTTTTATGTTTTTTTATCCTTAACATACATAGATTACTTCTCATTCATACATTACTTCACCATATTATATTCATCACTTAAAACATATCATGTACATCCATAAAAATTCAATGTACAGAAATAAAGTGCAACTGTAAAAAATTGCTACGCTACAACAAGTAATAAGCAAATAGACACATGAAGACACAAATTTTATCATGGTCCATCCCAATGTGGGACTTCGTCCACAAGAACTGTTTCTTATAATAGAGAATTTGTACAACAAAAAGTTCTTAGCATGTGCACTCAGCTGCAGGCAGTCCGTGCACTTAGATGAGGACTCAGGTCTTTGTGCACTCAGCTACATAGCCTCTCCTTCCTTCCAAAGTATAGATCAACAATATACAACCATAAGACAGATCTGGATCATAAGATGATGATTCTCTTATTTATTATTCATCCCTATATCGACTATTACATCGAGGGATATATCATTGCAATACCATGGTCCATATACTATGGACTCCCCTAATACAATCTACTATGGTCCAAAAACCATTCATCATTAACAAAATATTATTCTTTTACGAAAAGGGAGGGGCTTTGACCCGCTCCGAAGCCCATATGCCATGTGGTATATCTACTGCACAATCCACTTTGGTGCTCTGCTGCTCCACTGCGTGGTCCACTTCGCGCTCCGCTACATCTTTTACTTCGCACTTTGTTGCCAAAAATGTAGAGTCTTCATCAAAATCTAGGCTAAGCTGGGTTGCACCCAATAGGCCCCCAAGTTCCAACACTCACATGTGACTCGTCCTGAGTCACTCAGCTACTTTGCCTCTGATTTTTGCTGCGATGTTGTTGTAGGCCTGGTTGAACTGTTGTAGAGGTTTTGTCACCTGCTTGTCCTCACTATGTGCTTCCTCCAACAGTGCCTCTATCACATGTTTTGTAGCCTTCTGCACCAACATTGTTTCCCTTTGTTGAAGCTCATGAAGCTTCTCATCCACTACTTGTGATAACTGGAGGGCCTCATGCTGCTAAGGTTGATTCTTCTATATCAGAATATGCTCCTCCTTCTTCAGTTCCTCAATGTTTTTCTGGAGGGCCTTACTCTCATTGATCTTCACGAGCCTTTGTGATATGGGTAAGATCTTTGCATATGCCTAAATCTCTTCTAACTACTGCTTCTTCTGCTACATTTCTTCGTACATTTTCTTTATATTTGGATCTTCTTGCAACGAAATCCAAATTTGCAAACTTTCATCTAACAATTTCCCATAGTCTGCAAATGTTGTGGAGATGATGGCCATTACAGTATTGAGGTCAGTCTCCCTCTGATCCCTTACTTCCTGTTATCACTAAAAAAATATATATATATATATATATATTAAATTCTGAACATCAATTTTTTAAATTTGTCAAAGGGTTGGTGTCAGTTTTTGGGTCTAGTCTTTTCATCTTGTTTTAGAGTCTTGTTAAGAGTCTTGTTAGTATGTCAAATGGGGTCAATTTTTTGTTTTAGTATATCGTTGGTCTCATATCTCACATGAATATCATATGTCGAAACTCATTTCAAAGTTCATATGCGCTACGAAACTGTCTAGGTGATTTCGTAGCGCAGAAACCCGGTCTAGGTGATTTTGTAGCGCAAAACACCGATTTTGCACTGACTGCGCTACGAAATCGGAGATTCGTTATGATCCATAGCAAATTTCACCCAGTTGTCATATTTATCAAAATTCGTTAGCTTTCTACATCACCAGTTATCATCTCATACACTTTGCCTGTCAATTCACCAGCTTATCTTCATCATTAGGTCATTAGGTGTCTTGGTACGCACAGGATGCAAGTTTCGAAAAGGAGCCGAGTGTTCACAATAATGATGATCTTTGGGTTCATACAGGGGAAGCAAATTAATAGGTTTTCAATTTAAATTCTTTGAAGATCAAGCGAGGCAGATTTCCTCATATATTTGTGAAGTCAAACTGCACTTAAAACTCTCAGATGGAGATATAAAGAATGCAGAGTACTGGGAAATGGGAGATGAAGTCACTGAGATGAACGGATGAAGTTGCTGTAGAATGTCAAACTGGGAAATTATATAGGGCTAATTATCTCGATCTGTCTGGGAGAACTGTTCTTTTGATGAAGCCTGGAAAACAGAATACAACGTCTCAAGAAAATCAACTGTGCCACCTGGTTTATCTTATTGAGAATGCCATTATGAATTTTCCACCTGGCCAGGAACAGATGGTTTGGCTAATCGACTTCAATGGGTGGTCATTGTCCAATTCTGTGCCCATTAAGACAGCTCGCGAAACTGCAAATGTTTTACAAAAGCACTATCTAGAGCATTTGGCTGTTGCCTTTCTGTATAACTCTCCAAGAATTTTTGAAACCTTTTGGAAGATTGTCAAGTACTTTCTTGATCCAAAGACATTCCAAAAGGTAAAATTTGTTTACACGAAGAGAAAGGAAAGTACCTAGTGGAAAAATAGGAAGAATTGTGATGGTTGCAGCCGCAAAACACCTTACTCCTGTAACTTTAGAACTTGGAGGAAAATGTCCAGATATTGTTGATCCAACAGTAGACTTAGAGGTTACAGCGAGGTGAATTATAGCTGGCAAGTGGGGATGTAATAATGGACAAGCATGCATTTCCCCGGATTACATCATAACACTAGAGTCATTTACTCCTAAATTGATAAAGGCTCTAAAAGTTACTTTTAAAAAAAATTCTTTGGAAAGGATCCACCTCAGTCAGCAGACTTGTCTCGTATTGTCAATTTCAGTCATTTTGCATGTTTAACAAGGCTCTTAGATAATCCAAAGGTATCAGATAAAGTCATCTATGGGGGTCAGCGAGATGAAAAGCGATTGATTATTGCTCCTACTCTCTTGCTGGATGCTCTAATGGATTCCTTGATTATGACAGAAGAAATATTTGGTCCCTTGCTTCCAATAATCATTGTGCAAAAAATGGAGGAAGCTTTGGAAGTTGTAACTTCTTTGCTAAAGCCACTAGCAGCATATCTGTTTACAAAGGACAAAAAGTTTGAACGACAAGTGGTGGCAAGCATTTCTGTTGGAGGAATGGTTGTCAATGACACTGCTATACATATTACAAATCATCATTTACCCTTTGGAGGTGTTAAAGAATCGTGGGATATGGATACAACAGAGAAAATAGAGACCTCTAAACAGAATAAGGAGCAAGGAAATTCTCTGTTCAAGGTTGGAAAGTACCAGCGAGCTGCAAAGAAATATGAGAAAGCTGCAAAATATATTGAACACGACAGTTCCTTCAGTGTGGATGGAGAATCAACTCAATTTCTGAAGGATCTAGCACAGAAGTATAACATGGTGATTATCAGTCCTATTTTAGAGAGAGATATGAATCATGGTGAAGTTCTCTGGAACACTGCAATAGTCATAGGGAATCATGGCAACATTATTGGTAAGCACCATAAGAACCACATTCCAAGGGTTGGTGATTTTAATGAGAGCACTTACTATATGGAAGGAAACACAGGACATCCCCTGTTTGAGACTTGCTATGGAAAGGATGGGATCAACATTTGCTATGAAAGACGGTCATGTTGGAAATCATGAAAGGTTTTGTTCAATTTATTCATTTCTCATTCAGGAAAAGTTGCAGGGCATTTCAATGTTGCATGGGAATTATATAAAGAATAGGAAGATGTTGTAGCTGCTTGTAAAGAATTTGGAACAGCCAATGGTGTTATTGGTGCCATTGCATCTCTTCCTCGGGAGCAATATCTGTTTCTTGAAAAGTTGCAAGCAAATCTTGTCAGAAATATAAAGAGACTCAAGACAGTAAAATTTGGCAAGTAAGCTGTGCTTTTGAAATTGCACAGCAGTTTCGTAGCACGCTACGAAACTGCTGTAGCTGCATAATTAAAACTCAGTCAACCAATTTTGAGGGACCGAGGGGAAATTTTTGAAAAAGGAATATCTTCAAAGGATCATTTAAAAGGTGTCAACATTCAACAAGGACAAAACAGGTGGAGGAAACATATATTCGAACCCAACTCTAGACTTTTGTTATAAAGTGATCACATTTACTACAGTTCATGATATGTCAGACAGCTTGGAGGAGATTTTGCCTTCACACATGGGAAAGGTTGACAGCACATGAGGAACGTGGCACTCTAATAGATTTTTGGGTAATCAAAGAAGATCAACATGGTTAATTAATTTCAAATATCCTCGAGGAAACAAAAAGCAGGAAAACAGGGGCAGCTTCCTACTTTTCAGGAGCAGTAAAGGAGATGAAACATTAAGGGCCAGCAAGGAGTTTTAAAACATCCACCAGGCTAAACTGAAGGAGACCACTTGTCACACAACGAGACTTGATTGTAATAAATGCTATTGTCAGCATGATGTGGAGTTAGAATCCTAATTGTCTTAGGTTACTAAAACTCCTAGTTAGCAGTTTGTTACATTTAATAGTTAGTTAAAGTTTGAGTAGGTGTCATAGAAAGCAGAATTCGAGTTCCCCTCCTGCTGGAGGAGGAATCTCAGCTATGTAAAGAATTCTATAAATAGGAGAAAGGGCAATGTATCAGGGGTTGGGAAATTCTCAAAGAAACAGAGGACTTTGGGTTACTGTATGTGACTGTATGTTTTTAGGATAATATAAGGAGTTGATTTCACTACTCAGGATTCAGCAAGGGTTTTTAATGTTTGATTTTCTTCATGGTTTATTTCCTATACTTACTTGCAGTAGTACAGATACATGTTACTTAGAAATCATTTGAAGATGCTCTAATTTCCTTCATGTATCTGTGGACTGTGTTCCTACACTATATCTCTGTTCTACTTCTATGTGAAAGCCCTCTATGCCCTGACTTCCCTGTGAATTTAATCTCATTGTTGTACTGAAACACACCTTGACTCCATAAGCCTAATGGATACTTTTTGATTGTATTTCAACCTCTTTCATTTGTCATTTGTTTACTAGAGTTAGCCATCTAATCCATTATCAATATCATTAATCCTTTTGAGAGAGCCCTCTCAGGTTGAGGAGGCTAAGCCTCAGCCAAAAGTTGGTTTGAAAGAGTTACTTGAAATCTACCTGATCATAGCAACCTATCAGGGTCCGATTTTGAGATAACACTTCCTGTGATGTAGTTGGTTGCAACTTCATTTGTAGCTCACTAATGGGCATTTCATACTTAAATTGCACTGCAGAAATTTTGTCCTTATACCCCTTCACTGCAAGGTCAAGCTTCACAACCTTTTCTTCTGCTGGATCTTCCTCTCGGGCATCAAGGTCCGGAATCTCTTTACATGTGGCTTCGACCACCTCCTTAATATTTTGGTGTTCCTCTGCCATTTGATCATTTTCTTGCATCACCTACTCAAGCTTCTGCTAAAGCGCAAATTGCTCTTTTTCTACTTGTATATTCAGATGCAATATATGTTGTTCCCACAGCTTCAGTTCCTCTATAATCTTAGATGCAGTTTGTGTAGTCTTGACAATGGCACTGCTATGATGTTCATGTTGATGTGCTTGCATTCTTTAGCCTGTTGTTGGCTCAGCAGATTCAAACTATAAGGCTCTTGTAAGTATCTGTGCTACCCTCGCTGCAAGTGTAGGCTCTATCTTCCTTTCTGCTCCAACCATTTCCTCTATCTGCGCAGGTTGTTTGAACGTCTACACCAATATCTTCAATTCTACGATCCGCTTTGTGGCACTGGTCAGAAGTGCGTCATAGCGATCTTCTACTCTATTCTAGTGTTCTATTGTTCATGTACCCTGTCACCAATTTTATCTAAGTCCTCTTCAGTAAGGACCATTAGATCCTTCATCTTATCAGCCTTATGCTTCTTCTTTTTCTTTGAGGCAGCTTTGCCCTCTGCCTTCCTCTTCTCCGCGATAGTTTTTCTATTTCTTCCTTTTCTATCTCCTTGGTCTGCTCATCTCCCTCAAGAGGATCCTGCTGACCCTCATCATGCTGCTCTTCCTCCTCTAACTCATGTTCATCTTACTCCTTATCTTTTCCACTGGCTTCGCCATGCTGCAAAGTGTCCACCTCTTCTTCTTCTATCGCACTGTCTCCTGTTACCTCCAACAGAGTCATCCATTCTTCAGGCCATTTCTGTATCTATGCCGTAAGATCATCTTCAGTCACCATATATGGCAAGGCATTCCATTTCTTCTTTGTATCCCTACGCGCCTATATGTATACTTTGTGAAAATATGCTTTGAAATTTTCCATAGAGCTATACTGCTCGTATAAGCTCAGTGAGAGTCTGGGATGTTGGTTCACTAGCATGTGTAAATCCATGTGATAAAGTACAAAAAATATTTGGTTTTCTTATGCGCGTGATGTGTTGGTGGTAAACCATAGCAAAGCATACCTCGCGGCTTCACAGGTATTTGTAGGCACCTGAGGGAACTGCGACTCCTCTGGTTCTCTCCACGCCAACATAGCAATAATTAAGATCAACCAAGCATAGTGGAAAGTTATACCTTTCTCCTGAACCTTGTGACAATTGTCCAAGAACTCCTTGCATAGGTATCCGGCCTAATTATATTGAACCTCGTTGGCACACTACGCGGCTAATGACACCACCGACGCAGGAACTTAGTTTGCGCAACATTTCCTCATAATATTTCCAGCCAATATGTGCATCGTGAAGTGAACTGCTTGGTCACTGATCGAATTTATATCATAACCCCTCTTTCGTTTTACCAGCCCGAGCTTTTTCTTCATCTTTTTCACTATAGCATGGTTCTAATCCTTTCCAACGAACTCCTCTGCGGGATTCCGTCCTTGGTGTGGCAATATTTTGATCCTCCATATCAGCATAGGGTCTATGGGGATCTTATTCCCCAACCATGAATTTCCATCGTGCACCAGCACCAGCAATTGCCTTACACACGCTGTGCTCCCCGAACTTCTACCAAAGTGCAGCACACTCAACATATTTGGCAGTCCTAACGTTACCAACTTGTTCACCCATTATTGTGGCTCCAACCTCGTTACTCCACTATCCAGGTAATGTACTTGCTTCAAATAACATTCTAGTGTGAATTGAGGGTACTTCTTCCTGCCATTAAAATCATAATCCACAAATTTTAGCTGCTGAATTTTCCCTAAAACTTCTCCTTTAAAGGGTACAGCTTCAAGAAACAAGGGTGTAAATGTGCCATACTTTGCATCCTTTTATTCTTTTACATGTTTAGAATTCAGTTTCCTCGGTGGGATGTATGGTGGTATGGGTGATAAAAATACTATGCCACCTTCCTCTACTTGTATCTCCTCTACTTCTTCTTCACTATCTTTGACTGGCTCGGGCTTTTGCTGAGGTTTAGTGGGTTTCTTATCTTGTTTCTTCTTGCTTCTCACTTCCTTAGTCAGATTCTTTCTCGGGATGTCCTCTATTTTTGCAGTGATGGTGTTGCAGTTGATGTTACTGCAGGTATCTCATCTGATGTTGTGGTCGTACCAGTGGTTGTTGCGGTGGCTACTTCCATGACTCCTTCTATGCCTCTTTCGTCGAATATACGCACAAATTCTTCATTTGATAGGACGTTCATGTAGAAATTATTTGTAATTTATTCGCACTATGAACACTTGAGCTCTCAATTCAGCAAATTTCTTAATCTGGGCAGGAGGCAGCTTATTTATAACAATTCTGAAATTCGAACCCCATCATTAGATTTGATTTTGTCTAGATTGCATTCAGATTTACTCATTAATTGCATATCTATCCTTAGATCTTGCCAATATGTCCTCATAAATGAAACTTTCCGCGTATTTTTCCCTTTTAACGGTCATATTTTTGTTTTCCGACGAACTTCGACGCATCCCATAGTGTAGTGAACATTTGTCTTACATCACAGCTCCTGTCGACATAATCCAGACTGTAGCGAAGTACTTCCTACATCAAAGCTCTCTGCAACGTAGTTTATAGTCCCATGCCCACTTTCAACTACAGGTGGCACTAAGAATTTTCTCCTTTCTTCCTCAGAGTGAAGCTATAGGGGCAAGGTTGTCCTTGTACAACTTCAATCTACTTCCATTTACTTTTCCCTGAATCAATTCTCCATTTAACTTCGCTAACTGAACTGCGCCTCCATCAGTAATATACTTGATAACATATGGGCCTAACCAATGCATTTTGAATTTTCCTGGGAACTTCACAAACTTACTGTCATAGAGGAGAACAAGGTCTCCTACTTGAAACTTCTTTTTCTTAATATGCCTATCATGTTAGACCTTTTCTCTTGCTTTTTTTATTTGCTGATGGAATCCTATTATAAATCTGTCCTCTTCCAAAGCAACCAACTGTGACATTCTTTCCTGCAATATGTCAGGGTCTGCCATATTTGTAAAAGTTGCAATCCTTAGGCTAGGAACAATGTATTACATGGGCACCACAACTTCTTGCCCATAAACCAACCTAAAGGATGTCTGATCTATCAACTTCTTTCATGTAATTCTATAAGCCCATAATATTGTTGGATCCTAAGGTCCCAGTCGTCTCGGTTTACACTGCATACCTTATTCAGTGCATTCTCCAAAATCTTGTTAAATTCTTCCGCAGTTCCATTGGCCCGAGGGTGATAAGGAGTACTCTTCTGATGATAAACTTGGAATTCCTCAGTCAATGCTTCAATAGTCTTGTTCAGGAAATGTGAACCTTGGTCACTCATCAAGATCTTTGGACACCCAAATCTAAACAATATGTATTGAAAAATAAACTTCACAACAGTCTCTACGCTGCAATCCTTTACTGGTTGTGTTTTGGCCCACCTTGTCAAATAATCAATTGTAGTAATTATGTACCTCTCACCAACCCTCTTTCTAGGTGGATTGATAGGTCCAACAAAATCAATAGCCCATTTATCAAAAGCTTGCAATGTAACCTGTGGTACCAGTGACATCTCATCTCTTCTTGAAGGTTTTATTTTTCTTTGGCACACATCACAAGCTCTACAATACTCCTTTGCATCTCTATGTAATGTATGCCACCACAATCCTTCTCTCAAAATCTTCTACGAAATAGATTTTCCTGCATAAAGTCCACCAGTTGCGCCTTCGTGATCCTCTGTTAGAATTATTTGCCTTTCATGTTCAGGAAGATACTTGCGTAGTATCTCATATGTTCCCATCTTATATAAGTGTGCTGCTATTAATGAAAAAGTAGTTGCCTTCACCACTAATTCTTTCTTCTGTTGCGTAGTATATTCTGAAGGAGCCATTCCTGTGTTCAAACACTGAATAATGTCTGCAAAATGGTCATCTACTACTCTAGTTGCAAATAGTTGTGCATCCGGGAGATTATCTTCTATACTGGTTGGTCTTCACCTGTTTCCAATCTTGACAAATGGTCAGGACTTGCATTCAGTCTTCCCAGTTTAACAATAATTTCAAATTCATATTATTGGAAAAATAGTAACCATCTACAAATATTTCCTCCTAAGACAGGCTTATTAACCAAATAATTTAATGCAGAATAATCTGTAAACATCTTGAAATGTGATCCTAGCAAACAATGTCTAAATTTCTGCAAGGCATATACCATTGCCAATCCTTCCCTTTTTGTGGTCGTGTAATTCTTCTTAGCTCTAGATAGTTTCCTACTTGCAAAAGCTATAGGATTATCAATTTCTCTTACACCAGGTTGTGCTAGTACCACTCCCAAAGATATACAAGAAACATCCACATGTACATGAAATTCCTTATTACAATCCAGGAATACTAGTATAGGAGCAACTACCATCTTTTCCTTCAACGTGTCAAGGCTATTTTGACATTCTTCATCCCATTTAAAAGTGACATATTTCTTCAACAAATTTTCCATAGGTGCACTAATCTGAGCATATCCTTTGATAAACTTCCTATAATATCCTGTATGTCCCAATGTAGTGCGAAGTTGTCTTACTGTCTTCGGTGGAGGTAAGTTCACAATGATAACAATTTTTGCAAGGTCCACCATTAATCCTTGCTTGCAAACAATATGTCCCAACAATATACCAAAAGGTACACAAAATATACACTTCTTTAAGTTCAGGGAGATCTGATACTGTCTACATGTATCAATCATAAGTCTTAAACTTCCAGTATGTTTGCTTAACAACCCAAATACTGTCCAATCATCAAAATATACTTCTAGAAATTTGTGGATATATTCTTTGAAAGTTGCAACCACCACTCTTGAAAATATAGCAGGGGCATTCTTCAATCCAAAAGGAATCATTGTGTATTGATATGAACCCCATTATGTAGCAAAGGAGGTCTTATGTCAATCTTCAGGTGCAATTCTAATATGATGATATCCTTAAAATCATTGTGTAAATGAATAAACTTCCTAACCTCCTACATTATCTAACACTTCATCTATGAAAGGGGTAGGGAAAGGATCATGTAAGCATGCATCATTCTGTAGAATTTTCCTATAGATTCATAAGCTTATGCAATTTACTAAAGCACGGGACAAGAATCTACTTCTACTGTCAACCAACGGAAGCCAATAGATCGATGAAAACAATATGAACAAGAAGAAGATAAATCAATGGCACATAACACAATATGTATCTGAGGAAAGCCTCAACTCAAAACCCCTATTATCTATATTGCATTAAATCAGAAATCCAAGATGATAATACAATGCTTGTTCTCACAAGAACAATCCCAACACTTAGTATGATCAATCTCCCTGGTCACAAGCAAGCTCAAGCCAATCTCTAGCCTCTTTTGCTGCTCTCCAAGCCCCTGATTCCTTGCACTGTTCCTTTGGGAAATAATCCATATTTAATGTGGGAAATCCTTCCTCAAAATTGCGCAATCCATTAGGTCCTCTTCCTAATTGCATGCATAATATTTACAACTCAGTAAATCATACAACTAATAGTACATTATCCTTGCACTCTAGTCTCAACTATGTCTTTCTCAGAATCGACATGCATGAGTTTCTGATGAGGGAATCTTTAATTAACTAGAGTGACACTTGTGGATTCACTAGTGCACCAACTGACTGTTAACTCTATATTAGTTCCACAAACTTTTTGGAACTAATTTAACTGAACATAACTCAGTAAAGTGAGTTATCTAATTACAACTCACAATTAAACTCATCCTGGACCCCTAAAACTTAGGGAAAACATATACATGACTTCAGAAAGACTTCCAACTCGAAATTCCTAAGTTAACTAAGTCAACTTAACTTAGTTAACTATTACAAGTTTCTATGAGAAAATAATTACAATTTTAATTTCAAAATTTAATTCAAGGAAAAATTAAATTGGAATTTTTGGATTCTATATTTAACATTTCTTGTTTCTATTTTCAACACTCCCTCTCAACAAGAAAGTAATTCAACTCAATCCTGATCTTGAACCTTTGGAATGTTCTGCATACAACACTTCTCTCTAATGTTGTTGCTACAGAAACTCCAGAAACAAGAAAAAAAAAAAAAAAAAACATCCATCATGAATCAGTATGATGCATCTGTCATCAAAGTCTCTGACTGCTACTGCCTCTGTCGACTGAAACTCTGTGCTTCTGTTGTCTCTACCTTTATGCACTGTTGTCAACCCTTCTTTGCGCTTTTTAGTATATGACTTCTCTAGCCTTGTCACTCTGATCTCTGATTGCATCAATCGCCATTGATTCCTCCTGCTACTATGTGCTTTTGGGCTCCCGTAGCAAGGTACGATCCATGAGACAAAACCTCTCAATGGACTCTGCCTAATTTAAGCCATCTTGGGACTATCACTTCACATCGTCCCACCTCACACCTGGAGGTATGGCTGCATGTTCTCCCTTTTCCACCTAGCTCAAAATACCCCCCTATTGGAGGTCTCTACATGAGTGGATGTCTCCACTCAGTCTCCTCTCAGCTCCTCCAATTGTGGCTGCTCCACAATTTCTTGAAGCTGCTTCTGAGGCTTCTTCTGGGGCTGCTTGTAGAGAGGTAATTCACTCTCCCTCTCAACCACCAAGTCTCTAACCTTTGCCTTGATCCTCAAGGCTTTGCATGCATCTTGTATCTCAAGTGCATACAGGTTCTTGGCTCGCAAACCAATCTATTTCATTTGTCCCGTCGTCACGAAATTTCTAAAAAAAGAGTTGATTTTAAATCAGTGATATATCCCTCATCCTAAGTCCAATTCAGACGATTTTTTTTTTAATTTTCGTATTTCTATGCAAGGAATCTAGATCTTCTATTTATTTTCCAAAATTTTCAACCAAAATTTTCCTATCTGCTTTTCAAACTTGCCGCCCAAAAAAAATCCTCCTCAATTTTCCCACTAGCGCCTTCTAGCTCCATTAAGAATTATACACATATGGTCTTCTGGATCTACCCTGAACTAGAGATCCATCAATTGGCAAGGAAATTTTTGAATTCTTCTCTTCTATATTGTTTTCAACTCCGATACCATGTAGAATTTTCCTGTAGATTCACAAGCTCATGCAATTTACTAAAGCACAGGACAAGAGTCTACTTCTACTTTCAACCAGTGGAAGCCAATAGATCGATGAAAAAAATATGAAATCCAAGATGTTAATACAATGCTTGTTCTCACAATAACAATCCCATCACTCAGTATGAAAAATCTTCCTGCTCAAAAGAAAACTAAATCCAATCTCTAGCCTCTTTTGCTGCTCTCCAAGCCCCTGATTCCTTACACTGTTCCTTTGAAAATTAACCCATATTTAATGTGGAAAATCCTTCCTCAAAACTGCGCAATCCATTAGGTCCTCTTCCTGGTTGCATGCATGATATTTACAACTTAGTAAATCATACAACTGATGGTGCACTATCCCTGCACTCTAGTCTCAACTGGGTCTTTCTCAAAATCGACATGCATGAGTTTTTGATGAGGGAATCTTCAGTTAACTAGAGTGACACTTGTGGATGCACTAGTGTACCAATTGGATGTTAACTCTCTATTACTTCCACAAACAATTTGGAACTAATTTAATTGAACATAACTCAGTAAACTGAGTTATCTAATTACAACTCACAATTAAACTCATCCTGGACCCCTAAAACTTAGGTAGAACATATACATGACTTCAGAAAGACTTCCAACTCGAAATTCCTAAGTTAACGAAGTCAAATTAACTTAGTTAACTATTACAAGTTGTTGTGAGAAAAGAATTACAATTTTAACTCACAATTTAATTCAAGGACAAATTAAATTGGAATTTCTGGATTCTATTTTTAACATTTCTTGTTACTAATTTCAACACATTCAACTTCCTTAAATCAACAAAGATCATGATTTCTCCTTGATTTTTCTTTTCTTGTACCACCATAGGACTTACCCACTCTGATTCTTCCATAGGCTCAATAAATCCTGTTGTTATCATCTTATCCAACTCAACTTTTACTTTCTCCTTATACTTCGGATTCAATCTGTAAGGTATTTGCTTGGCTGGCTTCACATCAGGCTAAAGGGGGATATTCATAACTCCTAAATCTCCTACTATACCCTTCATTTATGAAAAAATAGTGGGAAACAACTCCTAATATTCATGAAGCAATTCTATCATTTTGTTTATTGTTTCTTCATCCCAATAATCTCCTATAGTTGCAAACTTTGGTTCCTCTTCTAATCCTATATTTACCTTCTTTGTTTTTACTGGCTTTGTTATATCTGGTATCTCTAGCTCAGGTCCATTTACTTCGCGATGTCCTTCTGATTATGTTATTTCAATGTTGTGAGGATATTCTTCTTCTTCTGCAATAAGGTTGTAGCATTCTAGTGCATGTTCTATCTGTGCAACCCAATCAGGTTGCTGCCATGTCCTTGGAGTTGAATTCTCAAATATCTTCTTCTTAACTGTCTGAAGGGTTGAATCTATATATGGAAAATCATCTTCAAAGCTAAATTTCAATATAAACCCATCAACCATATTTTTCCAGGTCGCAGTACCATGTCGAAGCTCCGTTTCGAGTTACCAATTCTGAGGAATTTTTCTAATGTATGAATGAACCCATGTACCCATTCTTGTTGTGGAATCTCCTTCGATGTTGTAGTACATAACCGGATATGCTCCCTGGGACTGGTTTCACCATTATATTTCAACTCCATCTCTGTTTTTATCTCACCAAATCTTATCCACATCAACCTTCGACATTCCTACCAACCTCCAATATTCTTCTTATGTGTACCCCACCATCTAGCAGGAGTAGCTTTTAGGGCTATATCCAAAGATAGCAATCTTTGACTTTCTTGAACCTGTTCCTCTTAATCATCAAGAAAACATTCACATCACCCAATCCATCATAAGAAGGAAAGTTACATACTTCATATGTCATGCAACAAACTGATTTAGTAACTCTTGCACAGCCTTGTAGATACTTTATGCATCCTATTCTGCCAATTCTCTGATTCTTCTTTTGAATCTGATGTACAAGAACTGTCATGCTCCCAAGTTAACTTGCCCTCTATAGTAGGGTTAACAAAATCATGTTCCTTTTCTGTCAATTGATAGATATTATCTATATCAACTGCGCAGTATTATTCTCTTATTGGCTCTGTATACCTTTGTCCTTATGATGGATCCAAGGGAACAATTACCCTCATATTATTCCATTCAAATATCATATGTCTCTTCTTTAGATTAATTATAGCCATGTTATCAAATGCCCAATCAAGTCCCAGTAACGTAGTATAGGTTTTACTGTCATCCACAATTTCTATTACTTCAAAGTTAGCCGTAGTGTGGACTCCTTCAATGTCCACTGTCACACCTAGTAGTCTTCCTAAAGGGATGATCTTCTGCTGATTTTCCATCCTTAGCTGAATAGGTGGCCACTGTAACTTCAGCTTACCCATTAAATCCCATGTCTGCTTTGTCACATCATTAGCTTCAGATCCCAGATCTAAAATAACTGGATCCATCTCATAGTCTCTTATCTGTGCACTAAGCCTCATTTATCTTCCTGTTCTCTTCTATTGATGCAATTTTTTAACTGTGCGCAACTCACTTCACGATATTCCTTTAGATGAAAATGAATCTATCAATTCTTTAAGTCCTTCTACAACCTTTTGATCTCTTAATAACTTCATACAAGTTTGCATAAAAGAATTTAAAATTCCTTCTTGGTTTGTCGACTCCTGATCTTGTGTCAAAGCTTGTTTCGGTGTCGAAGTTGATGCTATGTCCCAGTTACTTTTCTGTTTCGGCTATGCACTAGATTTCGAAGCTCCAGCATCCATAAAGCTTCACTTGGATTCCATAAACACTTCTTTTTCCTTTTGAATATAAAGACGGGAGTTTTTTCAACAGTCTTTCTGATGAGAACCAGTATTGCAACAAGAATGTTGCAACTCCTGGGGATACCATCTTTACTTTATCAACTCGGGGTTCATACAAACTTGGAGGTGACAGTGTTGTATACACAAGTAAAAGTGATGGTTCTGCCTTTTGTCACTATTTAGATGGCAAGAGACCGCTAGGGTTTTCAAGTCAAACTTCTATGGATTCAGAAGAACCTTGATTACTGATGAAAGAAAGAGAAATCTACTCTAGGAGAAAGCTTCTCTACTGCAATAAGGAAAAGGAGTGAAATCCAATGCTAAAAACACACCATTTCCTAACTAACTTCTGAGAAACTATGCTTTACAATAATGCCAAGCTAACATGTATGAAATGATACTGTCCTAAGCATGAAAGTTCAAAACATCAAACATCACTATTGTGCATGTAAAGGACTGAAATAAATATGTTTTCTTCTTTTTATTCTTTTTATGGAAAAACAAGTGTGAAAGATAATCAATTTTAGTGATGTGGCAAGTGGATTAAGGATGTTGGTGGATGGTTGGAAGGTTTGGGAGACCCTTAGGTGACCTTTTGTGGCTTCCTAGAGGTTTTCCCTCAATTCGACCTCAAAACAGGCCACTACAAGAAAACCTACAGGATGTCCTAAAAACCTACAGGATTCCCTGTATTTCTACAGGATACAGCCGAGAGAAAAACGATGGGCGTTGGAGGTGATGGAAGGCTTAGGGAAGGTGGTTTTTGGATGGAATGGAGTGAGAACTCAGAAAATGCCTAGGATCACTCAGAACTCAAAACCAAGGTTGGGAGATGGTTGGATTTTCTCAACATGCTTGGAGAAGTTTCCACATAAAATGATGAAATTGGTGAAGGTCTCAGTGAAAGAAAGGAATGATTATGGGTGGATGAAGTTGGAAGGAGGTTGCTTGCTATGAAATATTTCTCTACTTCTGAAACACCTGCACTGCATCAAACAATGATATTTTCCCAAATATCATGTAAACAAGAAGAATTTCAATGAGCTAGAAAAACATATTTTAATGAGATAGTTGTCTACTTCATGCATGAGGAAAATTTGCAGAATAAGATGAAGTCATTGATGAGATCTACTGTAAGATTGAAAATGTAAGAAATGATAATTAAAACCTACACTTGCGAACTGATCAACTGCTGGTTCAAGTACAATAAACTCTAAATTCTATGAGAAAGTAGAAATCTATCTTTTTGGGGCTGCATAGGGGTCCTTTCCTCAAATCATGATCCCTGAAGGAGGAAGTGAGGCTAAAACACTTATTGACAGCTTTTTAGTGTTCCTTTTATCCCTTCTATCCTATTGCTGAAGTAAAGCACAAATGGAAGCAAACTAATAAACAAACTAATCAAATCTACACTACTTGCAATGAAATACTTCTAAGGAAAATTTAACCATGAATCTATGAAACTAATCTAAGCATACAGATACAAGAAGAGGAGCCTTTTCTACTAGGGTTGGGCCCTAACCCAAGAGCTTTAGCCCTCTGAGTTAACTCAGTACTGGATCATGAAAAAACTCATTCTCATTATCAAAATAGATAATTGCATAGCAATGTCTTCCACAAGTCTGGAGCTCCAAAATAACTACTGTTTCTACAAAGTAAATTCAAATCCTAATGAGGCTCTAGGCCTATTTATTTATACAACTGAAGTCTCCAGTGACTTCCTTAAATATAGGGAGGCTCGGCTCCCAAAATCGAGATGAAATAACTCTTTGACTATCACTTGCTCGGCTGCCTTTTGATCTTCATGACTTGGTTGTTTGTACTCGAGCTAGTGTGATTGATGGAGGAATATTTGAATGAGGGAGGAGTAAATGAGGAGTACTTACCTCCTACAATCTCTCTTCCTTGTCCCACTCGAGTTTCACCCTTTAATCTTTCCAAAATTCCCTGATTTTCTCTCACAAACCTACATTTAATGCACATTAGTCCACTAGCCATAATATCTCACTTTGACTCATCTCATTAAACAAAATATAATCAAAACATGTAATAAGTTGTGAAAAGAGTTGATTTGACTAATCTAGGAGGTGAATGAAGGTCCATATAGTCACCCAATGATGAGGCTCATCATCACCCCCATACTGAAAGTGTTGCTCATCCTCTGAGCAACTCAATCAATATCCATGTCTTTCATAGCTCTAGTGGATTCCCTGACATCCCATTCTTTTGATGTGGGTTCTTCTTATTGTGCATAGAATCCTACCTTCCTTTCTATCTCCTCCCACCGCTTTCTTTCTTCCTCTTCCTTCCTTCCTTATAAAATCCCCAAGAGCAGTGGTGGACTAAGTCTCAAGCCAATCCAATTGACTTTGAGCCTTTGGATGGTTTGTTTGTATATGGGTTTCATGTTCAGTGCTTCTCTCATCCTTTGAGGAGAATGGTACTCTCTGATTTTCAAACTGTAAGGCAAAGTATTCCATCTCCTTTGGCAAGCTTGCATGTTGTCATCCCCTAACAGTCTGAACATATCCTCAAAATGTGTAATTGCTTGCTCTTGGGTAGCAAGATACCTGGGTGCAAGTTGAGGATCATTTGCAATTAAATTATGTGTGCTAATGACAACCATTGGATTGGACTGCTCAGCTCTTATCATGAGAGGCTTTGTTTGTTCCCTTGCCAATATCCTCTTCATTTCTGCAGCCCTTGCTTCCTCATGGTTCATCCATGATGCCAAAGCCATCAACTGTAAATCCCCTAGCTTTGCATTAGGGTCCCATACATTCATATTTGTCAAGGCCATGTTATGCAAGTAGAACTCAGACATCTTAGCCTTATCTTCCAATGTGCTTTGATCACAAAGATCAATGAACTGTCTATAATCCTGGAATGGCATAGTGCCTCTTTGTGCTAGGGTCTTGATTTGGAACTACAACCATTGTTCCTTAAGGTATAATGCATAGGACTTAGCTGGCATCCTGCATTGGATTGCTTCCAAAGATAGACTGGCCATGGATGCCAATTGATTCTCTCTTTCTTGCAGCTTTCCTTTCAACCATGCATTTTCTGCCTCCAACTGAGTTTTTATTATGGCCTCTCTATCCCTCAGGCTACTTAGTTCTCTGCCCATCTCTTTGAGCTTCTCCTCCATGTGACCAATGTCCTCCACTCCCTTGGACTTGGAAATCTGCATCCATCTATGTGTTCTGGCCCTTTCTTTCTCAAGCTCAAAAAATAATGGGATGGCAAATTTTTGTGGAATGACCCTGCCCCCTTCAATAAATCTATAGTAGGAGTCAAGGTTAGGTTGAGGACTAGGTTCCCTTAGCTCTGGGTCCTCTCTCTTTGTTTCTTGCTGCATACTTCCTTCCTTATCCAATTTCTGAGTTTCCTGTAGGTTTAGCAGAGTTTCTTGTAGGACTGCCTCTGCTTCCTATAGGTACTTCTGTGTATCCTGTAAGATGTCTTTCCTTTGGATGAGGTAGATCTAGTCACAGGCCTTATCTCATAAGTGATAGGAGAATTAGGGGAGGTTTGTGCTGAGGATCCTTCTCCTTGAGTTTTTGTAAGAGGAGTCATCTTCTCCTGCTGTTTAGGTGAGTCCTCAATAACAATGGGAACCTTGGTTGGAGTTTGAGGTTTTCCCTGCCTTATCCTTGTACTTTTTCTTGTTCTGAAGGATAAGGGGATTTGCCTCAATCTTTTGCCTTTTTGTTTGATATGGGTGCTAAGCGCAGTGAGGGCAGTTGCTGCCTCTTTCTCAGTGGGTATGGAGACACCTTGGGTGACTTCTCCTTGTCCTCTGCCTCCTCTTTTCCATCGCCCTTTTCACCTTTGTCCTTCTCCTCTTCTTCTCCCTCTAGATCCTCATCTTGTTTATCAGTTTCCTCCTTGACATCTTCCTCTGTTTCTTCATCACTTCCCTTCTCTTCCTCTTCCTCTTCATCTATTTCCTCTTCATCCCTCTCTGCTTCTTCTTCATATTTTTCAGTCTCTTCTTCATCCTTTTCACTGACAGTAGGGCTTCTATCATATGTGAGGGCCTTGATATCCACCTTTGTCGGCATGTCTCTAAAAATTGCCCCAAGTGATAAGAATTCTAAGGTTTTGGAGGGAATATTCTATGATGATTCTAATTAACCCATGGTGGGCTAGATGTTGGTAGTTTCCTTCCTGCACCTTCATGCTTGTATCTATCAGTGATTTCATAATGAAGTATGGTATGCTGAGCCTGTGGTGAGGAGGTGTTTCTGCTCCAAACCTCAATTATTCAAGATTGCTAAAGTGATATCCATATACCACACTATACCTACCTTCACATGATATGTATTTTATAATATGGTAGCTTACCTCATTCCAGGGGTATGATAGGCTTGCTCTCCTCACTCCATTTTTGTCTTCAATGGGCTCCTCTCCCTCTAGAAAGAATTTCTTCTTTGCAGTTTGGCTATCTCCCTTGTCTTCCTTTCTCCAAGGCACTCCTAAGGGAAGTATGGTAATTCTGCTTATGAGTTCATGGGTGAGCTCTATGGGAAGGCCTCTCACCACAACAATGGCATGGGTCCTCGTCAGTGGAATGAGGGAGAGAGAAAAATCTCTGGCTATTTCATCATCATACCCCATCCAATTATGCCTTGTGAACATTTCTAGCACAGGAGGGTGTTGGTGAATCCTTACAGTGTTAATGGGCTCCCTTCTATTAAACCCCCCTATCATTTTGTCTCGTGAATTTGAGGAGCAGAGATACAAAATTTTAATGGAGGAAATGGGACTGAAATTTCTGTGGATACAATTCCCTTATATAGCTATCAATTCATCAAACTAGGAGATTTTTCTATTATTTTTACTTGAAAAAATGGAAGGAAATGTAGAGCCTACCTCCCCATAGTGCTTTTTGTAGCCAACCCCTATGCTTCCCCCTCTGAAATTTCTCTTTGCCAATCTTGTAGACTGCCTGACAATATCCTGTAGGATTCTTGTGTGATCCTATAGGATTTCCTATAGGAAGTCCTACGCAGGAAAAAATGAATTTTTCCTCTCCTGTAGGTTTCTTGGGGATGAGAGCGACTTTGCTAGAGTGAGCCTCGAGAAGATGAATGAATGAGTGCATGGGGGTCAATGTTTATTTCCTCTTATGGTCGAGTTGAGTGAGGTGGTGTGCTAGCAGTAGAGGTATGAATTTCTATTTTTGGACCATTGCTCCCCACTACCATATCATCATTCCTTTCACCTCGTAATCAGATCCCACTTTGGACATCCGTAGTCTTAACTGCTTTCGACCTCATCCTCCTTTTCTTTGACTTGACTACTGCCATGTATGTGAGGACTAACTGTTTTTTCCTCGCTGACTGAATGAAGGTGGCCAAGTTAACTGGCCACCTTTCGCTTATAAACCAACTCGTTCACAACCTTTACATATTTTGATTACATTATGCAAATGAGAGAGTGAAGCGAGATACTTACTTGTGGTAACAATACCTTGCTGCAGTTTGTTGAAGAAACGAGGTTTTTGTTGTATGTTGGTTGCATGTGATCTCTCCTTCTTTTTTATTTTATTGTCCTTTGATGATTTCTTTGATGTGCAGGTACCTGGTGTTGAAGATGATGGTGCTGCTGCTACTCTGGAGCTTCTTCTACCCTTGGATCTCCATGTTGGAAACTTGCTGCAACTTATGATTTTTATCTGTGGGATAGGTTGCTACAGGATGTCCTGTAGCTACTTCTCCCTCATAATTTTTAGTCATTTCTACTGCTGGGACTTGAGGATGATGAACATGGACAGAGAGGAGGTCTAGGGGTGTGTCAATAATGAGAAATAACCCTTCAGGTGTTGTTCCCCTTTTCTCCCTGTCTCATTTTTTCCTCTGTGTTTCTTCTTGAAGACTATAATTTTTTTTTTTGAAAACTGATTTTTTTAATGATGAATGCAAGGGTGACGAAGGTGGAGAGAGGTATGGTAATGAAGTGGTGATGTAGGAATTTTATTCTTTTGACATGTGTAGGTCATTTCCTTGCCCTAGGGTTACTTCCTTTAGGATTCCCAAGCCACTATAATTCCTACAGGATCATCCTGTAGGTTTTTAGGGGATCCTGTAGGTTTACAGGGGATCCTGTAGAAAACACATTACCCTTGCAAACCAAGGAAAATGAGTGAAAAAAATGAAAGGAATGGTGGAATGATGAAGGATAGTGAATGGAGAAATAAAAATATGAGTGGAATAGGTCCCTTTTGATTCTCCTTTGCTCTCTGATCGGCAAACAATTTTTCATGATTTTTTTCTTTTCTCTTTTTTTTCTTTTTTTTCTTTTGAAAACAACTAGTCTACCTCCAAGAGGTTTTCATCCTAGCTGCTTGCCCTAGGCGCCTCAAGAGAGGTTTTCACCTAGAGATCTTTTTATTTCTCTCTCTCTTTTTTTTTTTTTTCTTTTTGACACCATTGGGCCGCCCCAAGAGGTTTTCAACCCAATAGTGGGACTCAAGCACCTCATGGAGGTTTTCACCTGAGTCTCCTTATTTTTTATTTTTATTTTCTTTTTTCTCAGTGACTTGATGAGGCAGGAGCTGAGGCTTGCTCCACCACCATCACTATTTTATTGATACCATCAATGAACTCTTGCTTTGACAATGGCCTTTTGTAAACTTTCAATCTGTGCCCATTAACAAGTAAAGGAATGGCCTCTGCATCTATGGTTCTGATCTGCACTAAACCATTATCATGACATCTCTCTATAACATAAGGCCCTAACCATCTTGTCCTTAACTTTCCCTTAAAGTCTTTATACCTAGAATCATATAACAAGGCCCAATCACCTTCTTGAAATTTCTTATCCTTGATGTTCTTATCATGCCAGATCTTCCTCTGAATTTGAGTTACCTCTATGTGTAGGAGGGCCTGCATTCTGAACTCATCTAAACCATTCAACTGGAGCAATCTCTCTTTTTGTGCACTGCTGAGATCTAGATCTAGTTGGGCTGCCATCCTCAATGTATTATACTCAAACTCAATGGACAACAGGGCCTTTTTCCCATAGACTAGCTCATAGGGTGTGAATCCAGTGGTGGTCTTCCAGGTGGTATTATAGGCCCAGGTGGCCTCAACTAGTCTATCTGCCCAATATTTCCTGTTGCTGCTAACCACTTTGGTCAAGATGCCCTCCAGTGCTCTGTTGGTCACCTCCACTTGCCCATTAGCTTGTGGGTGATAGGGAGTGGAGGTTCTATGCTTGATCTTGTGCTGGCTTAGCAAGTCTTCAATCATGTTGGAGGTAAACTGGCTGCCTTGATCAGTGACCAATTCTTTAGGGTACCCAAACTTGTAAAATACATTCTCCCTTAAGAACTCAGCCACCTTCTCCTCTGTTGTTGCCTTGATTTCCTTGGTTTCAGCCCACTTAGTCAGATAGTCAGTGCATACAATGATATACTTCTTTTGCTTGGAAGGAGGGTCAATAGGTCCAATGAAGTCCATGCCCCACTTGTCAAATGGCTCGAAAGTCACTTGAGGTTGCAGAAGCATTTCATCTCTTGGAGTAAGATTTCCCATCCTTTGGCACCGATCACACTGACTAGTATATCTTTTCACATCTTGATGAAGAGTGGGCCAATAATAACCAGCTTGTAACACTTTAAATGTTGTCCTCTTTGCTGCAAAGTGACCTCCACAAGGCCCATCATGACATGTCAGAAGGATGTCAAATACTTCCTCCTCCCTGACACACCTTCTCAGAATTTGATACAGGCCTAGCTTGAAGAGGTTGCCCCAATCCAAGTGAAGGGGGCGCTCTTCCTCACAATCTTGCTTTTCTCTTTGGAGGACAAATTCGGTGGGAACTGTGCAGATACCAAATAGTTTTCTATGTCAGCAAACCATGGAGAGAGAACTGAAATGGTGAATAAGTGCTCATCTGGTAACTAATCATCAACCATTCCCTCCTCACCTACAGGCAAAGTTAATCTGGACAAAAAATATGCAACAACATTTTCCTTACCAGGCTTATCAACAATAGTTAGATCAAACTGTTGTAATAAAAGTAACCATCTAATAATCTGGGCATTCACATCAGGTTTATTCATTAAATATTTGATTGCAGCATGGTCAGTATGTACAAATGTTTGATAGCCTGTAATATAATGCCTAAATTTTTTCAATGAATGCACAACAGCCAGGAGCTCCTTTTCGGTCACTGTGTAGTTCAGCTCGGCCTTTGACAAATTCTTACTGATAAAGTAAATGGCATAAGGCAATTTTTCATCTATCTGGCCTAGGGCTACTCCTATGGCTTTGTGTGAGGCATCAACATGTATATGAAAAATAAGGGCCCAATATGGGCCTCGGAGAATCGGTGCAGTGGTTAACTGGTCCTTCAGGGTGTCCAGGGCCTCTTGACAACTTTTTAAGCATACAAACTCAGAGTCTTTGGCCAACAACCCAAATAAAGTTGAAGCCAACTTGTTGAAGTCTTTTATAAACCTTCAGTAGTATCCAACTAACCCTAGGAAACTTATGACATCTCTCTTCTTTTGAGGAGGTGGCACCCTTTGGATGATAGTTATTTTGTTTGGGTCCACCTGCAGTCCTTGCTGAGATATTGAATGACCTACCACAGTCCCTACAGTCATCAAGAATTCACATTTTTAGAGACTGAGAGACAGGTTCATCTCAATGCATTTGTGCAGCACCTTACCTAAGTTGGACAAAGCCTCCTGGAAATCACATCCATAAGGTGTAAAATCATCCATATAAATCTCTACCGCATCATGGATTAATTCAGTAAAGATACTCAGGACTACTCTTTAGAAAGTGGCAGGAGCATTGCATAGGCCAAAAGTAAGGAACCTATAGGCGAAAGTACCCCAAGGACAAGTGAAGGTGGTTTTATCCTGGTCTTCCGGGCTTATCTGGATTGGATTGTACCCACTGAATCCATCTAGGAAAGAGAAAAACTTTTTCCCTTCCAGACCATCTAGCACTTGGTCGATGAAAGGTAGAGGGAAATGGTCCTTATTTGTGGCTTTTTTTAACTCCCTGTAATCGACAGAAATCCTCCACTTACCATTTTTCTTTGGAACCAACACCAAAGGAGAGACCCACTCACTGTCTGAGATAGGGTAAATGAATCCTGCATCTAACAGCTTTTGCAGTTCTTCTTTGACTATATCTTTAAGAGTTGGATACATCCTTCGTTGGGGTTGTCGAACTGGCTTGCAATCTTCTTTGATATAAATGTGGTGAGTACACACCGAGGGGTGCACTCCCTTCATTTCTTTGTAACTCCAAGCAAAGGCATCTAGATGTTCCTTTAGCAGGTTGCACAACTTTTCTTCTTGCTGAACAAAAAGAGATGGGTTGATTTTCAAAGTTCTCTCGGGGCTAAATTCTATGGCTTTGACACGGATAGTGTTGGAATCAGCTAAGCATGGATTAATCTGATGGTTGTTCTGGGTTTCCTTTACTACTTCTAAGGACAATGTACTGGGAGTTGGACTTTGGAGTATGTGTTCAATCAAATCATCTTCATCCTGTTGTCCCCCTCCCATGGTTGTTTCTAAGGTATAGAGTTGGGTGGAATAAACTTCATCTTCCTCCTCCTCTTCCAACCACAAAGGTAAGTCATGTTCTAGAGATGGCTGAGCAGGAGGGTATAGGACTAACTGCTTGAACATATGCCCATTTTTTATGGTCATATTTCCATCCCTGCAGCTAATGTAGGAATTGGCAGTGGCTAACCAAGGCCTCCCAAGGATGAGAGGGTAACCGGTAAGCTTAGCCTTAGGTTGGATAACTAGAAAATATGCAGGGTACTCCAAGAGTCAATGGAGACCATCACATCCTCCACAATCCCCTCAGGGGTCACTATGGAGTGGTCTGCAATTTGCAGAACTGTTGTGGTCTTTCTCAATGAACCTTGGAGGTTGAGCTTGAGCATGGTGTCCTTGGTTATCACATTAATCACAGCCCCAAGATCGATCAAAGTGTGTGGGACAATGGTGCCATTGATGTGCACATCTACTACAAGGATTCCAGGGTCCAAATACTTTGGATAGATTACCTGCCCCAGCATTAAGTCAGGCAGTTGTCCAATTACATTAATGGTAGGGGCATCTCTTCTTCGCCTCCCTGGATGCTCGAAGAACTTCTCCTTAATCAACTTGTTATAAATAGGTACATCTTTAATAAATTGGAGAAGTGGAATTTTGACACACAGGTTTTTCAATTCTCCCAGAAGTTCAGTCTCTTCTGGGGTAGTCTGAAGTGGTTGGGTTAATATCTCAGGAAAGGGTGGTGGATTTACTTTAGGCATGCTTTCCTCTCTTTCCTCCTCAACCTCCCTAGGTGGAGGTAGAGGTTGGTTTTCCAGGAGTACTCTCCCAGATCTCAGGTTGATTTCCTGAATTTCCATAGCATAAGCTGGATAGGATGTCTCTCCACTGTATACTTGTTGTGTCTGTCTGTTGTTCGGGTTCAGATTTGGCTGGGTAGGCATCTGGGGTTGTTTAGGTGGAGCAGACTGTATACTTGTTGAGCAGGTGGTGAAGGAAATAAATCTGGAGCATTGTTGTATGGGGGCCTCCACCCTTGGGGCGGTGCACTCCATTGAGGTTGTGGCAGAGCATATGGTTGAAATGACTGGCTGGCTAGCTAGGAATGATACTAAGGTGCAAAGGACCAAGGAGGAGGTGTAGACCAGGAAGGATGAGTAGGGGCCCCCCAAGAAGGTATGGATGTGGTATGGTTGGGGTTGTAATATGCATGGGATGACCCTTGCATGCCCTGTTGGTATGGCCTAGGCCCATGAGGTCTCCTTTGGTTTATGTAGCAGAGTTGTTCAGTTACCCCTTCAACTCCTTGATATACAACTTTTAATCCAGGGAGAGAAGGGCACTTTTCTGTGGAGTGGTTTTCTTCACAGGCTGAGCAGATTTCAATGGACATTCATTCCTAGGGTGCCTACTGGTGCATCTAGGACATAAAATGGCTAAGGCTCTCTCTGCTTCCTCCTATTTTCTCTTAATGTGCATAGTGTCCATCTGTAGGGCAAGTGTTTGCAACATCTCACTCTTGAAATCCTCCAGCATGTTTCCAATTTCACCCTTGATGGATGAATTGGAAGAGGATGGACTGACCATAGGTTGACTACCCCTACCCTTTTTCCTAGCTGCCCTAGAATGGTTTCTAAAGACAGTATTGATATCCTCATAGGGTAACTGGTAGATATCCCCTCCTGCTAACAAGTTTAGGGTATCTAGAAGATCTTCCCTTACTCCTCTAAGAAGGACTAGCTTTAGTGACTCAGGGTCAAGTGTGCACTTGGCCCTTTTGTGGCTAAGTTGAAATATTTCTTCATAATCCTCTAGGGATTCATCATGCCCTAAGGTCATCCTAAAAATTTCCTCTTTAGTATATTTAGACCTACAGTAGTCTCGATACTTATTGTTGAAGGCTTGTTGCATTTGAGCCCAAGTTGTGATGTTATCTCCAGGTAAACCCATGAACTAGCGCAAAGATACATCCTTGAGAGTGGATGGAAATAGTTTCAACTTCTGCTCATCATTGGTGTAGTCATAGGTTTGGCATATGACAACAAACTCAAATAAGAAAGTGTCTGGATCTTCTGAGATCAGGCCATGGAAATGAGGAAGGGAATAGGGGCTTATATTTTTCATCTTAGTATCCCCATTGGTTTCCATGATGGGGAAGGCACCCTCAACTCTTTCCCTATTTCCTCTGTCATTTCTGTTTTCAGCCATTGGTTCAGTAGGAATGGGTTCTCCTTCTTCTTCTTCCCATGTAGGTTCTTCAAATATGTCTGGTTTCTCACCTAAGGGTTCCTCCAATTCACAGCCACCAAAGAAGAGGGAAGGTTGGCTGTTTGAAGCAGTGGGGGTATTTGGAAAAAATTTCCCTAAGTTATCCCTATTCCTACGAGGCATGAAAAAAAAATGTTTTTGTTGTGTTTTGTGTTTTTTTCAAACTTTGAAAGTAATTGCAGAATTGAAATTGTAAACTGAATGAAAACTACTGACTGAATGGAAAATTAACTGCTTGATTGAAATCTTACTTGCAGAATGGAAAGGAAAGCAAAGAATGCAAAATGGAAAAGGAAGCAAACTAAATTACTTTTGCAGAAATGAAACTACTAGCAAAATATTAGAAACAAGAAATGGAAGAAAGAAAGTAGTAATCACATATTACTCAGACACCTCCCCGGCAACGGTGCCAAAAAGTGATGAGCACCAATATTGCAACAAGAATGCTGCAACTCCTGGGGTTACCAGCTTTACTTTATCAACCCAGGGTTTGTACAAACTTGGAGGTGACAGTGCTATATACACAAGTAAAAGTGATGGTTCTACCTTTTTTCATTGTTCAGCTAGCGAGAGACCACTAGGGTTTTCAAGCCAGACTTCTATGGATTCAGAAGAAGCTTGATTACTGATGAAAGAAAGAGAAATCTACTCTAGGAGAAAGCTTGTCTACTGCAATAAGGAAAAGGACTGAAATCCAATGCTAAAAACACACCATTTCCTAACTAACTGCTGAGAAACTATGCTTTACAAGAATTCCAAGATAACATGTATGAAATGCTACTGTCCTAAGCATGAAAGTTCAAAACATCAAACATCACTACTGTGCATGTAAAGGACTGAAATAAATCTGTTTTTTTCTTTTTATTCTTTTTATGAAAAACAAGTGTGAAAGCTAATCTCTTTTGGTGATGTGGCAGGTGGCTTAGGGATGCTGGTGGATGGTTGGAAGGTTTGGGAGACCCTTAGGTGACCTTGTGTGGCTTCCTAGAGGTTTTCCCTCAATTCGGCCTCAAAACAGGCCACTACAGGAAAACCTACAGGATGTCCTAAAAACCTACAGGATTCCCTGTATTTCTACAGGATACAGCCGATGGCCGTTGGAGGTGATGGAAAGCTTAGGGAAGGTGGTTGGTGGATGGGATGGAGTGAGAAAATGCCTAGGATCACTCAGAACTCAAAACCAAAGTTGGGAGATGGTTGGATTTGCTCAACATGCTTGGAGAAGTTTCCATGTAAAATGATGAAATTGGTGAAGGTCTTAGTGAAAGCAAGGAATTATTATGGGTGGATGAAGTTGGAAGGAGGTTGCTTGCTATGAAATCTTTCTATAGTTCTGAAACACCTGCACTGCATCAAACAATGATATTTGCCCAAAAATCATGTAATCAAGAAGAATTTCAATGAGCTAGAAAAATAGAGTTTCATGCATGAGGAAAATTTGCAAAATAAGATGAAGTCATTGATGAGATCTACTATAAGACTGAAAATGGAAGAAATGGTAAATAAATCCCACACTCTCAAACTAATCAAATGCTGGTTCAAGTACAATAGACTCTAAATTCTATGAGAAAGTAGAAATCTATCCTTTTGGGGCTGCACAGGGGTCCTTTCCTCAAATCATGATCCTTGAAGGAGGAAGTGAGGCCAAGACACCTATTGACAGCTTTTTGGTGTTCCTTTTATCCCTTCTAACCTATTGCTGAAGTAAAGCACAAATGGAAGCAAACTAATAAACAAACTAATCAAATCTACACTACTTGCAATGAAATACTTCTAAGGACAATTTAACCATGAATCTATGAAACTAATCTAAGCATACATATACAAGAAGAGGAGCCTTTGATGCTAGGGTTGGGCCCTAAATCAAGATCTTCAACCCTCTGAGTTAACTCAGTATTGGATCATGAAAAAGCTCATTCTCATTATCAAAATAGAAAATTACATAGCAATGTCTTCCACAAGTCTGGAGCTCCAAAATAACTAGTGTTTCTACAACAAAAATTCAAATCCTACTGAGGCTCTAGGCCTCTTTATTTATAAAACTGAAGTCTCCAATGACTTCCTTAAATCTAGGGAGGCTCGGCTCCCAAAATTGAGATGAACTAACTCTTTGACTATCACTTGCTCCACTGCCTTTTGATCTTCATGACTTGGCTGCTTATACTCCGAGCTAGTGTGATTGATGGAGGAATATTCGAATGAGGGAGGAGTAAATGAGGAGGATTTACATCTTACAATCTCTCTTCCTTGTCCCACTCGAGTTTCAACCTTTAATCTTGCCAAAATTCCCTAATTTTCTCTCACAAAACTGCATTTAATGCACATTAGTCCACTAGGCATAATATCTCACTTTGACTCATCTCATTAAAAAAAATATAATCAAAACATGTAATAATTTGTGAGAAGAGTTGATTTGACTAATCTAGGAGGTGAATGAAGGTCCATATAGTTACCCAATGATGAGGTTCATCACTTTCTAACCCATGCAGTCTCAGATTCCTTGTTTTCATTTACTTTGTCATCATTGGTCGTCCACTTCTAGTAACAATACTAATTCGGGGGTCATCAGTTCTTTTTTTAGCCGTCATCATTTGGATATTCTGCGTTGGCTGCTGGTTTTCTTTTCTTGCATTTTTTCCACAAGTATTGGACATTCTTCGATTACATGGTCAAAAGCTTTACAATACTTACATGTCGTAGTGGGATTCTGACAATCTCTTGGAAAGTGTCTTGGTTGGTCACAGTTCTAGCAAATAATATGTTCACGTCCTCAACTAGATCCACCACCTCGACCTCTTCCTTGATAACCACCTCAGCCATTGTGTTTTCCATTATCCTCATGTCCATGTACTTCTGCTTACATTCTCTAAGTGTCAGCACCGCATTCCATCATTAGTTTATAAGCTCGACAATGGTTCTCATCATGTCCTACTGATTTACAAAACTTTCAATATAAGTTCCTGGGAGTCTGTACATATTTTTGCAACAAATAACAATCTTTTGATCTATGTTCGCCTCTAGTTTTGCATATCTCGCACCATAGGTTGGATCTGGCATTCAAAGGATTCAATGCTCCACTAGCCATGTAATTTCTGAATAGAGGGCATTGTTCTTTAGAGTGGCCTTCTGATTTGCACTTCGTACACCACACTTATTCTTTGACTTCTTTACTTTTCTTCATATCTTGTAATTGCAGAGTCAAATTTTCCAGCTAACTCTAAATCTATTGCATACCTGCATTGGTATCTCCTATAGGCGAAGCTTCTAATTTCATTGCAAGCTCTAGAGCTTCGGCTTGAGTTTCTATCTTCTGTTGTGTCAAAGGAAATATGATATGTGGCAGCAATGCAACTATGAACCATTCCTTATGTTGTTGCAGAGCTATGTCGAAGCTTACCTGATCCAATAATACCTTGAATCTCTGGTCAAATTCCCAAACAAACTCAGTAGGCCTTTGTTTGATTTCTTTTAACTTTGTGATACACTACGACTTAGACTTCAGCTTCTTAAATTCTTTTGCCATCATTGTTTTAATTTCTGCGAATGACTTGATCTGATTGCTCGAATACTTCATGTACCACGTAAACGCTTTATCTCGGAATGTCATGATGAGTTGTTCTTTATTTATATTTTCATCATGGACCTGCTTCATTGTCCATACTGCTTCGCATAAAAACCAGAATTGTTCTGGATCTTCTGATCCAGTTCCTTTAAAAACAAGTAGCTTAATATCATCGACCATATTTGTTCTCGGAGGGGGAGGGGAGGGGGATGGCGGGTAGGGGGGGTAGGGGGGCGGAAAAAACCAAAAGAACCCTTATTATTACTCAATTTTGGCTCCGACGAACTTTCAGGCTGGAAGGGCGAATATTGCGGAGTTACTTCAGGGTTCTCAGGGAGACTTTCTTCACTTTCAGATTCACTCAAAAGAGGGCTATAGTCAGTTTCTATGAAATTCTTCGAATCTTAGCCACGAGATCTCTTTCCAGTGTCTATTCTATATCTTTTTCCACTTAGCGTTGTTCCAGTCTCTTCTTCGAATATTTTCCCAAACATAAGTAAACTAATAATCTGACTGCGGTCGTAAAATTCACTATTCACACAAAAGCATCTTAATCAAGAGTTTTAAAGACCTCAAATACTTACCTTGCGGTCCTTTGAAAATTTGTCGTTCTACTTCAGTGTAGGACACAATCGAGTCTATCGCGAATTCGGTAATGAATCCTCCCAAGATGCTACCAATCCAAAAGTCAACAGCTCTTGAAATTCTATTGTCAATTTTCTTGAGTCGTTGTGTTAATTCAAGAGTTCAATCCTTAGGTTCATCTCCTTTAAAACAATCTTTTCTTTTGATCGACCTTGATATCCAGTACAACTCAACATGAAATGAACCGAAGAAAATTTCGTATTGATCTTTGAAAATATACTTCTATAACCACCTTTTAGACAAAAGACGAGGGCTTCTATTCTCTTGATCTGCAAATTTTCGTTCCTTCTATTCTACCCAATCTTGAATTTCCTTCTTCAATGGATGCCACATCCACATATCCCTCAAACATATCTTGGTCCCGACAATGGAGCCATTTGTTGCCTTAGGTTGGGTTGACCCAGGTTCGATATTTTACTCCACACCAACAAAAACCCTCAATCGTTGGCCCTTTCGGAAACGACCTGCAAGCAGATCGCAGTTTCACCTGAAGTGACAATGGGAGGATGCAGAACCAGCTTTCTGCAACCTTGAGGGATGATGCGATGTGGTATTTTATGTTCTTTTATCCTTAACATAAATATATTACTTCGCATTCATACATTACTTTGCCATATTACATTCATCACTTAAAACATATCATGTAAATCCATAAAAATTCACTGTACAGAAATAAAGTGCAATTGTAACAAACTACTACGCTATAGCAAGTAATAAGAAAATAAACACATGAAGACACAGATTTTACCATTGTTCATCCCAATGTGGGACTACATCCACATGAATTGTTGCTTATAATAGAGGATTTGTACAAAAAATAGTTCTTAGCCTGCGCACTCAACTGCAGGAAATCCACGCACTCAGCTGCAGACTCAGGCCTTTGCGCACTCAGATGCAGAGGCTCATCTTCCTTCCAAAGTAAAGATCAACAAGATACAACCTGTTGTGGCCACCAACAACCCCCCTCTTTGTTTGGTATTAGCAATAACACCAAGCAAATGGGGACCCTTAATAAAAAATCCAAAAAACATTTTATGAAAATTTTTGTATTTCAACTCCTTAAAACTGTATCGCATCGCGAGAAGAGAATGAAACGTTTTTTTTTATGAGCATAATAAACTGCGAAGAAGTGACGCGAAATTCATCGCATCGCATACATTATGAAGTGTTCTTAAAAGAAAAATCTTAAGAAACCTCCGACGGCCGATATGCGACGTCGCATATCGCAACATCGCGTAAGCAGCACACAATGATTGAGTGGCTAAGCGCGATCTGCGATCTACGATGAGTGCGATTTTCGATAAATGCGATCATAAACTTCTGCGATGACACATCTTGACGACGCGATCCGCGATGCTGCGATGCGAGTCGCAGAAATCACCCATCGCAAATTTTCCTCGGCGCAGTATTCAAGGAAAGCTGCCCATAAACCAAAATTGGGGGCGCGCCTTAAAAGAAATTAATGATTGTACGCCAAAGTATTCAAGAAGGACAGTTGTGTGTTTTTCGAAGAGTCAGTTCGTTATGAATGTCATGATTATGCATTCATAAGAGCTTAAAGCTTTCATGTCAATCTTTATTATCGTTATTATCTTCCTTTGCATAAACTGTAAAACAGAAAATAACATGAAGCAATGTGCAGGAAACATCTAAGGAAAAGGGGAAAGCGTCAATGCTCGGAGAACAGAGAAGAGATCCCTTCAGAGATGGATGCCGCATGCAACAGGACCACAGATTCCAGAGTATCACTCGACAGATGCTGATGTCAATAGGCCATCCAAAACTCTGAGTCAAAGGCGCACAAAAGCAGCATGTTTACAAAAGATCCTGAAGCTTATGGGTAAAGCAAAAAGAAAAAGACGCTAAAGAAGGAAAATGCACTAGAAAAGCCTGGAACAGAAAACGGAGGCAGTTTTCGATGCAGAAAATTGTTCAGAGAGCAAAGTCCCTAACTTATTCAGTCATTCGCAAGGCCGGAAATCGAAATAGCAAAAGCAGGATCAGTTTGAGAGAAATTTGGGTTATTACCAAGTATACACGCAGTGAATACACCCAGCCAGAGGAAGATTCTCGAAAATATCTTCTAGTTTACCAGAAAGTGGTGCCAACGCTTGTTATTTCTATTTTCATAGCTCAAACGAAAGCAGAAGGCGACCAGCCGACTCTTCCCAGGCGAATGTTGCATGCTTGCAGCACTAAGGAGCAAATACAGAAATGGTTAGGAATTAGATTCAATTTTTAGAAATAGTTTTGTTTTAGCAGAAGGGCGGTCATTTAAAACCGTATCCTAAATTTATGTAATTAAGTTAATTAGTTAGCAGTATTTAAACCCTTCTCATGCATTTGGAGAAGGGTCCAGAAATTTGTCAAAAAACTTGTCCTCGGAACATGCACTTTTGCACCCTCGGAGGGGGTTTTTATGAATGGATGGATCAAGGTTTATTAATGTTTGCATTTGATATCTGCTACTGATGTTGCACTTCTGTACTCTTAGTAGATGTTAGAGAAAGGAGAGATAAATCATTGTTGCTTGAAGCTTATGAGTGGAACCAGTCATAAATGGTACTTTTATCTCTTGACTGTTTCTGTTTATATTCTTAAAGTGATATACAGTTTTCAGTTGTTTATATGTTACTACATGAATGTATGAGTTATCATTTGGCACTTTTGTACAGTGGAGTCATTTATTTATGTTTGATATATGAATAACTTATTATGCGATATGCTGTTCACAACTGTTTTGCCTAACTTTTTATGCAAAGTGGTTTATCTTAATTGATTTCTATTCTTATGATAGCTGAATGCTCTTTATTACCAATTATTGTTTGAAATCTCTTTAGATCGCATAATAGAATAAATTCACCCCGGGTTAGCGTAGATTAGATGTGTTGTTTCTCACTAGATTACAATAGCATAGAGTTAGTTTAGAAGTTTGAATTAAATTAGCTTTAAGTACTGTTAGATCAGCATCATCCAACTCTACACACACACACACACCCTTAGATTAGGAAACTGGTCCCATTATCCCCAGTCGGACCCGCTATACCAAACAGATAAGGAGCTGCCAACCAAGGTCTGGACCGGGAGGGTATCCCCCTTGTTGTCGACCCGATTTTCGGGGCTTCAACATATTTGGCACTAGAAGGAGGGCCTGAACTATGAATGGCACCTAAATCAAAATCTAAATACCATTCTGAGAGTAAATCGCCCTCATCAACTCCCCTGACTTCCCCAGTACGTTAAAATTCAGAGTCGGAAGTCGCTCGAGTATTAACCGCTGCTACATACCCTAATATTTCAGACCAATCTACCATTGAATCCCCTGAAGTTCAAACTCTGATTCGCAAACTCCAGGGATTTACTATTTTTACACAGAGGTCTGATAAATCTCAAAGCAGCGTGACTTCGCATTACAATCCTGCTCATCCCCTGGCCAGATTAAAGAGTGAAAAATTTGGCATCCAGCCAACTGAATTCCCTCTCCCCACCAAGAAAAGAGCAAGGAAAACACCACCAGAGTCTGACAGTGAGACTCTTTCATCTACATCGTCCATTTCAACTACCTCACCGCGAAGTCAGCCACCCACATCTCCATTCCAAACCACTCATCCATCTTCCACAACCCCTCTTCTTCAATCATCTAAGATCATAATATCTTCATCTTCCCAGCCTCAGGGATCATCCTCTGCACTTTCATTTACTAACAGCTCAACGATGGCCCAGTCTCCATGGAACAATCCTGGGGAATTTTTAATGCCTCCACCCCTGAGCCAAATACCGGCCCATCCTGAGAAATGGCTACCCAAATTCAATCCAGAAGCATGCATGCTAGCTGAAGAGCACATTAACAATTTCATGCTTTCTGTCAATCTCAACGGAGTTACCAACGAGGATGCTATTGTCCGGCTTTTTCCCTATACAATGCAAGGAACAGCCGGGTCATGGTGCTTTTCATTACCTTCCGGGTCTATCACAAGTTGGGACATTTTTCAAAGTCAATTCCTTACCAAGTTTGGTGATGACAGATCAACAGCAACGTTAATCAATGACCTATCCAATCTTAAAGCCGAGGCTAGAGAACCCATCAAAGATTTCAATTTACGGTTCAATAAAATCCTTAACAAAATTCCCACTGCTTCCCAACCCAGCGAAGAAGTACGCTGTGAATGGTATATTACGGCCTTACCATCAAACTTAGCAATCTTCGTGGATAGGGCAAATAAAACAACCTTAGTTGAAAACCTGACAGAGGCGATAGTAGTGGAGAAACGCGTAGTAGCCCTGGAAAAGAGATCTGCGATAGAGGAACGCAAATCTAAAAAAGTCACCTTCAAGGAAGACCCCAAGAAGAAACAAACGAAAGATCCTTTCGATTTTCCAGGATTGCAAAAATTATTAAAGACCATGTCCAATGAGATGATTGACATAAAAAAACAAGTAGCAGAAACTTCTTCAAAAAAACCCTACAGAGCTTTTAAAAGAGGCCCTTCAATGGATGTGAAACCACCCAACGCTATCTCAAATGTCGAATCAGAAGAAGAGGAAGAAGAAGAGAGTACCACTGAAGGGCAGACCGATGATGAAGAAGTTGTGGAACTACAAGGAATGTGGGATTTCATCCTCCCACAAGAAGAAGATCAAGAAGCATTTCCGGTTAGCACACGAAGCAAAAATCAACTTGATCCTCCCCAAACTACCCCTAAGCAGAAGGGCGAAGGCCCTGCAGCAAAAGATAAAGTCGCGACAAAGAAAACGACTGCTAAAGCGACTCAATCTAGCCCAGTCCAACCAGATCAAACACCTCCATCAAGAACACTGATAGTGTCGGATGAAATGGAATACAATATTATTGATGACATGAGAAAGACTAGGGCTAATATCACTCTTTATGAATTGAGCAAATTAAAACATCAACAGAAGATAATGATGAAAGAATTACATGCCGTGCCTACTACATCTTTGCCTACAGCTGTAGCTTCCCACAACACGGGAAGACCTCCAACCAACACAACCAATAAGATGGATCCAAATGACATCGCCTTGATTGGAGGAAGATCAAGGTCTCACACTCCCCCTTTTCTTCTCACTTATGAAATTTTCAATAAAAATGTGCACAATTGTTTGGTAGATTCTGGTGCTTCAACGAATATTTTACCCAGATCAATATGTGCCAAGTTGAATGTTCAACCACAAAAATCCGCAGTGCGCATAGTTCAGCTTGATCGATCTCGAGTCGAAGTGATTGGTGAACTTAATCAAGTGACCATAAGATTGTCGTCTAACCCGAAGGTATGTCAGGTTATTGACATTCTAGTAGCTGATATCCCAGAATTCTATGGCTTGATTCTTAGCAGGGATTGGTCCGAAAAACTCCATGGATACTTCTCAACCGACTGGTCGCACATGTGGTTACCCTACAATGGTAAATCGAATCAAATAAAGGTTGAAAGAGAGTTGCACCAGAAGTACATAGTGACGGAATTGGAGGGAGAAAATGAAGCAATAGCATATAACAGCAGTATCATAGGCAATTACTCGGTAGATTCTTTCCTCGGCAATTTCAATGCTCATACATCACCTTACTTAGAAAATTCAATTTTGTCCCAAGTCGAAATTTTTTTCCCAAACTGATAATTCGAAGTGTGTTAATTTTGTAGATAAACCTGTAAATACATCTTTGTTTTGGAAATTATATTTTGATGGCTCTAAATCTAACGAAGGAGCAGGAGCAGGATGTGTTCTGATTAGTACAGAAGGAAATAAGACCATGCTTACGTGCAGACTTGAATTCGATTGCACAAACAATACAACGGAATATGAGGCCTTGGTGCAAGGCCTATACAAAGCAATCGCGCTGAACGTCAAGTATCTTCAAGTCTTCGGAGACTCTGAGATTGTCGTCAAACAAGTACGTAACACCATACATTGCCTATCGGGTCATTTGAAACACTATCAATCTTTAGTACAAGATCTGACTGAGCATTTTATAGCATTCAATATTTCGTCAATCCCAAGACTCCAAAACGCGAGTGCAGACCTTTTAGCTAACGTAGCCTCTAGACTTATTCCCTCCGAAGATTTTAGTCCAGATAGATTCTCAATAGAATTAATCTTTAGACCGTCCATCCCTGACAACATTACAAATTGGAGAGTATTCAATGACGATCCTGATATTGTAAATTTCCTCACTTCTGAAGGATCCTACTCCAATCAAATGATTGACGAAGACCATCACGATCGACAAATACAACAAGATAGCACTGATAATGCTATACCTAAATCGGTGGTTAAGTTGGAAGACTTATACGATTTGAAAAGTCGGTTTAAAAGGTCTACCAATTCGAAGCTCTACAGTTCAACTCTGAACTACGAATTAGTAAACCTAGGAACCGATGATAAACCACAAAACGTTAATCTAGGCCACGGCCTAGCCCCTGAAGAAAAACTAGCGTATATTCGTCTTTTGAGACAATACAAAAATGTTTTTGCCTGGAACTACGATGAGTTGAAGACACACGACACTTTTATCATTCAACATACTATCCCTATGATTGACAACGAAAAGCCTGTCCAACAGAAACTCAGAAAATCCCACCCCAATTTAGAAAATCAGATAAAAACTGAACTAAATAAGTTATTAAAAGCCAGAATAATTTTTCCCGTTAGACATTCCAAATGGGTCTCCAATATGGTACCCGTTAGAAAGAAAAATGGAGATATTAGAATCTGCATCGATTTTCGGAATCTCAACAAAGCCTGTCAAAAAGACAATTTTCCCCTCCCACCTATGGAGCAGATATTACAGGCAGTAGCAGGCTCAGAACTAATATCTTTTTTGGATGGATTTTCAGGATACAATCAGGTGTTGGTACATCCCAATGATCAGTTAAAAACCACATTCCGAACAAAATGGGGCACATACGCATATCGGAAGATGCCATTTGGTTTGATCAATGCCGGCGCTACATTTCAGAGAGCCATGGACATCGCATTCAAGGGTTTAGTCAATAAATCTGTAGTAATTTATTTGGATGATATAACAGTGTACTCCAAGAAGCAAAGCGACCATCTAAAAGACTTGAAACAAATCTTTCAACGATGTTTAAGGTATGGGATTTCACTTAACCCAAAGAAATCTTTTTTCGCATTAAGTAAAGCAAAACTTCTAGGATTCATAGTGTCAAAATCTGGTATTCACATTGACCCTGACAGAATCAAAGAAATTTCTGAAATATCACTACCTCATAACAAAAAAGCCATGCAATCTTTCCTTGGTCAAATCAATTTCGTGAAAAGATTTGTCCCAGATTTTTCACGAATTGTTTCTCCTTTGCAAACCATGATTAAAAAGAATTCAAATTTTAAATGGGGTCAAGATGAGCATGAGGCATTCAACCTGATCAAACAAGCTATCATTAACGCTCCATCTTTAGCAACCCCGAATTTTTCAGAATCTTTTATCTTATACATATTTGCCTCAGAGAAATCATATGCCGAGATTCTAACTCAAGCAAATTAAGAGAAAGCGGAAGCTCCAATCGCATTTTTTAGCTCGAATTTGCAAGGTGTTGAACTCAACTATTCAGACGTGGAGAAACAGGCATATGCTGTTTTCAAAGCGGTCAAATATTTCAGACCTTTCTTACTTAAAACTCATACTAAGGTCATAGTACCGTTTCCGGCGGTAAGAAATCTTCTAATACAGAAGGATGTGGGTGAAAAAAGAGCAAATTGGATCACTGATTTACAAGAATACGACCTTGAGATCAAACCAGCAAGCATTGTGAGAGGTCAAGGATTCTGTAAAATGTTGGCTTGAGCATCGCAAATTCCTGAAAATTCATCTGAGGAGGTACAAATGTATGAGGTAAGCCTAAACGATGCAGAGTCATTATATGCTGACACCATTTATTATCTTAAGAACGGGTATGCTCCATCACACCTGGATCACACCAAGAAAAGAGCTCTGAGATTGAAAGCTAAACAATATCAGCTCATAAATGATGTTCTGTTTAAAAGGAATTACGATTCTGTTCTTCTTAGGTGTCTTGAGAAAACTGAAGCCGAAAAGGTTTTGCAGGAACTCCACGATGGACCAGCAGGCGGACACTATGCTGGAGACGCTACTGCACATAAAATCTTACGTGCAGGATATTATTGGCCCACGCTGTTCAAAGACTCACACAGTTACGTGAGGAAATGCCAAGTCTGCCAAACTACTGCAGGGAAACAAAAGAAACCGTCCATGCCACTACAGCTGGTAAACATCGAGCAACCATTCAGTCAGTGGGGCTTGGACATTATAGGTGAGATCGTTCCTCACTCTTCTAAGCAGCATAGATACATCCTCACGGCAACAGATTATTTTACTAAATGGGTAGAAGCAGTTCCTCTCAAGACAGTTAATTCTGAAAACATCATTGAATTCATAGATCAATTTATAATCACTAGGTTTAGATTGCCAACGGCTTTAATGTTTGATAATGCCTCATACTTTTCTGGGAATGCAATGACTGAGTTTGCACTTAAAAGAGGGTTCAAACTGAAATATTCAGCCAACTACTATCTGCAAGGTAATGGATTGGCCGAGTCAACAAATAAAAACCTAATCAGGATTATTAAAAGAACAGTTGACCAGAACCAAAAGAATTGGCACAAAGCTTTGGTAAATGCTTTATGGGCAGATAGAATAACGAAGAAAGCTTCAATCGGCACTTCTCCCTTTAATTTAGTTTATGGGAAAGAAGTGGTTCTTCCAACTCACTTAGTCATCCCCTCTTTGTCTTTAGTACAATACATCGATGAAGTATCTACTTCCTCCATACAACTAAGACAAATGGAAATAATTAAATTAGAAGAACGACGAGAACAAGCTAAGAAAACCCATACTCATCACCAAGCGCTAATAAAATCCTCTTTTGATTCAAGCATAATGACCAGAAAAAATTTTCAGATGGGAGATTTAGTTTTGAAATGGGATAAGGCTCATGAAGAAAAGGGCAAACATACAAAATTTCAGAAGATGTGGCTTGGTCCTTTTCAGATTGTAGAAGTCATAGGCCCATCAACGTTTGAGTTGTAGGATTTATCAGGTAGAAGGGATTCTTTGCCTGTTAATGGACAAATCCTTAAAATATATTTTCCATAGAAGATTACTCTTCTATTCTGTAGGATAGTTTTAGTTTTTCTTTTTCTTTTTCCATAATAAAACCAGTTGTAGATGGTTACTACAGGGGCTCACGAAAAAGACACCAATTCTCTATCAGATTTTGATTATTTTCGCTTGTACAAGTAGAAAAATTTTCGAAAGATCTGATCTTTATTATTGACAGATAGAGTTAACTTTAGCCTAGATATGATACTAGTTTCTACTTCAAAAAATTTGATGAAAGCAACCTTTAGCGAAGAAATTGTTTTGTATCAGCACAATGAAAGGTATCAATAACAAAATAAATATTCTCTGTAAAACTATTGTTTTCAAACTCTATTATTGTCGTCCAGGGCTTTCTTAAGGAAAAACAATGACTTCCTCCCTGCTAAAGAGAATCGTAGCATTCAGAGGAACAATCCGAGAAAACACTATATCTAAAAGAATAAGAGGTCTCATCACGAGTCGGCTTATCATGATCATAGATATTATAACTTGCTGACTTTGCCAATACTGTCCACCAAAACAGGGCAACGACTCAAGATTGTTGCAATCAAAAAGACAGGGGTCTCATCGCAAGCCAGCTTGTTCAGCAAAAGTGTAAATCAAGTGAATGACTGTGTCATAATTTGGCCACCAAACCAAGACATTGTTCTTTAGAGAATAAAAAAGGAAAAAGTGTCAAAATGGGTTTTTCTCTGAAAAGTTGTAAATAGCCTTAAGCAGGATAAAGGATCATTGCTGGGTAACAGGTAACTCTGTCGAGGCTATGGACGCCTGCTGGCAGCAGAGGCTCTACCTACGACAAATGAGCATATTTTAAAAGCCGGCACACAGAGAAGACCTTATTTTATCTTTAAAAGACCAAGTAATGGCTGATGTAAATGCAAGGACTAAGCCTGAGGAAGCAAACAATTGGAATAGGAAAAGGTTGAAACAAAATATCATTGATAGGATAAGGCATAATGTACTCTATCTGTCCATAACAAAATTTAGACTTATGAAAATTTTTCTGCTTTGGAAGTTAAAATTCAATAGAAAAAACAGAGATAACTGGTTCTTCCCAGTGAATCGCCATTGTTGTGGCCACCAACAACCCCCCTCTTTGTTTGGTATTAGCAATAACACCAAGCAAATGGGGACCCTTAATAAAAAATCAAAAAAACATTTTATGAAAATTTTTGTATTTCAACTCCTTAAAGCTGTATCGCGTCGCGAGAAGAGAATGAAACGTTTTTTTTTTTTTTATGAGCATAATAAACTGCGAAGAAGCGACGCGAAATTCATCGCATCACATACATTATGAAGCGTTCTTAAAAGAAAAATCTTAAGAAACCTCCGACGACCGATATGCGACGTCGCATATCGCAACATCGCGTAAGCAGCACACAATGATTGAGTGACTAAGCGCGATCTGCGATCTGCGATCTGTGATGAGTGCGATTTGCGATAAATGCGATCATAAACTTCTGCGATGACACATCTTGACGACGCGATCCACGATGCTGCGATGCGAGTCGCAGAAATCACCCATCGCAAATTTTCCTCGGCGCAGTATTCAAGGAAAGTTGTCCGTAAACCAAAATTGGGCGCGCGCCTTAAAAGAAATTAATGATTGTACGCCAAAGTATTCAAGAAGGACAGTTGTGTGTTTTTCGAAGAGTCAGTTCGTTATGAGTGTCATGATTATGCATTCATAAGATTTTAAAGCTTTCATGTCAATCTTTATTATCGTTATTATTTTCCTTTGCATAAACTGTAAGACAGAAAATAACATGAAGCAATGTGCAGGAAACATCTAAGGAAAAGGGGAAAGCGTCAATGCTCGGAGAACAGAGAAGAGATCCCTTCAGAGATGGATGCCGCATGCAACAGGACCACAGATTCCAGAGTATCACTCAATAGATGCTGATGTCAATAGGCCATCCAAAACTCAGAGTAAAAGGCGCAAAAAAGCAGCATGTTTACAAAAGATCCTGAAGCTTATGGGTAAAGCAAAAAGAAAAAGACGCTAAAGAAGGAAAACGCACCAGAAAAGCCCGGAACAGAAAACGGAGGCAGTTTTCGATCCAGAAAATTGTTCAGAGAGCAAAGTCCCTAACTTATTCAGTCATTTGCAAGGCCGGAAACCGAAATAGCAAAAGCAGGATCAGTTTGAGAGAAATTTGGGTTATTACCAAGTATACACGCAGTGAATACACCCAGCCAGAGGAAGATTCTCGAAAATTTCTTCTAGTTTACCAGAAAGTGGTGCCAGCGCTTGTTATTTCTATTTTCATAGCTCAATCGAAAGCAGAAGGCGACCAGACGACTCTTCCCAGGCGAATGTTGCATGCTTGCAGCACTAAGGAGCAAATACAGAAATGGTTAGGAATTAGATTCAATTTTTAGAAATAGTTTTGTTTTAGCAGAAGGGCGGTCATTTAAAACCGTATCCTAAATTTATGTAATTAAGTTAATTAGTTAGCAGTATTTAAACCCTTCTCATGCATTTGGAGAAGGGTCCAGAAATTTGTCAAAAAACTTGTCCTCAGAACAGGCACTTTTGCACCCTCGGAGGGGGTTTTGATGAATGGATGGATCAAGGTTTATTAATGTTTGCAATTGATATCTGCTACTGATGTTGCACTTCTGTACTCTTAGTAGATGTTAGAGCAAGGAGAGATAAATCATTGTTGCTTGAAGCTTATGAGTGGAACCAGTCATAAATGGTACTTTTATCTCTTGACTGTTTCTGTTTATATTCTTAAAGTGATATACAGTTTTCAGTTGTTTATATGTTACTACATGAATGTATGAGTTATCATTTGGCACTTTTGTACGGTGGAGTCATTTATTTATGTCTGATATATGAATAACTTATTATGCGATATGTTGTTCACAACTGTTTTGCCTAACTTTTTATGCAAAGTGGTTTATCTTAATTGATTTCTATTCTTATGATAGCTTAATGATATTTATTACCAATTATTGTTTGAAATCTCTTTAGATCGCATAATAGAAGAAATTCACCCTGGGTTAGCGTAGATTAGATGTGTTGTTTCTCACTAGATTACAATAGCATAGAGTTAGTTTAGAAGTTTGAATTAAATTAGCTTTAAGTACTCTTAGATCAGCATCATCCAACTCTACACACACACACACCCTTATATTGGGAAACTGGTCCCATTATCCCCAGTCGGACCCGCTATACCAAACGGATAAGGAGCTGCCAACCAAGGTCCGGACCGGGTGGGTATCCCCCTTGTTGTCGACCCGATTTTCGGGGCTTCAACATATTTGGCGCTAGAAGGAGGGCCTGAACTATGAATGGCACCTAAATCAAAATCTAAATACCATTCTGAGAGTAAATCGCCCTCATCAACTCCCCCGACTTCCCCAGTACGTTTAAATCCAGAGTCGGAAGTCGCTCGAGTATTAACCGCTGCTACATACCCTAATATTTCAGACCAATCTACCATTGAATCCCCTGAAGTTCAAACTCTGATTCGCAAACTCCAGGGATTTACTATTTTTACACAGAGGTCTGATAAATCTCAAAGCAACGTGACTTCGCAGTACAATCCTGCTCATCCCCTGACCAGATTAAAGAGTGAAAAATTTAGCATCCATCCAACTGAATTCCCTCTCCCCACCAAGAAAAGAGCAAGGAAAACACCACCAGAGTCTGACAGTGAGACTCTTTCATCTACATCGTCCATTTCAACTACCTCACCGTGAAGTCAGCCACCCACATCTCCATTCCAAACCACTCATCCATCTTCCACAACCCCTCTTCTTCAATCATCTAAGATCATAATATCTTCATCTTCCCAGCCTCAGGGATCATCCTCTGCACTTTCATTTACTAACAGCTCAACGATGGCCCAGTCTCCATGGAACAATCCTGGGGCAGTTTTAATGCCTCCACCCCTGAGCCAAATACCGGCCCATCTTGAGAAATGGCTACCCAAATTCAATCCAGAAGCAAGCATGCTAGCTGAAGAGCACATTAACAATTTCATGCTTTCTGTCAATCTCATTGGACTTACCAACGAGGATGCTATTGTCCGGCTTTTTCCCTATACAATGCAAGGAACAGCCGGGTCATGGTACTTTTCATTACCTTCTGGGTCTATCACAAGTTGGGACATTTTTCAAAGTCAATTCCCTGCCAAGTTTGGTGATGACAGATCAACGGCAACGTTAATCAATGACCTATCCAATCTTAAAGCCGAGGCTAGAGAACCCATCAAAGATTTCAATTTACGGTTCAATAAAATCCTTAACAAAATTCTCACTGCTTCCCAACCCAACGAAGAAGTACGATGTGAATGGTATATTACAGTCTTACCATCAAACTTAGCAATCTTCGTGGATAGGGCAAATAAAACAACCTTAGTTGAAAACCTGACAGAGGCGATAGCAGTGGAGAAACGCGTAGTAGCCCTGGAAAAGGGATCTGCGATAGAGGAACGCAAATCTAAAAAAGTCACCTTCAAGGAAGACCCCAAGAAGAAACAAACGAAAGATCCTTTCGATTTGGAAGGATTGCAAAAAGTATTAAAGACCATGTCCAATGAGATGATTGACATAAAAAAACAAGTAGCAGAAACTTCTTCAAAAAATCCCTACGGAGCTTTTAAAAGAGGCCCTTCAATGGATGTGAAACCACCCAACGTTATCTCAAATGTCGAATCAGAAGAAGAGGAAGAAGAAGAGAGTACCACTGAAGGGCAGACCGATGACGAAGAAGTTGTGGAACTACAAGGAATGTGGAATTTCATCCTCCCACAAGAAGAAGATCAAGAAGCATTTCCGGTTAGCTCACGAAGCAAAAATCAACTTGATCCTCCCCAAACTACCCCTAAGCAGAAGGGCGCATGCCCTATAGCAAAAGATAAAGTCGCAAAAAAGAAAAAGACTACTAAAGCGACTCAATCTAGCCAGTCCAACCAGATCGAACACCTCCATCAAGAACACTGATAGTGTCTGATGAAATGGAATACAATATTATTGATGACATGAGAAAGACTAGGGCTAATATCACTCTTTATGAATTGAGCAAATTAAAACATTAACAGAAGATAATGATGAAAGAATTACATGCCGTGCCTACTACATCTTTGCCTACAGCTGTAGCTTCCCACAACACGGGAAGACCTCCAACCAACACGATCAATAAGATGGATCCAAATGACATCGCCTTGATTGGAGGAAGATCAAGGTCTCACACTCCCCCTTTTCTTCTCACTTATGAAATTTTCAATAAAAATGTGCACAATTGTTTGGTAGATTTTGGTGCTTCAACGAATATTTTACCCAGATCAATATGTGCCAAGTTGAATGTTCAACCACAAAAATCCGCAGTGCGCATAGTTCAGCTTGATCGATCTCGAGTCAAAGTGATTGGTGAACTTAATCAAGTGACCATAAGATTGTCGTCTAACCTGAAGGTATGTCAGGTTATTGACATTCTAGTAGCTGATATCCTAGAATTCTATGGCTTGATTCTTAGCAGGGATTGGTCCGAAAAACTCCATGGATACTTCTCAACCGACTGGTCGCACATGTGGTTACCCTACAATGGTAAACCGAATCAAATAAAGGTTGAACGAGAGTTGCACCAAAAGTACATAGTGACGGAATTGGAGGGAGAAAATGAAGCAATAGCATATAACAGCAATATCATAGGAAATTACTCGGTAGATTCTTTCCTCGGAAATTTCAATGCTCATACATCACCTTACTTAGAAAATTCAGTTTTGTCCCAAGTCGAAAATTTTTCCCAAACTGATAATTTGAAGTGTGTTAATTTTGTAGATAAACCTGTAAATACATCTTTGTTTTGGAAATTATATTTTGATGGCTCTAAATCTAACGAAGGAGCAGGAGCAGGATGCGTTCTGATTAGTCCAGAAGGAAATAAGACCATGCTTATGTGCAAACTTGAATTCGATTGCACAAACAATACAGCGGAATATGAGGCCTTGGTGCAAGGCCTATACAAAGCAATCGGGCTGAACGTCAAGTATCTTCAAGTCTTCGGAGACTCTGAGATTGTCGTCAAAAAGGTACGTAACACCATACATTGCCTATCGGGTCATTTGAAACACTATCAATCTTTAGTACAAGATCTGACTGAGCATTTTATAGCATTCAATATTTCGTCAATCCCAAGACTCCAAAACGCGAGCGCAGACCTTTTAGCTAACTGTTTGGTCAATTTAGTGATGTCTAAATTGCAACTTTTAAATGTCAACCCGGGGCTCGTAAGCTGATGAAATGAGGTGTACTATATGTACTTAGATAACCTTTTCTTAATCTTTTGTCGTTTTTATCTTTTTAGTTTGTTTTTTATTTATCTTTCTTAATGTGATGTGATGGAGATGTAATCAAGTGAGTGAATATGTGTGTTTGTGGCGACTTCTAAATGATTTCTTGAAACTTAAAGATTATTCTAAAGAAAACTTGAACAATAACTGAAATGAAATCAAAGCTTTAAAGGAAAGTAAAGGCATCAAATAAAAGACCAATGGCATCGGCCCAGTACCTCTACTGCTAATGAAAAAGAAAATGAAAATGACATCTACATAAACTCAATTAAAAACAAGAACAACTACTTTAATTCTTCAATTAAATCTTAAGCCATGTAAAATCTAGGTGACAAATCACACCACTTAATTTTCCCTTAACCTTTCTGCCTTCAGCTGAATTGATTATGTAAGAAAGAGTTATGAGCAAGTTAGCAATGTGAGTCTTAAAACAAAATAAACCAAGCTGCAGTAAGTGACATTTTGGCTCCTCTAAAGTTAGTTGATTATGACAAAAAGAGCCATCAAAAGATGAACAACTTGATAAGCTATGAGCAGAATGTAAAGTGCAAACTAAAGCAATGATACTAATGAAAATCAAAAATAAAGATCAGCAGTCTAGATAAGATGATCACAAATGCCACTAGTTGTAAAAAGAAAAGCAAGAAAACTATCCCGGGCTCCTAAGAAATCTGCAAAAACACACTGATCAGTCATAAACAAAAGTACAGAAATGTAAATCAGCATAATTCAAAGTTTATGTACACTAATATACATGTTGAAAAATAAAATGCAGCAATTCATAAAGGAAACTGTACATTAATATACATGAAATCAGAAAAAGAAATGCGAGAAAGTAAAAGTAAAACTACTGTACAGTGGTTGTAGCAGACAGAGGCCCTCCGCCTACTTCAACCAATCCAAAAGATCAGTTACACGCTTAGAAACAGAACGGTCTTCTCATGTATTAACAGCACATATAAAAAATACAGTGGGGAGCTTACAAAATGCTTATAAAAATAAGTTTCAACAGAGTTTACAACTGATTAAAAAGACTAACTATCCAGTGTTTAGAGACGCTTTATTTATAACAGAGAAAGAAAACTAACTTAACGCAAACTGGGCTATTCTATCAGCTGTGTAAAAACATGTAATCTAGCACCGTCCTCGGATTTAGGCAACGGTCGTTATGGGCCATCAATCTGCTGTTGGATTCTTGTTTCCCACGGTCCTCGTGGCTGAGGAAGAGACCAGTTGTTCTTTACGTGCTCCAAACCGAACACGCAGAGCCGTGCCACCGCCAATGACTTCAGTTTGACCATATTTTCCTCCTCGTTGACCACGGGTTTTGCTGACCAGTTTGGATGAGCTGGAAGGATACACACCATGTCCTTGGTTCCACGAACTTGCCCATGTGGCTCTTCTTCCCTGAGGACACCTGGAACATATCATTTAATAAAACAGCTACGGAATCCGGGGTTGGCTGCGGAAACCGGGATCAGCTGCGGAAACCCTGTGTGAGCTGCGGAAACGCAGCACTTTGAACCAAAATTCTAAACCAACAACAGTCATTAGCATAATTAGCAAACCATGTAAAAAGTCCTAAAATACAATGATTTGAGCAATTTGATGGAGGGAATGAGTGGCAAAAGAAGGAAATGAATAGGAAAAGGAGGCTGAGAGGATGTGTAAAGGAGTGCAGGTTTGAGGCTCAACACTAACGTAGCCTCTAGACTTATTCCCTCCGAAGATTTTATTCCAGATAGATTCTCAATAGAATTAATCTTTAGACCGTCCATCCCTGACAACATTACAAATTGGAGAGTATTCAATGAAAATCCTGATATTGTAAATTTCCTCACTTCTGAAGGATCCTACTCCAATCAAATAATTGACGAAGACCATCACGATCGACAAATACAACAAGATAGCACTGATAATGCTATACCTAAATCGGTGGTTAAGTTGGAAGACTTATACGATTTGAAAAGTCGGTTTAAAAGGTCTACCAATTCGAAGCTCTACAGTTCAACTCTGAACTACGAATTAGTAAACCTAGGAACCGATGATAAACCACAAAACGTTAATCTAGGCCACGGCCTAGCCCCTGAAGAAAAACTAGCGTATATTCGTCTTTTGAGACAATACAAAAATGTTTTTGCCTGGAACTACGATGAGCTGAAGATATACGACACTTCTATCATTCAAAATACTATCCCTATGATTGACAACGAAAAGCCTGTCCAATAGAAACTCAGAAAAATCCACCCCAATTTAGAAAATCAGATAAAAACTGAACTAAATAAGTTACTAAAAGCCAGAATAATTTTCCTCGTCAGACATTCCAAATGGGTCTCCAATATGGTACCCGTTAGAAAGAAAAACGGAGATATTAGAATCTGCATCGATTTTCGGAATCTCAACAAAGCCTGTCAAAAAGACAATTTTCCCCTCCCACCTATGGAGCAGATATTACAGGCAGTAGCAGGCTTAGAACTAATATCTTTTTTGGATGGATTTTCAGGATACAATCAGGTGCTGGTACATCCCGATGATCAGTTAAAAACCACATTCCGAACTAAATGGGGCACATACGCATATCGGAAGATGCCATTTGGTTTGATCAATGCCAACGCTACATTTCAGAGAGCCATGGACATCGCATTCAAGGGTTTAGTCAATAAATCTGTAGTAATTTATTTGGATGATATAACAGTGTACTCCAAGAAGCAAAGCGACCATCTCAAAGACTTGAAACAAATCTTTCAACAATGTTTAAGGTATGGGATTTCACTTAACCCAAAGAAATCTTTTTTCGCATTAAGTAAAGGAAAACTTCTAGGATTCATAGTGTCAAAATCTGGTATTCACATTGACCCTGACAGAATCAAAGAAATTTCTGAAATATCCCTACCTCATAAAAAAAAAAGCCATGCAATCTTTCCTTGGTCAAATCAATTTCGTGAAAATATTTGTCCCAGATTTTTCACGAATTGTGTCTCCTTTGCAAACCATGATTAAAAAGAATTCAAATTTTAAATGGAGTCAAGATAAGCATGAGGCATTCAACCTGATCAAACAAGCTATCATTAACGCTCCATCTTTAGCAACCCCGATTTTTTCAGAATCTTTTATCTTATACACATTTGCCTCAGAGAAATCATATGCCGCTATTCTAATTCAAGCAAATCAAGAGAAAGCAGAAGCTCCAATCGCATTTTTTAGCTCGAATTTGCAAGGTGCTGAACTCAACTATTCAGACGTGGAGAAACAGGCATATGTTGTTTTCAAAGCGGTCAAATATTTCAGACCTTTCTTACTTAAAACTCATACTAAGGTCATAGTACCGTTTCCGGCGGTAAGAAATCTTCTAATACATAAGGATGTGGGTGAAAAAAGAGCAAATTGGATCACTGCTTTACAAGAATACGACCTTGAGATCAAACCAGCAAGCATTGTGAGAGGTCAAGGCTTCTGCAAAATGTTGGCTGGAGCATCGCAAATTCCTGAAAATTCATCTGAGGAGGTACAAATGTATGAGGTAAGCCTAAACGATGCAGAGTCATTATATGCTGACACCATTTATTATCTTAAGAACGGGTATGCTCCATCACACCTGGATCACACCAAGAAAAGAGCTTTGAGATTGAAAGCTAAACAATATCAGCTCATAAATGATGTTCTGTTTAAAAGAAATTACGATTATGTTCTTCTTAGGTGTCTTGAGAAAACTGAAGCCGAAAAGGTTTTGCAGGAACTCCACGATGGACCAGCAGGCGGACACTATGCTGGAGACGCTACTGCACATAAAATCTTACGTGCAGGATATTATTGGCCCACGTTGTTCAAAGACTCACACAGTTACGTGAGGAAATGCCAAGTCTGCCAAACTACTGCAGGGAGACAAAAGAAACCGTCCATGCCACTACAACTGGTAAACATCGAGCAACCATTCAGTCAGTGGGACTTGGACATAATAGGTGAGATCGTTCCTCACACTTCTAAGCAGCATAGATACATCCTCACGGCAACAGATTATTTTACTAAATGGGTAGAAGCAGTTCCTCTCAAGACAGCTAATTCTGAAAACATCATTGAATTCATAGATCAATTTATAATCACTAGGTTTAGATTGCCAACGACTTTAATGTTTGATAATGCCTCATACTTTTCTGGGAATGCAATGACTGAGTTTGCACTTAAAAGTGGGTTCAAACTGAAATATTCAGCCAACTACTATCCGCAAGGTAATGGATTGGCCGAGTCAACAAATAAAAACCTAATCAGGATTATTAAAAGAACAGTTGACCAGAACCAAAAGAATTGGCACAAAGCTTTGGTAAATGCTTTATGGGCAGATAGAATAACGAAGAAAGCTTCAATCGGCACTTCTCCCTTTAATTTAGTTTATGGGAAAGAAGTGGTTCTTCCAACTCACTTAGTCATCCCCTCTTTGTCTTTAGTACAATACATCGATGAAGTATCTACTTCCTCCATACAACTGAGACAAATGGAAATAATTAAATTAGAAGAACGACGAGAACAAGCTAAGAAAACCCATGCTCATCACCAAGCGCTAATAAAATCCTCTTTTGATTCAAGCATAATGACCAGAAAAAATTTTCAGATGGGAGATTTAGTTTTGAAATGGGATAAGGCTCATGAAGAAAAGGGCAAACATACAAAATTTCAGAAGATGTGGCTTGGTCCTTTTCAGATTGTAGAAGTCATAGGCCCATCAACATTTGTGTTGCAGGATTTAGCAGGTAGAAGGGATTCTTTGCCTGTTAATGGACAAATCCTTAAAATATATTTTCCATAGAAGATTACTCTTCTATTCTGTAGGATAGTTTTAGTTTTTCTTTTTCTTTTTCCATAATAAAACCAGTTGTAGATGGTTACTACAGGGGCTCACGAAAAAGACACCAATTCTCTATCAGATTTTGATTTTTTTCGCTTGTACAAGTAGTAAAATTTTCGAAAGATCTGATCTTTATTATTGACAGATAGATTTAACTTTAGCCTAGATATGATACTAGTTTCTACTTCAAAAAATTTGATGAAAGCAACCTTTAGCGAAGAAATTGTTTTATATCAGCACAATGAAAGGTATCAATAACAAAATAAATATTCTCTGTAAAACTGCTGTTTTCAAACTCTATTATTGTCGTCCAGGGCTTTCTTAAGGAAAAACAATGATTTCCTCCCTGCTAAAGAGAATCGCAGCATTCAGAGGAACAATCCGAGAAAACACTATATCTCAAAGAATAAGAGGTCTCATCACGAGCCGGCTTATCATGATCACAGATATTATAACTTGCTGACTTTGCCAATACTGTCCACCAAAACAGGGCAACGACTCAAGATTGTTGCAATCAAAAAGACAAGGGGTCTCATCACGAGCCATCTTGTTCAGCAAAAGTGTAAATCAAGTGAATGATTGTGTCATAATTTGGCCACCAAACCAAGACATTGTTCTTTAGAGAATAAAAAAGGAAAAAGTGTCAAAATGGGTTTTTCTCTGAAAAGTTGTAAATAGCCTTAAGCAGGATAAAGGATCATTGCTGGGTAACAGGTAACCCTGTCGAGGCTATGGACGTCTGTTGGCAGCAGAGGCTCTACCTACGACAAATGAGCATATTCTAAAAGCCGGCACACAAAGAAGACCTTATTTTAACTTTAAAAGACCAAGTAATGGCTTATGTAAATGCAAGGACTAAGCCTGAGGAAGCAAACAATTGGAATAGGAAAAGGTTGAAACAAAATATCATTGATAGGATAAGGCATTGTACTCCATCTGTCCATAACAAAATTTAGACTTATGAAAATTTTTCTGCTTTGGAAGTTAAAATTCAATAGAAAAAACAGAGATAACTGGTTCTTCCCAGTGAATCGCCATTGTTGTGGCCACCAACAACCCCCCTCTTTGTTTGGTATTAGCAATAACACCAAGCAAATGGGGACCCTTAATAAAAAATCCAAAAAACATTTTATGAAAATTTTTGTATTTCAACTCCTTAAAACTGTATCGCATCGCGATAAGAGAATGAAACGTTTTTTTTTTATGAGCATAATAAACTGCGAAGAAGCGACGCGAAATTCATCACATCACATACATTATGAAGCGTTCTTAAAAGAAAAATCTTAAGAAACCTTCGACGACCAATATGCGACGTCGCATATCGCAACATCGCGTAAGCAGCACACAATGATTGAGTGACTAAGCGCGATCTGCGATCTGCGATGAGTGCGATTTGCGATAAATGTGATCATAAACTTCTGCGATGACACATCTTGACGACGCGATCCGCGATGCTGCGATGCGAGTCGCAGAAATCACCCATCGCAAATTTTCCTCGGCGCAGTATTCAAGGAAAGTTGTCCGTAAACCAAAATTGGGCGCGCGCCTTAAAAGAAATTAATGATTGTACGCCAAAGTATTCAAGAAGGACAGTTGTGTGTTTTTCGAAGAGTCAGTTCATTATGAGTGTCATGATTATGCATTCATAAGAGCTTAAAGCTTTCATGTCAATCTTTATTATCGTTATTATTTTCCTTTGCGTAAACTGTAAGACAGAAAATAACATGAAGCAATGTGCAGGAAACATCTAAGGAAAAGGGGAAAGCGTCAATGCTCGGAGAACAGAGAAGAGATCCCTTCAGAGACGGATGCCGCATGCAACAGGACCATAGATTCCAGAGTATCACTCAACAGATGCTGATGTCAATAGGCCATCCAAAACTCAGAGTCAAAGGCGCACAAAAGCAGCATGTTTACAAAAGATCCTGAAGCTTATGGGTAAAGCAAAAAGAAAAAGACGCTAAAGAAGGAAAACGCACCAGAAAAGCCCGGAACAGAAAACGGAGGCAGTTTTCGATGCAGAAAATTGTTCAGAGAGCAAAGTCCCTAACTTATTCAGTCATTCGCAAGGCCGGAAACCGAAATAGCAAAAGCAGAATCAGTTTGAGAGAAATTTGGGTTATTACCAAGTATACACGCAGTGAATACACCCAGCCAGAGGAAGATTCTCGAAAATATCTTCTAGTTTACCAGAAAGTGGTGCCAGCGCTTGTTATTTCTATTTTCATAGCTCAAACGAAAGCAAAAGGCGACCAGCTGACTCTTCCCAGGCGAATGTTGCATGCTTGCAGCACTAAGGAGCAAATACAGAAATGGTTAGGAATTAGATTCAATTTTTAGAAATAGTTTTGTTTTAGCAGAAGGGCGGTCATTTAAAACCGTATCCTAAATTTATGTAATTAAGTTAATTAGTTAGCAGTATTTAAACCCTTCTCATGCATTTGGAGAAGGTTCCAGAAATTTGTCAAAAAACTTGTCCTCAGAACAGGCACTTTTGCACCCTCGGAGGGGGTTTTGATGAATGGATGGATCAAGGTTTATTAATGTTTGCATTTGATATCTGCTACTGATGTTGCACTTCTGTACTCTTAGTAGATGTTAGAGCAAGGAGAGATAAATCATTGTTGCTTGAAGCTTATGAGTGGAACCAGTCATAAATGGTACTTTTATCTCTTGACTGTTTCTGTTTATATTCTTAAAGTGATATACAGTTTTCAGTTGTTTATATGTTACTACATGAATGTATGAGTTATCATTTGGCACTTTTGTACGGTGGAGTCATTTATTTATGTCTGATATATGAATAACTTATTATGCGATATGTTGTTCACAACTGTTTTGCCTAACTTTTTATGCAAAGTGGTTTATCTTAATTGATTTCTATTCTTATGATAGTTGAATGATCTTTATTACCAGTTATTGTTTGAAATCTCTTTAGATCGCATAATAGAAGAAATTCACCCCGGGTTAGCGTAGATTAGATGTGTTGTTCCTCACTAGATTACAATAGCATAGAGTTAGTTTAGAAGTTTGAATTAAATTAGCTTTAAGTACTCTTAGATCAGCATCATCCAACTCTACACACACACACCCTTAGATTGGGAAACTGGTCCCATTATCCCCAGTCGGACCCGCTATACCAAACAGATAAGGAGCTGCCAACCAAGGTCCGGACCGGGTGGGTATCCCCCTTGTTGTCGACCCGATTTTCGGGGCTTCAACACAACCATAACACAGATCCGGATCAGAAGATGATGATTCTCTTCTTTATTATTCATCCCTATATATACTATTATATTAAGGGATATATCATCACAATACCATGGTTCATATACTATGGACTCCCCTAATAGAAACTACTATGGTCCAAAAACCATTCATCATTTACAAAATAGTATTCTTTTACAAAAAGGGAGGGGCTTCAACCCGCTCCGAAGCCTATATACTGCGCGGTCCACTTTGGCGCTCCATTGCTCCACCGCGCAGTCTACTTCACGCTTCGCTGCATCCTTTACTTTGCACTTCGTTCCCCAAAATGCAGTGTTCATCAAAATCTAGGTCAAGTTGGGTTGTGCCCAACACATACTCTACCCCCCTCTAGTTTTGAACCTGTGACCTCTTAGGAGGAAACACATGCTCTTAACCATTAGGCCCACTCAAGTTGTATTTAAATACATATATTAAGTAATTAAAAATAAAAATAACAAAAAATAAAAAAATTAATTCTCTTATAAATATTTCATTATAGTACTTAAATAAATTGTTTGAATATCCATATTAAATAACATATTTCAATATGAAATATACATGTATGTGAGAGAATGTTGACCTTAGTAAAATATTTCAATGCTGAAAAGAAAAAAGTAATTAAAGGTAAAATAATTTAGTTACTTTTTAATAATCTCTTGACGTGTAAATCTTTTTCCAAGTTTTGAATTCTAAAAAACATTTGTATATAATGAGATTGGATCTATACTGGTAGTATATATCCTATGTTTTAGCTTATATTGCGAAAGGTGGCAAAGCCGTTATAACTCAATCATCAAATGGTGGTGAGGACAACCATCATTGGTTGCTATTGGTGAATGCAAGTTGACTCATTATTATTATTCAAGGAAAATCAAGCCCCTTGAGATGAAGTTGACTCATTGTTATTATTCAAGGAAAATCACACCCCTTGAGATTACCGGTTGAGGAGGAAAATTTTCACTCTTGTAATATGTATTTGGGTATTGGGTTGTTAACCTATTTCATTATATCCAAGGAAAATGAATTGTCACCCAAATAAAAACAATTTCAAATCTCACTACAAAACCAAAAAAGATTTAAACTTAAATCATAATCACAAGACTATTTTTTTCTTTGAAGAAATATCTTCATATTCCATATGTTCTCTCCTCAAGGGACTCTAAAACAACAAGGCTCAAAGCCATTAGAAAAATATACTCATTATGACCTCAAACATGTCACATGTGAGAATCTAGGTGGGGGAAGATAACAACATTTTCTCCCAACTATTTAAACTACATCCCATTAACAATTCGTAAAATTAAATATAATTAAAATATAATATATTTCTTTTCGTAAAAAATTAAAATATAATATAATATAAACTTATTCTATAATGAAAATTAAAATTAAAATTATACATACACTTAAATATAATATAATTAAAAAGAAATTATATTATAATTAAAATTATTCTGTAACATGAATTAAAAAAATATGAAAAAAAAAATATTATATAGACACTTATCGATAGAACGGTGTAAATTAATTAAAATTGGATTCTCCATATCTTGGCGAAGGAATCATTTCAAAGCAGTAACGTGATGTTTGCTTTCTTAATCCTTTATCTTCTTATGGGTTTTAAGCATTTTCTTTTCCAATATAAAAGCAAGTTGATGTTTAATTAAGGCCCAACCAGGTGATTTTATTTAATTTTTTAATGTAAAGGATATGTAGATTTGATTGAATCTCAATATAGTTACCTAAATGGTCTGTTAGTTCCTTGTAGACATATTATTTTACAAACCCTTTAAAAAGAAAAAGATAGATATTTACTTTATAAGGATGACATGCAGTAGTGTTGTGAAGAATTTTGATTTGTAAATGCTACACAAAAGGTATAAAACAAGATAAGATGGAACATATAATAAGAGAATTTTGATTAGATGGAACAACCCCTTGTAACCAATACTCACAAAATGCCTTCCATCGTTTCTTTTAAACCACAAAATCAACCAAAAGAATTACTTGTTTTTAATGATCAAACAAACATCACTATCTCCTTTCAATCAACATGTTTTTTCCATATCTCCATTAATTAAACAATATTTTTTTCTTTCTAGGAAAAAATGAAGGGTAGAGATTCAATTTTAAGTATAAGTATATAAATTGAATTTCATATCATAAGCAAACAAGTGTAGACAGTGAAAAGCAAAGAATATTAAATCATTTTCAATTTTTTTTAGTTTTTTTTAATATAATTTCTTTGAATGGTTTTGTAATAAAATATATGATTTTAATTTTAATTTTAATTTTATTAAAAAAACTTATCAAATTATCAAATTTTTTATTTTTATGAAAATGATTTTAATTAAAATAATATATTTCTCAAAAACTTATTTCAATAAATATATAATATATATATTTTACTACCATATCTTTATGAAAATTATTTTAATTAAAATAATATATTTCTCAAAACTTATTTCAAAAAATATATAACATATATATTTTACTAGCATATCTTTTAATTAATGTTGAACATTCTCAACATTCTAAATGCAAAATTAAAATCCTTGCATTAACACAATACCACTTCTCCCATACCATTTAAAAATAATTGAAAATTGAAAAAAAAATCCTAGCCTTATTTTTCATTATTATAAATTAAAAAACAAAAAAACAAAACAAAACAAAAAACAAGAAACATTTTGTTTCCATCTTTAACCTCTCTTTTTATTCCAATAAATATCTATTATTTTAAAATTTTGGTTTCATGGTTATTTCATATTTTGTTTTCAATTTGCTTCTATCTTTAATCTTCCCATTTCATATATTACTATTAATAGCTAGTCTCTTTAATCTTATTTTTATTTTATTTTATTATATATAGTTAATAACCATTAACTTTACACCACAATTTATGGCTTAGATGACTAGAAGGGCATCTCAATACGGTTAGGGTTTACTCTAGCCATTTTTCGCATTCATTTTTGCTAAGAATTTCTAGTTATTATGAGATTTGTCTACAAGATGAGATTAACTTAGAAGTTACGCCTTCATCCAAATCATTGTCCTAGCCTTTGTTTACAGTCTCCATCCTCCCATCGCCAAGCTTTACCTTTTGTCGTTGTTTGCATTCGTCGTTGTTGAAAATTGTTGATTGATGTTGGAGTTGTGTTGGGGATGTTTACAAGATGAGATCAAGTTTGACATTGTGTGCCCATGTCTAGATCTCTATCTTAGTTGTCTTCTAGAATCACCATGCTTTTATGCTTTGCCATGGAAAGTCTAGAGGAATAGATCAAGCCATGCATGCAGATTTGGGACGTTGCTGATCATTAGTGACTTGTTAGTAGAATGGCCTTCTTTGCTTCTCTTCCTAATGGTTCTTCTTCATTAATCATAAATGTCTTGATAAATTTAGATTTGCAAAGAGGGTGAAAGAAATCCCTAATCTTGACTTGGGGCCCTTTGTGCCAAAAAATAACATCATTATCATTAAGGAAAGAGGTTTAGTTGGCAAGTTTACAAGCCTTTGGCCCAATCCTAACTTTGTTTTGGATTGGATTTCTAAAAATTGATTAGATCATGAGTCAATTGCTACTTTACTATGTGGAAAAGGATTTTATATTTTTATTTTTGAAAGCAAAAAGGACATAGATTTAATCTTTAGATTTGGCCCCTACTTAATGGACTCCACAGGAATGTTTCTTGCTCATTAGACTCTAGAATTTAAACCAAACACAAAAATTTCCTTTACCCTTGTTTGGATTATATTGCCACATCTACCAATTAATTTTTCGGGTGATGGTATTTTTAAGCTATCAGAGACAATTTGGGACATTCTATTAATCATGTTGATTCTAAGGGTAATATTTTCACATGTGTCAAAATTTGTGTGGAAATGGATTTTACAAAAGGACTTCTGAGGTGATTCAGTTTGAATTTGAGGGTTGGAGTCATCTCCAAACCCTGGATTATGAGCAAGTTCCTTTTAGATGCAACTCTTTGCCATGAGTATGGACACTTTGAGAAAAGTTGTCCTAATGCTCAAGCAACTCAACCATTTTATATTCCAACTCCAACTTCTTAAAATAATGATGAGCAAGGATCATTGAAACAAGTTTCAAGAAAGAAAAAAAATAATGGTCTAGGAGGGCTCAACCTGAAATCAAGCCTAAGTCACACTTGCTTTCTCCCTCCAATAAGAGATTTAGACCCCTATAAATTATGGGGGAAGAAGATGAGGATTTAGAACCCTGACCTAGATCTCTTCTAGACCTATAATTTGACCTAATAACATTAGATCAAGTGAAAACAAAGAACATCAATCATCATAATGAGGAAGAGATATCATATGGGGAAAATCAAGAATCTTCACAAGATGAGGACCCAATTTTAGAAAAAGAGGAATGAAAAGATGAAAAGGAGAAAGAGGAGGAGGTCAATATTCCCTCTTCTTCTCCTTCCTTTATAGGTGTTTTAAAAAAAATCTTGTTCCTCCCCTCCATTAACAAGATTTAGGAAAGATTGTATAAAGAGATCTCCAAAATTTGGTACCCAACATTCTCTTGACTCCATTGGATCTAGTGGGGGTCAGTCTCACTCAAATCTTAGAAATGTTTTTTTTGCATCATTTTGTGCAAGCAATTTGTAAAAATCTACTTTTGTACTCAATAATTTGTAAGATCAAGTTATAGATGGTTTAGTGTTGGATCTCTCCCCTTTATCATTCTATCAGGAGGACTGTTTTGTTGTTTTGATGTCCTTTTCTTTTTAGAATCTCTTGAGAAAATATTCCTTTATCATTCTTCCCGATGTACCTCAACGACATGCTCCACAATTTTTTTATTAATATAAATTTCCCTATTATGGTTTTCAAAAAAAACTTTATAATACAATTTTTTGATTATTTTAATTATTTTACACAATATTTACTATTAATTTCTTCCTATTTCACAACATTTATTATTTTCACTTTATAAAGCTTAATCCCACCAATTTTTCTATTATTATTTTAGCTTTATGTGCCCTTGACTATGGGTGGAGTCTCTATTTGAAATGTTGGACATTCAAAATCTTGTACATAGTTAATCTCTAAAAAATTCAAGCATTATTATGACTAAATGTGAAAACCTACACTCTTTTTTCCTTTTTCCCTTTTTGTATAAGAGGATTTTAAATGAAGTTTTCTTCATCATGAAATTTATTGAAAAATATAGAAAAATGTTATAAATAAGAAAGTTGCTTTGGAAGTTAGAAAATCATTCAAAATTGGAAGATTAAATTAATGTTATTTAAAAAAAACCTTAATTTGGAGTGGTAGGTCTAGGACGGGTTATCACTAACCCTAGAGGAACAATTGAATATATCTATGCTTGGAATCTTGGAACATCTACTCATAACCTCACTAAAGCTTATGTGCATATATAAGGTTTGAGATTACTTAGCACCCTACATATTTAGTGTTTGGTTGTGGTAGGGAATTAAAGAATGTTATCCAACACATAGTTTTGGGTACAAACCCTTAGCACTTCATTTTAGATTCTATGTTTATAAAATCCAAAAAGCTATACCCTCATCCCTAGTGCTAAGTTCTATCACGTTCTCCGAGAAAATAATAAACTCACTAACAAGTATGCAAACAAGGCAACATTAGGAAAGAATAAAGCATTTCCATTAATGATAAGATCTACCATAAACTTATCCCAAGATCATGAATGTAAACTCATGCACGTTCAAATTGAATGGACACATGGGCCATAGCTTGGGTGATGAAACAAATGATATTCCCTTTGTGTGAAGCTACTACTCCCATGTCACTTGTTGACCCTCATCTCCATTTTAATTATGAATTGGTGCTCCAAATCCCACATGAATGTGGTGGGATAAAGGATTAAGTTATGGAGCTCACTCAATTATGACAACATCATTTTTTTTTCAGATCTAGTTCGTGGCCCTAATTTTGGCTCCTAAAATCATTGAATGGTGGTTTTTCTCTTATACCATCTCAAGTAAATGATCGTCCTCTTTAAAATCCACTTGTGTTATTGGAAAGAGTTAGGGGATGACTCTACCCTTTTGTCTTAAATCTATTTTGGTTGTATTGAGGATTTAGGTTAACCTTTGGGACGTTCCTTTTCCCATTTTGTATTTTTGGTTTGGTTAACATAGGCCTAGCTTTTTCTAGATTTATGGTCACTTGGGCTATTTATAATAGTATTGATTTGATTGTGGGGGATGTTGTTACTTTAACCACCTCTCGTTGTAAGAGAGGAAGAGGGTTCCTGCTTCAAATTTGTTCTTTATCTTCGTTCCACTCAGTTCGAGTGCACTGTTGTTCATGGTCTTATCTCTTTCGTTCTATCATGGCATCATGTGATCCAGGTGAAAATGATTACCGCAGTTAATAATTATTTTCTACAAACAATTGTTAAAACGATAGATAATGCATGACAATAAACAAAATAAATTATAATATCAAAGTGAGAGTCTAATCACATTATGATTTCAATTTTACCATCATAATTATGATACTCACCCATTGTATTCACCCATGGATTTTGTAAACCATGGTATTTATCCATGGTATTTTGAAATGTAAAAGGGAATAATTCTCAGTGGAAAGACACTCGTAAAAATTATAAATGAGCAAAGCATGTTTTTTTCTCATAATTTAGTCTCATGGGATATTATCAATTTAATAAATATTTGAGTTTGTTTTTATTGCTTGTGCATGTGCCATATAATGTCAATATTTCTTTTACGCATTGTGTCATATTCTCAATTATTTTTATAATGCTTTTCTACAATATTTATCTCACGCATTATGACATATTCCTTTGTCACTCATGAAGTTGCATTTCTTAAACAACTTGGATCATGTCAACATTAATGTATCTGATTGGATGAGAACTTTGCAGTTAATCGCACTCAAAGAAGAGTAGTATTGAGTTTTAGTTCTTATTATTTTGTCACTTTCCTTGGTCTTATTCCTCCAATGATCTGAATCATCGGGGGAGGACAGTCAATGAATGCTTTGAAGGTATGAAGGTCAGATAGAAGGTTATAGTACCTTAATTCAAACAGTGTCTAAGCAAATTCAATAACATGAGTCTAATGTATCAACTCAATTGGAAATTATCATGGGGATATTGATGCAACAATGGAGGCATATTAGAGCACTAGAAAAAGAATGTGTGCCTCTATGCGACATCATAATACATTTGTCTCAAGGGAAGCAAGTTTCCCCTTTATTTTAGATGCTATTCGTGAAGTGGAATGATGGTAAATACATGGAAATTTTAGTACATCAAGTTCCAGATTTGAATATGCAGTTGTAGAAGTTTGACAAAGAAAAAACTTGAGATACCATTAGTAATAATGTGTTTGGTTAAGTTTATATGTATTTCAAAATTGTAAGGCTTTTAGGAAGCTCTTGTAGAAGCAATTTTGTCTAATATTTTTTTTTGAAACTTTGTATTTGAAATTACTTATACATTATACATGATAGCTCTAGTATTTTTTATTTATTTTTTTGTATTTGAAATTACTTGTACATGATAGCAATTGGTTGAACCAATATTATTTTTTTAATAGGATTCTAATAACACTAGTCTTTTGATGTAATCTTATTATAAGAACTTGTTACGGCCTTTTATTTAATACAAAATGCCTACCACTTATTGTTTAAATATTAAGAAAATGTTAAAATATAAAGCCAATTAGATTGAAGATAAATATAAGATTGGAGATCATTTTGAAATGGAGAAATGGATTATAACTAATCTAATAAAGTGGAAATAAGGTGAAGAACGAAAAAATAGTAATATATTTAAATTAAGAATTTAAAATTATAAAAGGAAAAAAATAGTAATAATGAAAGGAAATTTAGTGTAATTGGTTGTCATTAATGTTAATTTATATTTGGTTAGTTTTTTTGCTAATAGATCCCTAGTTTGAATCCTTCTAGGTGAAGTGCATTAGTTTATGACAATGTGCTTACTAGGTATTCCATTTAGGAATGTGGAGAAGCATTCCTTAGGTTTACCTGTTTGATTTTCCTTTGAAAGAAAGGTCAAATGGGTTAGCTCAAACAATTATTTCCATTGCTATTGAGAATTTGGTGAAATTCATATTAGCAGTTGCTTGAAAAAATTGATGATCTGCATGTCAACGAGTGCTTGATTTGAATCCCCATAAACTAAACATATTAATCTACATTAATGGATTTATTAGAGATGTTATCCATTGATGTGAAGAAACATCTTTTAAATTTCTCTAAAATTTTCTAAAAAAATAAATAGTGAAAGAAAAAAGTTTATATTTTTATTTTTATTTTAAAAACAATGTTAATCCCTACATTGAAACTAGGGAAAGGAAATTGGACTTAGGAGTATAAATGAAAAAATGAAATAAGGAATGGAGGAGAACATTATGAAAATAATAGAAAGAAACAAACATAAATTTAGGAGTATATGAAAGGAGAAATAAGGAATGGAGGGGAATAAAGTGAAAATAACAGAAAGAATTAAACATAAATTGAACCGAAACGATGAAATTATTAAAAAAAAAAAGAGAGGAGAAGTAGGGAAAATAAAAATATAGAGAAAGGACCACATAAAAGATAAAAAGATGAAGAATGCAATCAAATTAAAAAGTGGAGAGAATCAATAAAACAAAAACAAAAAACAATAGAAAATGGAATAAGAAGAAATTTGAGAAAAAGGAATCAAGTTTGAAATAACAAAGTAAGATGAAAAATAAACCCAAAGAGAAAGGAATTTGAGATTAGTAAATCCATAGGGAAGAGGAGAAAATAAGGAAGATAGAAGAAAATTATCAAAATTATTTTATGTTTTATTTCGATATATGTGTGTTTATTTTCATGTACAACATTTTAAACTTTTTTCATTTATCATAGTTAAAGTGTTTATTGGAAACCCTGAATTAAAAATATTTAGTTTATTGTAAATAAAATTATAATATAAAATAAATAATTTAAATATGTGACAATTTTAATTTTTCGAATAACTATTATGTATTTGGTCATGTAATTGTTGGTGAAAACACAAATTCTCATTACTTAAATTGTATTTTTAATACATAAATAGATTCAATGCCTAAAAAACCTTTAAAACATCTTAATTTTACAATTTCAATAACTTGTTTACAAAACCTTTTTTTTCTCTAAAAAAACCAATAAACTTTATATTAAAATACGAGAGATTGTTTACATTTTCATAATGCCACATTATATGCACCATAATTCATCATATAGAAAGAAAAGTAATTGTTCCTCAATCACCGATAATACAAATAACTATTCTAGCATAGCTCAAAAATTAAAAGCAAATTCTCATCATTAGTCTAATACCTATAGTACTAACAGTGAGGTAAACAAGAAAAAATAGCCCCATATACAACATTAGCAAAAAATAAGTAAATGGAAATTTCCCAGATCCTTTAAATCAACCATTGGCAAAGTAGGCATAGTTGATCTCCCTCGAGTTGAAAAGATGTCATATCTTTGATAATTTGTCTGCCATAACATTTTGCTCCCTATAAATGTGGGCAAAGTGTACATCATTGAAGTTGTTATCACTGAAAAGATTTCAACGGAAAAGGGTAACGTAAGGGAGAATTGGTCTTGGTTATTCTCATGCTCCTTTCATGCATAAGAAGCACATGGCAAAGCTCAGGTTCAACATACATCAGAGTTTTCCATTTAAACTCAAGTAAGGCAGTTAGCACTCAAGAAGAAGAATGTAGCTTTGAGGAAGTCAGAAAAGAAATTGATGTCTACCAACCTTGAGATTGCCCAATTCAAGGAAAAGGATTACTTACAAGGTATAAACATCAAGCAAAGGAGACAACATGATCAGCATAAGGATTCGAAGACAAGCATAAGAATGAAAAGCATAAAAAGGGGGAACTTTCTCTCCTTGTTTTTAACCAGTCAACTTCTAGGAGCGTTTCTGAGCAGTTAAAAAACTCATCTCTAAAAAGTGAAAGAGGTTTTCATTCCTAAGATACTTAAGTACAAAAACCTCTTCCACTTTCTCCAAATACATTATGATCTGAGAGAAATTAATGACCAAAGTTGCGCTACGAAACTGCTGTAGGTGCAGTTTTTCATCTCCTGTTTTACACCTGTTTTTCAAAGACACATTCTGGGCAGTAGGAAATATGTTTCAAAAAACCAAGAGAGGTTTTTGTTAAGCATGGATTGGTTCACAAAAGCCTCCTTCATTTTTTCCAAATACAGCTTTTATGAGAATATATGAACTCTGTCCCAAGACCTATGTTTCAGCCAGAACAGTTGCAATGTGGTTGCTATCAGTGATTGATTCCTTTAATAGTGAAAGTAAAGTGGCCATCATGGAAGCAGGGGAACACTTCTTGTGGTTGCAAATTCAGGAGCAGCTGGAGGTATATTACAATTTAAATCCTAATCGAAAAGGAAATACAAGAAATGAAGACATATACACGTGCTCAACCTTGCGCTGCGAAATCACTGAAGCAACGTTTTTCAGGAAAAAAACTGTTTTAGGTGGTTAAATTCCAGGAGGTCTCTAGAGAAACTGAAAGCATATTTTTGGAAATTGAAAGAGGTTTTTATTCCTAACACATTGAACTAGAAAAACCTCTTTCATTTTCTTCAAATTGATTATGAGCTGGGAGAAACGGGTGACTAAAACTTGCGCTACGAAACTGCTGTAGGTGCAAGTTTTTCACAGGCATATTTCTCTGTTTGACACAGGTTTTTCAAAGACACATTTTGGGAGGTAGGGAAGGTTTTTCAAAAACCCAAGAGAGGTTTTTGTTCAGCATGGATTGGTTCACAAAAGCCTCCTTCAGTTTTTCCAAATACATTTTGTACGAGAAGTTATGAGCTCTGTCCCAAGACCTATTTTTCAGCCAGAACAGAGCAAGGGACAGTCTCCTAGTTTCTAGGAACACCAAAAGGATGAGTCATCAAGGGCCAGCTGGAAGGTTATGGGCTTCATCAAATTCGACTTCATGGATTTTTGTTTGTCAAAAGGAGTGTTTAATTCTTAGATAAGGTTGTTGTAATCATGATAAGGAGATACACTCCTAGTTGTATTAGGTCTCTAGGACTGCTTGTTAGGTGTCATTTGCATTTAATAGTTAGTTTTGAGTGTCATTAGGTGTCAGGTCAAGTAGAATTCGAATTTTCCTCATCCTAGAAGAGGAATATAAGTGGTGTAAAGAGATCTATATATAGCAGAAGAGCTGATGTACAAGGGGTTGGAAAATGTTAGAGAAAAAGACTACTTTTGTAAATGATATGCAGGGATTGATATATACAGAAGCAGTTGGACTTTTCTGAAGCTAAGATTCTTAGTGTACTTCAGTGAGCTTCATCTTTTATCTTTGAAATGCTTTACTTCCATAGTCTTAATGCTTACTTCTCAGGATTCATGAAGGATTTTTTATGTTCAGAATATGTGATGTTGTCCTTTCCTTAATTCTTACAGTGGTATGGATGTATAATCACTCAGAATTCACTGAATGTGCTCTGACTTCCTGTATACATTCATAAACTGTGTGGTCCCATATGAGTTTATGTTCTGAATGTTTAAATGTTGAATGCCCTGACTTCCATGTAGGTATTAAACTCTGATCTATCACTTTAAATTCTTTCCTTTTGAATACCTTGATGTATCATTACTCAGAATTCATGCCCACATGCTCTGACTCCTATGAACTTCAAGTTATTGAGACTTTCTTGAATGTGTCACTCTTTCATTGAAGTATATACAAGCCTCAGTTTTATAAGAAGAGCTATTTGTTATCCTTATCTCTGTCACTGACTCCATAGCCCAATGGTAGCAAGTCTCCATCTTCCAATCTACAAACATATAAAATCACAAACCATAGAGTTAGCCATCTATCCATATCTTTAATCAATATCATTAACCCTTTGAGAGAGCCCTCTCAGGCTAAGGAGGCTAAGCCTTAGCTAAAAGATTGGTTTGAAATAGTTACTTGAAGTCTTCCTGGTCTGCAGCCTTCCAGGGCCTGATTTTGAGATAACAGAAGTGTTCAACCAACTTCCTAATCCTCGACATCCAACATAAAAAAGAAGGAGGTTCAAATAAAGACTGCTTCAGTACCCAATTAATCGCCATTCTTGATTCACAAAAAATATCCAACTTCGTGAGAGAAATCCATCTAGCACAAAATAATATGCTCCATAATGCAATGACTTCAACCTTATAATTTGTACCACTGCCACTAAACTAGCTGAATTAGAAGTATTGAACAGGTCTAATGACGATGTAGGCCCCACATCCACAAAATTTATTGCTTGAAGCCCCATCAAAAAACTCCACAAGGTAACATCCCTAAATGTTCACATGATGGATGTTCTGCAAGGTACCTGAAATTGCCACACGACCAATTTCATTAAAATATGAACAAATTTTGATGCAAGTGTTATAGATATATGGTTTTTTATGATCAAAGATATATGCATTCCTGCATCTCCGAATTCCCCACGTGATGTAGAAAGGAAGAGCATAAAAAACCTTATTTTCCTTTTTTCAATCACATATGCAAGCTTCCAAAGACGTCTAATTCCAATTATTCATAAGTTTTAAAACGTTTAAAACACCATACCAAATTGAAATGGAAAAGGGACAAAAGAGAAATATATGAGACACATCCTCCTAAGCATGTAAACATAATATGCACCTATTAGGACCCATGTATCCACGTCTACATAAATTGTCCCATGTAAGTATTTTGTTCAGGCAAGCTAGCCAACCAAAACACGTCCATTTGAGGGGGAGATTCCATTGCCAAATTTTATGGAACCAACCCACACCCCCCACACAGGAAAACGACCTTGTGATAAATTTATATGCATCCTTAACCCAGATCTGATCCTGAACAATCTTCCCATCCCAAATAAAATTATCCCTATGATCATCTAGAGAAATACTAGTCATAATTAGATGTTAAATATATTGATCTGATTCCATAGCTAAAGCCTCATATAAACCTAGATCCCTTGAGCATATCCAAGTAGGATATCAACTATATGTACCAATGGCTATATGGATCTGAGTGATATAATAGATGCCAATATTATGAATATGTCAAATGAGAGTTGGAGACAAAAATGGCCATTGGTAAACCCAATAATAGGGTTCAAACCAATCTCCACACTAGAAGCATCCCCAACCAACCATTTCAGGTTGCCCATTAACCACTTCTTAATTGTCATCAACCCATTCAGATGTATGATGTCAAGACGAGGGACCTAGTCCCATCTTTAATCCATCATGATAGGGATTTTTTTTAAAGATATTTCTCCTTTATAATAGACTTCCATATACCAGCATTAGATAAATCCATCCACAGGCTTTTTACCCCCAAAGCCCAACCAAAATTTTCAATGTCCATAATAACCCAACCCCCGTCCTTAATGTGTTTAGAAATATCCTCTAGCCTGGTAAGATGTATTTTTAGTATCAGAAGAGCCAACCCAGATAAAACTAGAAATTATAGAATTGATGTGCTTGATAATGGAGCACAGTAATATGTACAGGCGCATCCAATATAGTGAAATGCTTTGAAGGACAGATTGAACCATAATCAATACACCACTAATGGATAACCACTTATGCGACCAGTTGTGCAATCTGCATTCAAACTTATCTTTTAACCAACACCAAACCCAAATACCATAGTTTGGTTTCAAAATGAATCCAAGATATTTGAAACTAGAATCCAAATGAACCACTTCAACATTAAAAGCAACAACAATCACTTGAACATCTACACACTTTTGTGTTGCATCAATGAGAATAGATTTTGCACAGTTCATGTATAAACTAGAAGCGAGGCCAAAAGAATAGATAATTTGGTGTAAATAGGTCCAATCAACACTCGATGCCTTACCAAGAATAAGAACATCATCCATGAAAATGAGATGGGAGGTGGACGTGGCCCTAATGATCTAGAGCCCATAAAAATGACCCAGTTGTTTAGCATTTTAGATCATCCGACTCATCCCATTGATAACTAGACAAATAATAAAGAGGATAAGGAACAACCCTGCCACAATCCCTTGGTGGCCCAAAAGAATTTTTTCGGAACCCCATTGATAATTATGACAAAATTTGCTAAATAAATACAAGCAATAATCTAGTCGACCACGTCCATCGTTAAACCAATTTTGTGTAAGATCAACCTCAGGAAACCCCAATCAACACAATCATAAGCCTTATGTAAGTCTAATTTCAACAAAAAAGCCTCTATATTCTTCGACTTGATTGTGTGAACACATTCATGGGAAATGGCAACAACATCCTAAATCTATTTGTTCTTCAAAAACCCAAATTATTTGAGAAAAATATGTCTCGACAGGTCATCCTTGATGCGGATGAAATAACTTTCGATATCATTTTATAAATGATATTACACATTGAGATAGGCCTAAAACCTACAAAATATTTAGCCTGGGAGACTTTAGGTATCAAAGTAATAAATGTGGCGTTGAGGGCACTAGATATTTGATAGTTCTTCCTTGATTATTCAACAACTTGTAATAGATCCATCATTAGAGAAATTTTGAGGTCTAAAATGGGCACATAAGGAATATTATAAAATAACAGTGGGAATAATAAAATAGAATTAGATTACCTCATCAAGTTTTGGAGGGAAAAATTAAGAACTATTTTTTCAACTCGTATTTTCAACTTATCTCCCGATGATTTTACTCAAATTTTGAGCAAGAGCACTCATTGGATATAGAATTTAATTTTGTATCCAAGGAGTACCCATGTTGCATACTTTTGATGGACCCTACTACAAGAAAAATGTGAAATACATGAAAAAAACACATGTTTTCATGTATTTCACATTTTTCATGTAGTAGGGTCCATAAAAATATGCAACATAGGTTCTCCTTCAATGCAAAATTAAATTTGTATCCAACAAGTGCTCTCGCTTGAAATTTGAGTAAAATCATAGGGAGATAAGTTGAAAATACAAATTGAGAAAGTAACTTTTTTTTTTTTACTCCAAAAATGGTGGATCATCCCTCATTGTTGACATCATCATATTGAATCTTATTGGTTCTTATAAATTTGGTTTTTGTTGTACATTTTGTTTTGAGGACCATTTTTTACCTCAAAATTTCTCTAATGCCTCATAAGATCCATAAAATGTATGAACATTTCAACAACCCAACCATCTAAGCCAAGACTTTTATCTTTGATGAAATATTTAAGAACCAATGTCAATTCCTCATAAGTGATCGACCTCCCAATTTTATCATTATCATCAGCATATAACATGTTAGGATATGAATGAATAATATGTAATTGATTGTCAATGTCAATCCCCTCACACACCCTATACAAGTCGCCAAAATGTTTCATGGTTGACTCATGCAAATCTTACAATGTACGATATGGTGACCCTCTATATCCTCCAAGTCCCAAATCATGTTTTCACACCTCCGATGAGAAGCAGAATTATGAAAGAATTTTGGCATTTTTATCATTGGTTAGGATCCAAATGGCGCAGATTTTGAGCCGACATTCGTCTTCTCGATGTTTGAGAATCAACCTTTTGCGACCTTCCAACTCTAAAACCCATTGCTTTAAATGTTCGGAGAAGTAGTCCAGCCAATTGGGATCTGCATAGTCCCCAAGTTCCCAATCAATATCCTTTAGTTCAATGAGATGACTTCTCTTTTTCTTCTTGACCCATCATCGGACCAACATTTTAAGCTTACTAAGCTTCCAGCTAATCCCTTCCATATAGGAAACCTCCTTATGAATTGTTAATTTTGGCCAAAAATTCCTAACCATTCGATCCAATTCAAGATTTTTTTATCCATGAATGGTTGAGTTTAAAAGGGATACCTATCCGCACATTTAAACCCCTCCATTGTAAGAAAATAAGGACATGATCAAACATATTCACAAAGGATACCGAAGAGCACATCATGCCTTGCTCTTCCAACATATTTTCGTGGACCATAAATTGATCTAGTCTTTTGGCAATGCATTCATTACCCGAACGCCCATTACACCAGGTGGGGAGAATTGGATTCGGCTTAACATCCACCAAATTATTCAACCCAAACATGTCTTTGAAATATGATCCCATATTATCCATTTTGCCTTTCACCCCCAAATTTCATCTGTTTCCATCGTCAAGTTTAAGTCCCCAGTTAAAATGAGGGATATGATCTTAGGAATTCTGCATCTACTTAGTCGGTCCCAAAAATCCATTCTAGCATCATATGGAGAATATACATTAAGGATATGAAAATGATGTGTAGTTCCCCTAACGTAACCTGTGAGGAATATACAAGCAAAAGTTTTAAAAACCTAGAATTTAACAATAGGGGATCCCATAGTGCCACCAGACCCCCGATTGACCAATGGCATTGATCGAGCAGAACATCCAACCCATACAAGAAAATATTTCTTCACTTTATCCCCACAGGCCATTATCTCCTAAATAAGTATAATAGAAAGCCCATGTATCTAAATAAAATGTTGAAGGGAAATCCATTTTAGAGTGATTTCCCAGCTCCCTCATATTGAATGACCTAATAATCATGAGGACAATACATGACAAGGCATTTCATCTCTAAGAGCTTGAGAATCAGAATTATTACTCAACAATATTTTAAAAAACCACAAATTTAATTACATTAATTTAAAAGTCATACATATAAAATAGAACATATATTTTTAGTTTTTAACTAAATAGTATCAATTTTTTTCTATTTACCTAAAACATAGTCTTTTGTGTAAAGTAAAAGTAATATTGTAAATGTTGACTTAAAATCACACTATTATAAAAAAACAAAAGGTGATTGTATTTAAAATGTAACAAAAAGAGGTCATCAAATTATAATATAAATATAACATTACAAAATTGTGTGGAAGTAAGAGAGGCCATCAACCTTCTAGTACTTCATTTTTAATTAATTGAATAATGGAGAAGTGGACTTAACATTATAACATATTTAAATTCTAAAGTCATAGATATGTAGGTGAAAAGTGGGGGAACATTGCCACATGTCCATCAGAAGAATAAAGGGATCAAGAAGGGGGACAAACATGCTTAGAGCAAGGCAATGTACAATCTGGCAATGTTGGCCCATCCCATCCCATTTTGCTTTGGTTGCATAAACCAAGAAGTTGTTAACGAAATAAATTAGCAGCATGGGCCCACCATAACTGAGGCCGAAGAAACCAAGAAGTTGTCCAAGAAAATAAATTAGTGGCCAATGGGGCCAGTTGCGTCCTTAAGCCTATAGAAACCCACAATTGTGGGGTATAGGCATGGGGCATCTAAAGAGAAGAAACAGAGCATGAGCTATATATATGTTGAAGTTTGGATAAAAGATTATATTGGCCTGCCAGAAAGATGCTTTTAAGAAACCTCATCAAAGCCCACTTAGGCAGGAGATGATTAAATATAGATTACACTTTTCTATAAGAAAGTGAGAATGGCATATGGGTGGGGGAATACTTTTGTGCCCACTGAATATATATTCTATCTTCGTTATATAAAATATGTATATATATTAAGGTTTTGGGTTCTCCACCTTCAATTCTTTATTCATGTCCCCCTATGTCAAAGGCATCTCCCCTTCCCCAGACATGGTCCCTATGGGGGCACAAGCATAAGGCAATATAGCGTTTGACATAGCGTAAAATGAAAGCAGGTGGCCATGTTTTTAGGATGAATTCATAACATGGTCATGGCATCATACAATACCATGTTGTCATGGTCACAATGACTTAGGTCTACACATTTAAAAAAATTCATTCCCAGTGCCATGGAATATTAGCGAGACATTGCTATCATACACCAAATATCTTTCGTGAATTCAATCTACAAAGAATCACGCTAACTGCAACAAAGTGTAGGGCAATGAATATAAGCCACAACCTTGTCAAAATCGGCCACCATATGAATATATTCTCTTGTTGCCAGGGAATTCCTCACATGTAAGTATCTCCGAATTCGATGCTCATATGTTTGACCTACAATTATTATACCATTTTTTTTATTTTTAAGTTTACCTAAACTTTTGGTATTGGATATCACTACGGTAAATAAAGTTGTGTTTGATAATATCGGGGTAAGTGATTAATTTCCATTGAAATTTGGATTAATTTTCATTGAGATTTGGGTTAGACCATAGGATTTTCTATTAATAGGATATGTATTATTTGTATTAATATATGATGGTCCATTAGAAGTGGTGAGAGTATTAGGAAAATTTTAAATTTGTTAATATAATTGGTTTTGGATAGTGTTATTTTGTATAGTAACATAAATTTGTAATTTTTTTTTAATAAAGAGAAGATAATCAAAAATCTAAAAATGTTAAGAGTCAGTGTGATTTAAATTTGTTGTAATTCTGAGTGGTTTTCATTGCTCAAATGTTTTTAAATTATAATTCATGAGCTAGTCTCACAAGTTACCAAAGCCCTAGCTCAATAAACTTAAACTTTCCAAATATATTTAAAAATAAACTATCATATATTATGATAAAATTCATTGAATTCATTACGATGAAATCACTTTATTTACTTTAATACTAACCATTAACATCTAACTGTACCATTTGAATAATGGCTAAATGAAAATATACTATTTGAATAATGGATAAATGAAAATAATGAAATTATTTTGAAATTGACATCTAAATGTACTATTTGAATAATGGTTAAATGAAAATATCCCATTTGAATAATGAGTAAATGAAAATAGTGAAAGTATTATGGAATTTCAAAATATGTTTTAGAAAAACAAGTTATGTATTAGATGGAATTTATTCAATTCGTTTTCATAGAGTCACTTTGATACCTAAATATATTATTCAATTGATTTTGATATTTTAAAAAATGTATTGGATGATTATCAAATGAAGGTTGTGAAAATAATGTAAAATTTTTCAATGTAAAAAATATATATAATTATTTTTGAATAATAGGTAAATGAAAATAGTGGAAGTATTATGAAATTTCAAAATATGTTTTAGAAAAACAAGTTATGTATTAGAGTGGAATTCATTGAATTTGTTTTCATAGAGTCACTTTGATACTAAAGATATTATTCAATTGACTTTGATATCTTAAAAAAGTATTGGATGATTATCAAATGAAGGTTGTGAAAATAATGTAAAATTTTTTAATATAAAAAATATATATAACTATTTTGTTTATTTATAAGTAAAAATATTATTTAATTTATATTTATTGAAATGAATATTATTATAATAATAATAATAATTTAATTTTAATACTATAATTAAGTGAGATATTATATTGGTGTATGAAACCTATTGTTTATAGGAGAAATGACCCATCTCTATTTCTACACATTGATTTGACTATTAAATTTTAGAAATGTATACATATTCTATCTCTTTGAGTTTGAACATGTAAACTTACAAAATTATATACTCTTAACCATTAAAAATGCTTAAATAAAATTATTATATATATATATATATATGAAAAATAATTTATATATAAATTTTCTTTTGAGCTACTTTATTTATTTTATTATTTAAAAACTAATCATATGGTTTCGTGTTTCGGTTTGGCAATGATTAGGTTTGGTTCGAGTTCGAATATTTTGATGAGGTTTGCCATTAGGTTCGTCTATATATATTTTCTATATATATACATATATTATTTTTAAAATGAAATATAGGATAAAGTAGTAAGATATCAACATCAGTAAACATAAAAAATGTTATCACAAACATGGAAATTGCAAGGATTGATTACAAACTTGAGTTATGACATGAGCTTATGAATTTTGATCCATGGACTTGGTTAATGGCTATGAAGTTCGTTGAGATTTGCCAAACCTCAAATTATTTTTAAGATTCACCAAAATTCGAACCTCAAAGTTGAAGTTCAACGAACCTTGTGACATAGTTTAAAAATATTGTTTTATATATTTTGCTTACTTGTATTTAAAGATACCATTTAATTTATTCTAATATCTAAAGATCCCATGGCTAAATAAAAGTAGCAAGAATGTGATAAAGTTTTTACATATAATTCGAATATAGGTAGTGACAGTATTATGAAAAATTCCAATTCATTCTAAAAGACAATTTATAATACAATTTATTAATTTTTTAAATAAATTTGTTTAATTTAATTTGATAATTAAAAAATAAATTTTACAAACATGTAGATGTTGATATGGATTGGTGATGAAAATGAAGATATGTATTTATGTCAAATAAAAATATTGTGAAGATTATATATATATATATATATGTAAAATTGGTGTGTTATATGAAATTTATACAATTTATTTTTATGAAATTATTTAATTTAATTTGATAACTAAAAATATCACTTAATTTACTTAAAGTAAAATAAAAGTAATATTTTAATTAGAGTGTTTTTCTAAGTGAAGATGTACATTTATATATACCACGAATTGGCCTTTGAAAATGAAACTATACATTTATGTCACAAATAAGATGACTATCCTATTATAAAGATTTCCAATGTGTTTTTACAAAACAACTTATGTATTCTAGTGAAATTCATTGAATTATTTTTGGTGGAGTCATTTAATTTGCTTTTATATTTAAGGATATTGTTTAATCTACTTTGAACATAGCATTTTGATAAAAGTTTGTGTTTTATTTTTATTTATTTTTAAGTGAAGATGTATGTCATATATAAATGTATTGGCATTTATTGGTGATGAGAATGAAGGTATATATTTGTGTTAAAAGTAGAAATAATGAGTGTATATTGGAGATTTTAAATATATTTAAAAAAAAAAAAAAAAAACAAATTTGAAATTTATTTTTATGGAACTTTTTATTTATTTGGATAACTAAAGATATTATTTTGATAAAAATATGAATTTTCTTGTAAAAGTGAAGATGTGTATTTGTATATGTTTCACATATAAGAATATTGATGTTTGTTAGCGAATCTAGTAAAAGTATACATTTGTGTTGAAGTAGATGTGATGAGTGTATTATAAACATTTCAAATATATTTTTATAAAACATTTTATGTAGATTTTATTGAATTTATTTTTGTGAAGTGATTTTATTTATTTTAATACGTAAAGATATTATTTGATTTATTTTGATATCTAAAGATATCATTTTAATAAACTTTGCAAATTTTGTAAAAGTGAAGATGTATGCCACATACATAAATATATTAGCATCAATTGGCTATGAGAATGAAGATATACATTTGTGTTAAAAGAAGAGGTGATGAGTGCATTATGAATATTTCAAATACTTTTTTACCAAACAAATTATGTATTATGGTATAATTTATTGGAGCCACTTTACTTATTTTGATAGCTAAAAATATTATTTGATTTACTTTGAGATGTAAAGATGTTATTTTGATTCAAGTATTTTTTGTAAAGTGAAAATGTGCATTTATATATGGTACATATATAAATGTTTTATTATTAGTTAGTAATGAAAATGAAAGCATACATTTAGACCGAACATAGAGATAATAAGTATATAAGGAAGATTCCATATATGTTTTTTTTAAAACAAGAATTTATGTATTTGTAGTGGAATTCATTCAAATCATTTTCGTGGAGCCACTTTATTTACTTTGATAGTCAAAGATACTACTTGATTTACTTAGATGAGTAAAGATGCTTTTTTTATAAAGGTGTGCAATTTGTGTAAAGAAGAAGGGATATATTTATGCATGTTGCATACATGAATGCATTGGTTGGCGGTAAGGGTGAAGATAATATACATTTGCATGAGTGAAGGTGGTAAGATTTTTATTATTCTTCTTGTTCTTTCCCACCTAGGTTGAGCCTAGGTCAAGACTATTCCCAATGTTGAAAGCAAGTATGGTTTGTCCACTTGTGGGATGTTGTAACAAGAATTGTGTGAGTCTTGGTTGAGCCTTGATGCCCCATGTGGAAATTTTTATCCCCCATAGATGGCTCCCACCCTTAATCCCTCCCCATGAGATTTGAACCAATGACTTGATGGGGACTAAACCCCACACAAACTAATTTATCTACAATGCATGGGTGTGAAGATAATAAGCATATCTTGAAAATTCAAATATATTTTTATGAAACTATTTATGTATTATTTTGGAATTCAATCAATTCATTTTGTGGATCTTTAATAAATAACGATACCACTCAATTTATTTTGACAATTAAAGACACAAGTTAAAAAAAGGTGTACACTTTCTATAAAGATATACAGGTACATTTACGAATGTAATATGCACAAATGTATTGATTGGTAGTGAGAGTGGAGGTATACATTTGTGTTGAAGTTGTGTGTTTGTATATTGAGTGAATGTGTACATTTCTATTGCACTATATAATATTCATCTCATGTACAAATGCAAACCTTCACCCTACATTCTAATGAATGGAGGTATGAATATAAGATATAGTCTAGTGGTTAACCCAATTGATTTGAATGTATTATTTCAAACTAGAGTTTGTCTAGAGGCCTCTTATTCTAATTCAACTAAGGTTATTGCCCAACCAAATTTGGTTGGCTTACTAAATATTACCATGATTGATCATTCCACCATCCTCTATTCGAGGAAAAGAAGAAGATATCACAATGTTTTTCTTGGAAAGAAATATGAAATTTTCATTCAAGAAAAAATATGAATCCTAATCAAATGAAAACTTCACTATTTTCATATTCAGTTTATTCTAAAAGTTATTACTTATTTAAAAATTATGAATAAAATACTACATTTTTACTTCATTATCACAAAAGGTTTTATTTTTAATGTTATTTCTATTGTAAGATTTATTTTTGATTTAGATATCCTCATATTTTGAGAGATTTGATCACTATAAAGATTATAAATGTATTGTGTATTGGCTCGTTTTTTTGTTTTTTTACATACACATTTTATATTAAGTATGCTTTAGTTTAATTTATAAATATTACAATACAATAAATATAATCAACTTATTATTTTTTTCCACTTGTTATATAATTAATGTTGTAAATATTTTGTTGGTGAAAATATTATATGGTTCAGAAAGGAAATTATTAACAACGTTGAGAAAATATCATAAAATGTCTTTAAATATTGACAAAATTAAAAAAAAAATACAGAAAATATTGCTAGCGAGCGACATTTTTTATTGTTTCACAATGATATCATGATATTTTTTAGGATGAAAATATAGTGATATGTTTTATCAATATTATCATTGTGATGAAATTATTTAAAAAATCACAATAATATAGCAATGTTTGCACCACTACTTATAATAAGTGTGTTCCATTTTAATTATATATATATATATATATATATATCATTGTGATGATTTTTTTTTTAAATCACAATAATATAGCAATGTTTGCAACACTACTCATAATAAGTGTGTTTCATTTTAATCTAAAAATATTACAATTATATATATATATATATATATATATATATATATATATATATATATATATATATCAAAACTATTATTGAAGTCCGAGGGGGCAACTCAATTGGTGATCAAAGTAATGTGAGCCTTGAGAAAATTGAGAGATCCAAGGTTCAAATCCCCTAGTTGTGAACCGGTTTACGGAGAGAAGGGCAGGTCGTAGACCCCTAGAGGCTTACTGGTAGCTACATGTCAAGCGAGATGTTGGGTTCCTTTGGGATAAAAGAAAAATAAAATAAAATAAATTTTTGATGAAGAAAGGTTTTAGTTATGTTGAACAACATTAATACAAGCAAAATTGTACGTCTTCAAAAGTTAAACAATAAGAACAAATCCAAACCAAAATAGAGAGTTTATATATGTTTGCTGGAAAACATTCTCAATATTTACTACCATTGTAAATTTTATAAAAGTTATCTAATATGTAAATAATTTTAAAAGACATAGTCTAGTCAAAAGATGTGTTGATTGGTGGCCTCTTCCAAGTCCATATTAGTAGGCACTGGCTCTTTTTCTCTTATCTCCATGTCTTCAAAGAATGGGTGGACTTTATCCTCCTCTTTTACTTCTCGCTATCCATACTAACATCCTTTGATTTTAAGCCCATGAATAAGCATCTTTGTTTCAATGGACAATCAAATTTCTTAGCATAACACATTCTACCTTAATATTTGAAATTTTCTACTTTAATTGAACTTGAGTTACCATAATAGAAACTACTTGGGAGACTATCTACATATCATTTTCATGTTCCATGGTTGTAACAGTGAAAATGGAAGACCTATTACCTTGAATCATTTCCTCTCAAGACCTTAAGATCATACTCATTTCTTGTTCATCTCTATAATCCATATTTACAATGGTAATTTCAAGGAATCTCTGTGAAATAAATAATTGGAACCAACTAAGCAAGCAAAGATGTATTGGGAACCCTAAAATATCCTCTAAATAATAAATAGAGTGCTAGGTCCATTTAACCATATTTAGAGTGCTAGGTATATAGACTTCAAATGAAAATTTAGTGTTCCATAAGGGATAAAAAACATGACCCTAGAATGTATCTAAGTTAGAAAAAACAAAACAACATACACAAATAATCTACAAAATTTTGAATCCACAAACCATAAACAACTCAATTGAGAGTTTTGGATCCACCAATCTAGTAGTAATGTCACACTTAGAGAGAATTCCCAACGATTGGTGATGATGAGGAGAGATATCTAACAAGACCCCATGTTTTCTCCACTATGGATTGCCATTATCTCACCTAAATTGAGGTTTAAAACCAACACCAATTCAAAATCATAATTTCACATTAGGATGAGCATGTGCAAAGAGGGAGAAATTCTCATGTGTTTATGGCCAATATTGGGTTGTTGGGTCATTGTCTGATCAACATGTGTCTCATAAAGTTGATGGCACTTTCCATTAAGTGGATGGAATTTCTTAAGTATGCTTAGATAGACTAATAATCTATTAACCTTTAAAACCCCAACCACATAGCTTCATCAATAAGTAAATTAACATCAATATTGTTCTCCCTTAGGACTTGAAATAAATTTATTTTTTTGAACCTTAAAACTTCTTGTGAAATATGAGCCAATATTGAGATAAATTTGTAATCATCTGGAAGGAGATTTTTGTACATCCACTAAATGATGACATTAAAGTCACCTACCATTATGAAAAAAATTATATGATGATTTAATGTCAGACTCAATCTTTGCAATAACATAAGTCTTTGTTATGAAACCAACTCACAAAAAGATAGAAACGAAAGATCAACGCCTTAGAAATCAGCCTCTTCGAGGGGGCAACCTCCTTTACATTACACAAATGAACAATTCTTGGATGATACAAATGACAAAACCTCCTTTCTATATATAGGAGTCAAGGGGTCACAATATAATCAAAGTCGACATAACAATAATAATATAAGGGCACAACAATAACAATAAGGGCTACAATGACAATAGTAATGGGGGAATAACAAGTATTATAGGGACCTAACATGCCCTCTCCTAAAAAAAAGTGTTGTCCTCAATGCTTGAGTAGTTATGGATGCTTCTATATAAAATTCTCATCCTCCCATGTGGAATCTTCCACGGGTAAGTTCTTCCACTTGATAAGATACTCTGAAATTGATCGATTTCGCAGCTGTCGAGTTCTTGTTTCTGTGACTGCTTCAGGTTCCAATATGATTTTTCCTTCCTCGTCAAGTTCTGGCAATATTGTTTGAACTGGGAGCTTGTCACTAATAACCTTCTCTAAGCATGAAACATGGAAAATTGGGTGCACTCGGGAAGCTGCAAGAAGCTCTAATTTGTATTCCATAGTACCAATCTTTTGCAACACCTTGTACGAACCATAATACTTTGGTGATAATTTATTATCCTTCTTGGCTTGCTTGAGGGACATTTGTTTATATGGTTGTAGCCGTAGAAATACCTAGTCACCTATATCAAAACTTCTTTCGCTACGATGTTGATATGCCTGTTGTTTCATTCTATTTTGTGCCAAAGTTAGGTTATCCTTTAAGAGTTGGAGAACTTGTTGTTGATGCTAGATGTGATCTTCCAGTGCTTGAACCTTAGAATTTTCTCTTAAATATGATGTGATGGACGGTGGGTGATATCCATAAAGTGCCATAAAAATCCCTGTGGTAAGTTTTTAAAAATCCCGAGTGCCCTCCTGAGGGAGAGGCGTGCAATTCCATAAGAATCTTTTGTTTGAGTTGGGAATTATGACATAGTTATAAGTGATCTTTGTACCATAACAAATCATTTTTCCAGCTAAATGTATCAGATGTACTGGGATCTTGTTGTATCTTTTGAATGAATGCCCACACTTCTTTGTCATTCTTCTATTCATCCTTTGCTTTGTTATCCAATCTGGTTGGATAATATAAATGGCACTGTTATCACTTGGATTGAACCTCAGGCTGAAGGAAGGCAAGCCAGGGTAACCACAAACCACGCTTAGCCAAGTAGCTAGCCCTACTAGGCCAAGAGAGGGCTCTCTCCGTAAGGATCTCAATCAATATGACTGGATCAGGTAAAGGATTTTAGGCTAGGTATAGTAGCTTGAAAGGTTTTGATTGAATTTGTTGGTGTTTTGTTGGATCAGATGGAGTTGGGCAGTTTAGGTTTGGGAAATTAGGTCAGAAATACAGGGTGTTCTATGGGGCAAGGTAGGCATAGGCATTTAGCACTTTAGGCTTAATGGTGTGAGGTGTTTAAGACTGATGAGGAGCTGAGGAGGGCATGTAACAATCATGGGTCCTTCTCAAACAATAGAAAACATGAAATATTGAATGATTTCCAAAGGTAGAGCACTGTTACAATGGATTCTACCCATCAAACTTAATAACATTCAATAAGAAGCAAAGAAATGGATGATGGCATACATAAAACATGTAAACAAATGATTACAAAAGAAAAAATTGTGCTAAAACTCCATACCACAGGAATCCATAAAAATAGCTGCAAATCGTATTAATCTCCTTGCCAAACTGCTTACAATGATGTACAATCAAGCTCTGAGCATCCAAGTGAGTCCAACCTTTTCAAATAACTAAGAAAACACATGATATAGGCATCAAATCAACTCATCCTAGCCTCAGGGGTCGAATTCATGAAAAGAGGATCTGTTTCAACAAACTCTAAACAAGGAACTGGAATCTAGGCCACTAAACAACTTGCCTCTAAAAGAGGGGAAACTGATTCATTGCCCTCAAAACAATCTTTAATCTAATGAATCTACCCTCTATCACTATTTACCTACCATAATTACATGCCAAATCATCATTTACAATAGTAGATCATCCACCATGAGAGAGAATCCATGATCATAGTCGAAATCTAGAAAAATTGGCCTTCTGAGTAAAATTTGTCCTACGCGCAGCGCCACTGGCTCAACGTGTAGCGCCACTTTCAGGCCACTTTTGGAGGCCTTCCCATCATCCAAATTGAGCCCATGATAGTTCATTGGAAAACTCTTTGTGTCTAGTTATCATTTGACTCATCACGAAAGTCATTTGGTCATCCTAGGTAGGAGAACTCTTGATTTTCCCAAGGTCACTCTAGAAGTGCATTAACTCTCTTGAGGCAAATGATGTTTTGAACATTTCTCCCAAACCATGAGACCTGTGTAAAAATGGAAGGAGGTTTTTCTTCTTGGGTCAATGATGGACAAAAACCTCTCTCACTTTTGTCAAATTCATCTTCTATTTCTTAGAAACATCATTTGAATAAAACCTATCCTGATATGTGGAACAGGGGATTTGTAGAAATGAAGGGGATGAGGGGCTTCTAAATTCTTGAGAAAATTTTTGGAAGTAGGGAGGGATGTTAGGAAGTAGGGGAAAGTGGAATTTCAAATATTGAGTGAGGGGAAGGGGTCCAAAAGGGCAAAACACAAGCCTAACCTAGAAAAGTGTCAAATTGTAGGAAGAGGCTAGGGTTTGTGGGAAAAATGATGAATTTGAGGGATATCAATGATGGAAAATGTTTAAGAATGTATATTAAGGATAGGGGAAGGTGTATCGGCATCAGGATACAAGTTTTGTTGACGATTTTACCATCCAAGAAAAATTACCTTCAAAACCCTAGGAGAGGGAAATGAGCCTTACCTAAGCACAACTGAAGCACAAACAAGGTGTAAAATGACCCATTGGAGCCTAAAACGATGATGAAAACTCTTTGAATGATAGTACACTCAGCCGAATGGTGACATGAACCAATACTTGAAAGACTTTGGAAGGAGTGAGCACAAATCCTAGACCTAATACCTAGTGACCAAATTTTACTTGAAGACTCACTGAAATGACAAAAATTTGACTTTGACACCCCAATACCACTTTATAAGAGAATTTTTGATCACTGGTGGAAGGCTGCAAAGACTGACACTAACAGGCACAAAGCAATGCTTCCACATCCTCATCCTTTCTTGAGAGTATATCTCCCACAACATTTTGCTTCCCTTTTTTGTATATGATTTCAAAGTCATTACCCAACATCTTTGTGACCCATTTTTGTTGCTCTTCTAAAGATAATCTTTGTTCTAAAAATTATTTCAGACTATCATGATCCGTTTTTTCCTTGAAGTGTCTTCCCATTAGGTAGGGTCACCATTTCTTAAGTGCATGTAGTATCGCCAACATTTCCTTCTCATAAATAGCTTTGTGTAAATACTTTCCTTTGATTGGACGACTTTCAAAAGAAATTGGTCTTTCTTCTTGCATTAAAAAAACATCAATTCCATTTCATGAGGCATCACATTCCACAATAAAGGTTTTTGTGAAGTTTGGCATAGCTAAGACCGGTGCTTGGCACATTACCTCTTTAAAATGTTCAAAGGCCTTCGTTGCTTCCGGAGTCCATAAAAATGCATCTTTCTTCAATAATGTTGTTAGAGGTGCTGCTATTCTCCCATAATTCTTAACAAACTTGTGATAATACCCTATCAACCCGAGAAATCCTTGCAGATGCTTTATGGATGTGGGGATTTTCCATTCCTTAATGGCTTTAATTTTGCTAGGGTCTACCTTAACACCTTCATGAGATACAATATGACACAGATATTCCACCTCTTGTACTCCAAAGAAACATTTGGAGCTTTTTGCATATAATTGTTTCTCCTCCAATAGTTTGAGTAGCCTGTCAACATGTTGAACATGATCCTTCCAAGACTTGCTATAGATTAGTGTATCATCAAAAAATACTAACACAAATTTTATAGGGAAGGGTTTAAAAATGGAATTCATCAAACCTTGAAATGTAGAAGGTGTATTGGTAAGGCCAAAAGGCATGACCAAAAATTCATAATGACCCTCATGAGTTCTAAATGTTGTTTTTGAAATGTCTTCAGTCTTCATTCTAATTTGATGATATCCTTAACAAAAATCCAACTTGGTGAAGAAATTGATCCATGCAATTCATCCAATAGTTCATCAATGACAGGAACGGGAAATTTATCTTTAATAGTGAGCTTGTTGAGCTCCCTATAATCCAGACACATGCACCATGATCCATCCTTCTTGTGCACTAATACTACTGGAGAAGAGAAAGAACTTTGACTAGGTTGAATTATACCAAGCTCTAGCATTTCTGCAACCATACGTTCAATTTCACTCTTTTGGGCATAGGGATATCTGTAAGGCCTGATGTTTGGAGGAACACTTCCTGGAATCAAATGAATAGCATGATCATGATCACGAATAGGTGGGAGACCTTTGGGAGTCTCAAATACCTTGGAATGATTGTCCAAGATTTTTTGAGATCTAGAGAAATAGATGATTTTGATGTGGGAACCTCTAGCAAACATAATTGTGCAATTACGCTTCGTTGTTCTTTCTTTAGAAGATTTTTCATTCCATTAGAGTGGATTATCTTTCCTAGTTTCCCTGTGATACCTCTTAATTCTGCTTCCTTTCCTTTCAAAGAAAATTTCATGAAAACTTATTGAAAATTAAAAGCTTTTGTAGTCAAGGATTGTAACCATTGGACTCCTAGTACAACATCAACACCGCCCATTGGAATTGAAAGAATTGGGTTATTCAATACATATTCTCCCATGGATAGCTTGATATTGTGGCACTTTACAGAGCAATTTATGGTTCCTCCACTTGCAACCATCACTTGACACTCTGGTGCTGGATATAGGAAGCAATTCAATTCCTAGGCTATCTTACAATGAATAAAATTATGGGTACTGCCCAAATCAATCAACACTATTACCTTTTTCTTCTTGATATGTCCTTCTATCTTAATAGTTTAAGGAGTGGTAATTCCGGCTAATGCATTACAAGATATGGTTGGATTCATTTCTTCTTTCTCTAGGGTTTTTTCCTCGTGTATATCCTCTTCTTTTGACTTTTCTTGTTCCTTTTCTTCCTCCTCTTCACAATCTATGTAAAATAATTTCTTCTCAGCACACTTATGACCTTTAGTGTATTTTCTATCACAAATGTAACAAAGCCCTTTTGCTCTTTTTTTTTTTCCAATTTTTGGGGTTTCAACCTTGTAGGTTATGGAAGGCTAGGGGAAACAACACTTCCATCCTTATAGTTGTGAGTGGTAAGTTCCTTGTTGCCATAATTTTGATTTCCATTTTTCTTGCCAACCTGAATGCCTTCTCCAATGAGTTAGGTTCCCAAAGGCGAACCTCATGTTGGATGTTATCCTTTAAAGTCCCTATGAACACATCAATCCAATGCTCCTCTGGAATATCTTTTACCCTTATATTCAATTTGTTGAAGTCCTCAATGTGCTCCATCATTGAACCCTTTTGTTTGAGGTTTATCAATTGGCTAAAAAAGGTGTTTCTTTTTGTATCCTCATAATGTGATATCATTTCTTCCATAAAAATTGCCCAAGTGATAATTTTTTTACAAGAGGAAAGCCATCGATACCATACAAATTGATTTGGTACCAAATATAAAGTTGCGATGCGTACCTTTTGTGTGTTTTGCACATTATGGAGATCGAAATATTGCTCCATTTGTAGTATCCATGTTACGGGATCCTTGCCATCAAACTTCCTCATATCGATCTTTGGAACATGGTGGGTCTTCAATCCAAAATTAGAGTCTATGAAATCACGATTAACATTTATTTTGTTCTCATCATGAGTTTCCTTTACTACTCTTTCACCATTAGTAAGTGTTTCTTGTAGCAACTTAGTCAAATCTATCTTCAAATCTTCCATCTTAGCGTCCATGCCATTCATATTAGCTTCCATGCCATCCATCTTAGCTTCCACGCCATCCATCTTAACTTGCACACCATTCATATTAGCTTCCATGCCATTCATCTTAGCTTCCACGTCTTTCTTTAAACCATCAATCTTAGCTTCTGTTACCTTTTGTGAGAGTGAAATTTGTTGCACTTGGTCTCGTAATGTGGATATATCATGTTGCATTTCTTCCTCTTTTTCATGAGTCATGCCAAAGATTTTAGGTTGCTTACTAGGTGTTTCCATTTTCTTTCTTCGGGGCATCAACTAATGATAATTATGCTTCACTATTCCCTTTGAACTTCAACCTAGTTTTTCAACCCAAACTTATACAAAATTTTAAAAAGACTACACACCTTTTTTCGCTTTGTAGAAGTTCGATATTGAATCTGTTGTATCTTTGTAATTTTGTTTCTCCAAGGTTTTAAATTGCTTCCTGCGGTAGCCCTCTGAGTCCTCTTTCCAATGCCACTAGTCTGATCAAAATTGGATTCTCCAAGAAAGAGTTGTGCCCAATCTCCCAAGATGACCTTGATTATATAATTTTTCAGTAGAGAAAATTTGTATGACATGCCACGTGTCATTGTTTCGACCTTCAGATCTAAAAAGGATACATAGAAAACTATAGTCTGTCATCTTTCTGTAACTTCTTATGAAATTTCAATCTGATACTCAGAGAGAAAGTTATGACGATTTTCCCAAGGTCACCTGTTTGGAATGTACTTCGAGAGTCTACAAAAAACCTAACTTCCTCAGATCATATCTCCGAAGATATAGCAAGAAAAGACATGAAATTCAGGCCCGAGGTTCAGAACGATTTCGGCTCAAATAGGTTTTTTCTTTTTTAGCTTCTGAAACATCGCAGAAAAAAAGCTATAGTGAAAATGCCATGATGACCTGTTTAGAGCAGCGAACCTAGAATCCAAAGCTCTAATACCAAATGTTATGAAACCAGCGCACAAAAAGATAGAAAAGAAAGATCAACGCCTTAGAAATCAGCCTCTTCAAGGGGGAAACCTCCTTTAAATTACACAAATGAACAATTCTTGAATGATACAAATGACAAAACCCCCTTTCTATATATAGGAGTCTAAGAGGTCACAATATAATCAAAGCCGACATAACAATAATAATATAAGGGCACAACAATAACAATAAGGGCTACAATGACAATAGTAATGGGGGAATCACTAGTATTATAGGGATCTAATAGCCTTTTCCTAGTTATTAGTAAAGATTCGGAGTCCCCTAACATAAGATAGGTCTAATTTTCCTTTAGTGTCAAAGAGGAACCCTACATCTACCACCTCTGTTTAAGAAGATATTTTTAACTAAAAATAAAAAATAAAAAATAAAAAAATATTAACCAACCAATAATAAAGAAAACCTTATACTTTACTCCAATCATTCAAAATGGTTCTCAATGAGAGAAATTCATGGTTTATAATAATAAAAAACATATGGTTTATAATGTAACTAAATTTTGATTAACAATTTTTTTTGTAAGTTGGGCAACTTGTATTTTACTCAAATCAAAGAGATACAAAACCAATATGTTTTTTTGTGTCTACTGGTCTTCCACAAGGGAAGCTAGACTAGTAACACAACATGGTCTTCTCGGGCCATTCAAAAACTTCATACCGAGTAACATATCCTATTAGATACAAAAAATAATCGATATAAAGTTTATGCCTACTATTTGAAGCTTGTAAGCCTGCCATATCTAGCTTCATATCAAAAACATAAAAATGACTAAAAGTTAACATTAAAAACAGATTTACTAGCATCTAAATTCTAGGGGAATCCACCTATATGGTTTTTGGTGGATCAACATCCTCCCTAGAGTCTAAGAACACAATGTTAGACAGTTTCTTCACCAACATCGTCTAATTGTGATCCAATTTCCCAATCTATCTCTACAATTCATCCATAATTAATATGATCTCTACAATTTGTATTACTAATGTCTGAAATCCAACTTTCCCATTTGTTCCATTACATCCTCATCAGGAACAAACTAATGTTCTAGTTGAGCACTCTCCTTTGCATCCTTTTCCTTGCAGACCTAAGATGGGGCATTTTTTCGTAGCCTACTAAACTTGGGAGGAAGGAGGATCCCAAGAACATATAACCATTAACCCATGTATAAAACTTAAATATTTGCATTGTTATTAGCAGAATGCCCCTGGTTTACTACTTTATTAAAAAAATGGGAAAAACACATAAATCTTATCAACTCCTAAGATATCACTTAACATGGATTCTCTTTTACGCTTTAGAGTTAATATTTTTTTTGTCGGTCAATTTTTTTCTATTAATTCTTAAAAATGTCACATTGGATCATTGTGAAGGTCATTGCTCTCCTGGCCTCACTCTGACTAGATTTGTTGGGTAGAAGAGAAATGCAAAAACTAAGGATAAACTGTCAAGCTTTACATAATAATCAAAAGCAAAAAGACCAGATAGCCAACAAAACATGGAGAATAAGAAGACAACCAATAGTCATCATAGAGCATGGGGGAAATCCGGTGAATGACCAGCACTAGGAGCAACATGAGGTCCTGGATCCCAATGGGCATGGAATTCCAAGTGAGCTAGATGCGCCGCCATCTCATCTAGGTGGTCGTTGATGCGCCTTTGGCTTCTTCACATAGACGCCAAGTGGTTGAGAATATCCCAATGGTTTTATTGTAAATCATTCAGGAATGTGATGACTTCATTACAGTCATCGTGTCTCTGTTGTCTCATTTTCTCCAAAACTACCATTATTTTTTGCATCTTTAGGTCTAGGGATTCCATGGATGCTGGTTGGTCCACACAACTTGGTGACGTAACTCGGTCCTAGGCCAATTCCCCCACCAACTCAGTGCCCATAGCCCCCTCATCATCTATTGCTCCTGCATGTCCATCTCAACCCATTGGCTAGCCATGAGGCCCCATCTCCCCTACGAGCCTGACCTTTCTGTCTCATCATCTTTGTAATTACAACAAGCTATGAGAAACAAAGCCCAACTATGAATCGAGTGCTATGCCCACTCTAGCCTACGCCATGGGCACAACACACATTGAGGAGAATTATGATACCAACCCACCCAGGCTTCCCATCTACACAAAAAAACTATCGGCTCGACCCCCGCCCTTCTGGAACACCAGTGCCACAATCCACTAGAGAGGGTCTCATCTAGAGTATACCATTGCAACTAGCCAAAACACAATTTCCCACCTCATGGCCCCCAGGAAGCCAATGTCAATACTGCCTTGATTTAATTAATATCTCAACACCCCTCTAATGGAGAACATAGAAAAGGTACAAGTAACGCACCACTAGAATTAGAGCGAAGGAAAAACACTTCCAGACAAAGGTCCTCAAGAAGAAACTGACCAAAACCTCATCGAGTTTTCCAGAGGTTGGTTGTCGATAGGTCCATGCAAACTTGACCATTAAGACATCGTTCCCTACCAACATGAAATATAAGTAATTCAAACACCCATAAACCCTTTCCTTAGGATCCCATATTGTGCGGTTGGGCTTCCAAAAAGGAACACTCTGCAAATCAAACTGACCAACAACAAAAAAATAGCCTGAATTCACCAAACAAATGAGAATGCAGAGGTTGGTGGTTTATTCATACTCAACATTACTTACACCCCTCACTCTATCTTGCATAGCCTGAGACCGCAAAAAGCGTATCCAAATTGTCTCTAGGTTTTTAAACCTTCGACGCCATTTATCCTGGCTTACTTCTATATGTTTGAATCCTGTCATCCACATGGGTCCCATCCACATCAGGCCTCGCTACTTATACCATGATCGTCCACCGCCTTTGAGGTCTTCATGTCTTTGTTTATGATGCTTCTTAGTTGATCTACCCAATTGGAGGAGGAAGACGAGGGCCAATTATGGGTGACAGAAAGACTCTCATCATGGTTCTTCCAATTAGCAAGCAAATCTACAACTTTATTCCCTTTTCTCAGTTAATGAGTTTTTACGACACAAGGGAAGGAAAGCACTAGGGATTGGATTCTTTGTACCATAAGATCTAATCACCAACATTTGATGACTTTCTAAACTAATGAATCGTTAAGAAATTTCTTTATTATCGATACTGCCAATAGTGAGTCCCCATCTATCTGCAACCATTGATATCCCTTCTCTTGGGTGATGGTAAAAGCATGAGCCAAGGCGATGAATTCTACCACGTTGTTACTCATATTTCCACAATGTCCCGCATGAAAACTCGTGGGTATGTGGTCTAAAATTAAAATTGAAGGTTTAATCTAAAGTTTTGCAAGCTAGTTTATGTCTTATGGGAAATGGATCGAAATTGCAAAAGCACATAAACTAATTAAAAATTTGCAGATTTAAATAGTGAAAAAATAGACAACATGCAACATCACAAAATATCAATTTGATGACGGAGTTCACCCCTCTCGTGCTACATCTCTGGTCCAACTTCCAAAGTTGGCCCTTTAAATTGTATGCTTAAATGTCAATTTACATCAACATATAATGCTCAAATAACAAAAATAGCATTGCCATTGTGTCCATAACACCCCAAAACCCCTTATGTAGGCTCTTCTTGGGCTCAAAAAGGCTGAAAAATGGCCAAGTTAGGCCTCTTTCTTCATTACCTTGCTAACTGTTCTACAAAATCGACCTTCTCTCAAAACTGACAATGAATTCTGCTTTGGCGGCCTTGCACAACGACAATTTCACGAGGGTTCAGCCACAAATCTGCTGATAATGGTGTATATTTTTAGACAATTGGTTTGAAACCTGCAACCTATTTCTCTGCCCCCAGGTCGGTTGTATGGCACCCATGTGACCGGGGAGCATTGGTTGGAGGCTACGCACCCCGCCAACCCCACTTTTGGTCACATGAGGTGTCATATGGTCGCGGATAAGGTCTCACACGCCTGCGCCTCTATGCACCTATCATCATCAATTATGTGGTGACCATAGGGCCCAAGGCTAGGGCCACATGCCTCGCCCCTCTTTTCTTTGTGCTCGATCACACAACATATCATATGACTCGAGGTTGGGCCGGTCAGGTGAGCTCGCTAGTCCGCCTCCCCCTCCCCCTCCCCCCTTCCCCAAACTGTCAATTGTTACACAATAAAAAAATATGTGCCCCACTATGTATAACAAGGAACAACACATGGTGTAGTGGTAAGGCAGAGGTTTGTATTGTCAGAGGTCATGAGGTCGAACCCCGCCAAGGTCTGTTCGTCCATAACCAAATTTTTCACAAACTTCGAGGGCCACATGGTGCCCTTTGATTGGCCAAAACTAAAACTTGTCAACCAATAAAAACACACCAACTACCCTCGTATGATCATGCCATGTGTCCTCACAGGATTGGCCCGTCTGACACACATATTGCACAATCAACCTGTTGACATCAGTGCCACATCAGCATATGGTTGGGCGTTTGCCTAATCATTTGCCTAGTCAACCTTACAAGTTGACTTTTTAGTTGTTTGTTAACAACTTCATAACACAATAACTTTCTCATATGGTGTCAGATTGAGACAATTCAACCATTGTTGGAATCATAATGACAAGATATATGATTTGGCACTGGTTTCAGAAGATTTTAAGCACTTTGATTTTTGAGCATATTTTTTATCCCCTGGATCATTCCTCCCTACTGGAAGCTTTTGGACCACCAAAAGTATACGTTTACTCGGCAAGTAACTGAGGGTACAACTCCCTCATGTTACCGACCTCAATCCACCTTTCTTTACTTGGATTTTTACCTTTTAGTCCCACTTGAAGATACTCTACATTGCCTCTACGTGAAGTCCTGATCCTCTTGTCAAGAATTGAGTCTTCCTACAACTCATTTAAATATTCAGGGGAAAAATATTCTATAGATGGAATCTGAACACTATCTTCATCAATCATTGGAGGCTCATACAATCTCAATTTTTCCACATTCACAACAGAATAAATTTTCATGTAAGGTGGAAAATTTAATCGGAAAGCATTTTTGCCCATCTTCTCCAAGATTTTGAAAGGACCATATCTGATTGACTTGAGTTTTTTACCTTTGCCTTGTAGTATTTCCTTGTTGATGTGTAACCAAACTTGATCTCCCACTTGGAGATCATGATAAACCCGATGCTTGTCATGTCTTACTTTGTACTTGGTTTTTCTTTTCTCTAGTTGTTATTGTACTCTTTGATGCACTAGCTGAATTTGTTGAATGAAACGCTTGGCCTTGTCGACATCACTATGTCCATCTACTGCAATATATTTACCAAAGATGAAATCCAAAAGAGACTTTGGAAAATAACCCAAACAAGATTCAAATGGATATACTTGTGTAGATGAATTCTTGAAACTATTGTAGGCATTCTAGATGTAATGCAAATGATCATCCCAAAGTTTAGGATGCTTACCACAATATCTTTGACGGAGATGCACTATTGTTTTGTTCACTACTTTTGTCTGGCTGTTAGTTTGTGGATGAAATGCAGTGCTCTTCTTCAACTTTGTGTCCATGAGATACCACAAACTTGAACAAAAATTCTTGACAATCGAGAATCTCGATCAGAAATAATAGAAGTGGGTAACCTAAAGTGAACCCATACATTTTGGCAAAACATCTTTGTGATCTGTTCAACTGTACCTTATTTCTTACATGGCGTCAACACTCACTTTTTTTTTAAACGATCCACAACAACATATGGATAATCATGACCTTTCCTAGACATTGGGATTCCCCCTACAAAATCCATAGAAATACTTTCCAAGGACGAGAAGGAATAGGAAGTGGAGTGTACAAACCCAATTTCCTATTACTAGGCTTGTTAATAGCACACATGGAACATCCTCTCACATATTTTGAAATCGTGTCATTCATGCAAGGCCAATAATAATACCTTTGAATTTGTGCAACTATTTTGCCTACACCAAAGTGACCAACAATAAGAGAAGCGCAGGATTCCCTTATGAAATTGACTATTTCACCATGTGGAACACATAAATTGCCAAGATGATACAATAACTTGTCATGAACATGATAAACCAACTCTTCAACATGACTGCCTTGACTGAAAGTTGCATAAACATCTTTAAAATCTTCACCTTGGGCATATTGTTTAGTATAAATTTCATGTATGATTGAGTTATGCTTAAGAATGACAAATGCGTTAACAACAGGCCTTGATAACATATCTGCAAATTTGTTGTATATACATTTCTTATACCCGATTACCAAATGAAATTGTTGTAGGAATCCCATCCACCTGAAATATCTAACTTCTTATATCTTAGTTTGCGATTGTAAATATTGCAAAAGTTGATGGTTAGTATGAATAATCATTTCTTTACCCATTAAATAATGCTTCCAATTCTTCATGTTTTGTACCAAAGCATACAACTCTTTATCATAAGTTGGATAGTTAATTACTGCATTGGTAAATGTTTCAGAATGATAACAAATTGGATTACCATGTTGCACCAAAACTGCTCCTGTAGCATATTCACTTGCATCAGTTTGAATTTCAAATGGATGCTTAAGATCTAGAAGTGCTAGAACTGGTGTTATACCGATTTTCTCTTTCAATGTGTCGAAGGCTTTTTGTTGCTTTCCTCCCCATTGAAAGAATTGTTTCACACTTGTCAAAGCATGTAATGGTGTTGCAATGGGTGAGAATTTAGTGATAATTATTCTCCAATATTGGGTTGCTCCCAAAAAGCTCCTAACTTTTGTTACATTGTTGGGTTTAGGCCAATTCACAATAACATCAACTTTTGAGGGATCAATCTTCAATTCACCCCCTCCTACAATATGACCCAAATAAACCAAAGAGGTTTTCCCATATTCACATTTGGACATATTCAAGTAGAACTTCTCCTTTTTCAAGACATCTAGAACTTGTTTCACATGCCTGACATGCTCTTCACGAGTCTTACTGAAAATCACAATATCATCTAAGTAGACTATGAAATTCTTACTAGCATTTACAAGCCTTTTCATCTAACCAACATTTACAAGAGATAAGTTCATCTTCCTGTGTTGTGCTCTAACAATATACTCAACTCCATCTTTAAAAAGATCATGTTTGTTCTCATGATGATAGAATATGGCTTTTCGTTCATAGAAGTATGGACTCTCTAAAACAATTCCGCAAGTATTAATTGGTACAACATCAAGCTCTACCTCATCTATAAAATTTGTAGTGATAACAAATTTGAGTTTACACTTTCTTGTCACTTGTAATTTGGCATCATCACATACCCAACCCAAAGGGTAAGGTTTAATATGAGGTGTAGTTTCTAGATTAAGTTTATTAACAATTGGTTTAGAGATAAGATTGACTTGGGATCCATTATCAAACAATGTATTAACTTTTGTATGTTTTGTAATGACCTTGATATGAAAAAACTCACTTCTTTCTTTATCATTTTGAGATTCAATAGACTTACTAGAAGAACTAGTACTTGCATTAGAAGTTATACCTTTTATTCCCATGGTTGTGATTTTGGTTTCATCACCTAAATCAGATCCTAGATCTTGTTGAGTTGTAGCAACAATCTTTTGTTTCCCCTTGTTATTAAACTTCTTTGGTCTCATTTCTAGATGTAATTTCCAATAGTGGTCTCATCATGGCCTTCTTTTGAACAATGTTTACAAGTAAGTTTCTCTCCCTCTTTCTTGACTGTAGCATTTTTTTTCCTTTTCCCTTAAACTTCCCCTTTCCTTTGTCTCCAGATTTGAATGATTTCTTGCTAGTCTCTTAAGGAACATTCTTTCCTCTTGATTCTAAATGAATTGGTTGAGCACATACTTCATCTAGATTGGTGGGATTAAACATAAGTATAGTATGTCTCAAATAATTATGTAATCTACCTATGTATTTAAAGAGAGTATATTGTGAAGACAAATCAACACCCAAGATTAAAGCTCTTCTTCTAAATTCTTGTGTGTAACTTTGGACACTCTGACCTTTAGTTTGTCTAAAAATTTTCCAATCCACAATTGCTTTTTGCATGTAAGCTTATTATAACAACCCTAGTTGATTGTCTGTGTAAAAAAATAAATAAGACCAAGGTCATTGGACACATATTCCAAGCTAAATGGTGGGAAAAACATCCTAGTGGGTGTTCATTTCGGCTTATTATGGTTAAGGAAATTAGCAAAGACAAAGAGGCATTAATTGACATTTATTTACGAAAATAAAAGAAAATAGGAGAAAAGGAAGGTGAAAGGTCACAGGTTGCATGTGAGGAGGAAATTGAAGGAAAAATAGAGGAAAATGAAGAAAATAGAGGCCTCAAAGATAAAAATGCTTTAGAGGATCAATTCATAGGTTTTTGTCAGTTTTAGCTTGAATCTCTCTAATCTATTCTCTCTCTCATACCCTTGCATGCTTGGAGTTTTCTTGGATCACTCTTGGAGTATTGTGGCATATTTGGGGTTTGGAGAAAGAAGGAAAGGAAAACCAGGAAAGCACAAGGGGACATTGGGATCAACAACTACAACAGGTTTGCTTTTCAAGTATCGAGTTGCATGTATGGTCTCCTTGCTAGTTTTGACATGCATGGCATATGGATGTGGTTATTTGGTTATGATTTGTCATTGGTATGGAGGATTGCCTGGATTGAAAATAGTTTTTCCTAGCCTTTCCATTTCCTGGATAGCCATGGTGTTGTGGGTTTTCACATTTATTTTCTGGTTAGTGATCATGTTCCTTATGTATGTGGGTTGAGTTACTAGTTCCTGGAGCCTTGGTTGGACAAACGCTATGGAAGCCCTTGAACAACTTGGGTTGAGTTAGTAGCCATGGAAGCCTTGGTTGGAAAAGTGCTCTAGAGATCGACAACAGCTGTGGGTTGAGTTACTAGTCCTGGAAGCCTTGATTGGAACACACACTCTGGAACCCTAGACAACTTGGGTAGAGACCAATTTGGTGATGGTTAGTAATTTCTCACCGTGAGGTGGAATCACTAGTTGAGGGTTAAGGTGGTTTGGCCTTTGGAAGCCCTAGTTTGGTTTTTTTTAGTTATTACATCCCACATTCATGCTTGGAATATGGTATGGGGGTGGCTGGATGAAAGAAAGATTTGGTTCAACCCTGTCTATGGTCGAATGGTACGTGGAAGTACCTGATTTGGTTGGAATTTTCATATGTTAATAAGAGGTATTTTCTATTGTGATCTATGAGCATATGTATTCAATTATGATGGTGATATTATGGTTGAGTTGCCATGGTTCATATGTTGGTTGTTTGCTAGTTTCTATGGTGCTTATTAACTAGTTATATGATGTATAATGTCTATACATCAACCCATCAACCATGCAAGTTGACTTTTTAGTTGTTTGTCAAAAACTTCTGAACATGATAACTTTCTCATGCGGTGTCGGATTGAGACAATTCAAGTGTCGTTGGAATCAGAACGACGAGATCTATGATTTGGCGCTAGTTTTGAAAGATTTTGAGTACTTTGGTTTTTGAGCATATTTTTAATCCCCTCGATTAGCATGCTTCTGTCATCTCTGAAAATTCCTCCATACCCCACTAGCCCCGGGTTCCCTTTAGATGCTCCATCAAAGTTCAACTTTATGAAGCCATTGGGAGGAAGGAAAAGACTGAGGGATACTTCCTTAGTCCATCCACCTGCCTAGCAGAGCAATAAGCTACGAGGTTTTGGGAGATCTCCACACACACACACATATTCACTACAAAAATAATAATTTTTCCTCTATACGAAGTAATATTATACATAACATTTATTCCTTGATCAAAATTTAATGTTTTCTATTTTATATTTTTAAAATATTTCTAAATTTAACTAATTAAATAATTATTTTAATATAATGAGAAAACAAATTATAATTTATTTGTGAAATCAATAATAAAATGATTATTATTGATTCAACTCATCACCATTTAAAATTACTTGTTTTTTAATCTTTCCGACCAATTTATGGTTACTCCTCTAGAGAATCCTGGAGAAAGATTGAGCAAATCCAGAAGCGCTTTATAACGTATAACCTGAAAATTAAAAGCAATACACCCTACCTTATTCTCCTTATAGAAGTAGGTCTTTCCCCTATTGAGAGCCTAGCTATGACTAGGCCTCTGTTGTACAAGCACAAGCTCAATAACATAGGAGATCATAGACTTCCTAAGCTAGTTTTAAATTCCAGCCAATACCAACTAAGGCTCAAATGGGGGTGGTATAAAGACACGAGGGCCTGGTTAAACCATTGGGAGATCAACGAGAATGATGCATTCCAAAACATTAATAACATTAAAAATATTGTTACTTCTAAGTTCAAAGAAAAAATGTGGTGTGAGAAAGATTTAGCAGCTAAAAGAAAATTAAGCTATTATAAGAAGGTCATCAACCCCACCCTAGAAGATCAAAAGTATCTCTCTGTTTTAACTAGCTCAAAGAAGAAAATTAATATAGCCAAGATTAGAACCAACTCTCATGAGCTGCATATTGAAACGGGTCATTGGGCAGTTCCTAAAACACCATGGATGGAAAGGTTCTGCCATCTCTGTGAGAATACGAACATCGAGAATGAAAATCACTTTCTCTTAGAGTGCCCTGCGTACAACCACATTAGATCTCAGTTTCAAAATCTTTGTTGCAATACTAACCTTCCTAGCCTTTTACGATGTTAAAATTACAATGAGCTAGGGAGGCTTCTCTCCAAGCTTTTTGAACATAGGAATAAAATCTTAAATCATACTAAATAATTCGTTTCTTTAGGTCCAATAAACCAAAGTTTAGTCTCAGTAGACGTTAACCACCACCACCATCATCATCATAAACACAAAATGATTAATAATAAAATTTAGTAATTCATAAATATTAATATTAAATAATTTAATTAAATAAATATAAAACACAAAATGATTAATATTAAAATTTAATGATTGATAAATATTAATATTAATATTAAATAATTAAATTAAATTAGATAAAAATTACATGATTTTATCTTTTTCCATTTATTGTAACTTAAATAATAGGAAAATTTAATATTATATTTTATGTTTTTGCAATTTAGTATAACTTAAATTATAAATATGAAGAAATAATTTTTATTAAGCTATTTATGTTTTTGCAATTTATTATAACTTAAATTATAAATATGATGAGATAATTTTTATTAAAATTATAATTGTGGTTGTAAAAAGGGAATTATTTTATAATTATTTTATGTAATTAAATTGTTTGATGTTATCATTTTCATCAATTTAAAATAACAAATTTCATTTTCCATTATAAATATTTTAATAATAAAATAAAATTAATTCATAATATATTTACTATATTATTAAAATATAAACTTCTAAAATCATTTTTTTAAACAAAAAAATATTATTTTTAATTCAAATTTGAATAAATCTAAAACTAGACCGCAATTTTAATAAATTAAAATCTATTTCTTTATATAAAAATAATATTAGCGAATTATATTATATTATCATCTTCTTTGATCGGTTTGATATAAACTGTCTAACGTATGATGTATATCTATCCTAACTTATAATATAATTATAATTTAAAAAAGAGTCGTCTAGAAGCTTGAGTTAAAATTTATTTAAATCTTTATATTAGACCATTTAAAAGTAATTCTTTTTATTATTTTTTGATCGCGTAGAGTAATGGTGAAATATATATATATATATATATATATATATATTTTATTTTTTTAGATTTTGTTTGAAATTTGATTAAATTTTTTTTGAAATCATAAATTTGAATTTTGAAATCTCGGAATTTTTTGAAATCATAAATTTGAATTTGGAAATCTCCATCTAGTGATTTTTGAAAATATATTTTAATTTTAGTGAAAATTCTCATCCCACTATAAAAACGATTTATTTTTTATTTTTTATTTTTAAATATATTTTTATAATTAAATTAAGTAGTCTATAAGATTTGATATAAAGAAGCGTGTTTTGTTAACACATTCTTTAATGTGAAATTAATAATTGAATTTCTTATGCCAATCTATTGAAAATAATAAAAATATAGTCCCAACAAACTTAAAAAAAATTAAACTAGCGAACAAACCTTACTGTCAATAATAAATAAATTTTATTATCACCGCCCTTTGTGAAAAAAATGTGATACTGCTTCTGACAAATACGACCATACCAGTCTGCATAAATTCCAAGCTACCCAAAAGCAAAATAATATCCTTCGATCAATGCTATTACAGTTTAAATTGAAACCTAAATGCACGAAATAAACAAGGGTAATGGCATGATGGATGGATGAATGATGAGAGATATACATACATCCACTATCCATACATGGTGAACAAGCAACGTATGCCGCCAGACTTTTGCCGGGCAGCTTTCTTAAAACCCGGCAGGCATATGGGGCTGAACACCTACAAAGCTGCCACGCCCCGTCGTCGTTCCTTTCTCCACCCTCAGCGTCTCCTTGCACACACAATTCAATCAATCCCCTCGCCACGCCACCGCGTTCGCCTGTTCTTCCTCCTCTGGATCAACCCATTCCCACAGTCCTACTTCGCTCAATCCAACGGCTAATTTTTGCGAAATCTCTGTCTCTTTCTCTTATTACCGGTTTCTGATCAGAAACTGGCAAAAACAGAGGATTTAGCAGTACCCAACTGGGGAACAGAGCGTTCCGAATGATGGGTATTGTTGTTTCCTGTTGTCTGGTATCTCGCATGCGAGCTCTCTGGAGAAGTAGCTTCTTTCGCCACAAAATTCACATATCTCTGGGCAACTACTGGTTTTGCTAGCGATTCTGAGGTGGGCATATGCTCAGCTTTTAATGCTACTGGAGGACACCGTTTGAAGGAGTTTTTCTCTAAGGAGATGATGATGTCTGGTGGGAGAATGTATGGTGGGCCGAACGTCCTTGTCATGGGCAACGAGAACATTTCCCGCTCTGCAGATGCACTGGAAGCTCTGCTTTCTTCTCCTGTTTTCAATGGTAAGCTTTTGAATTCTGTGCAATTAGACGTAATCCTTGTTATTTATATGAGCATCATTTATTTTAAGCCTATTCAGTTTACACAGATGGTGTTTTGCGGAGGGTCAATGAATATTTTCTTTGTGCAATTCTCTGTAATCCTTGTACAGTTTCAATGACATGGGCATAATTTATTGTAAGCCTGTTGACTTCAGACAAATGATGTTTTCCTTCAGGGTCAATGAGTATTCTCCTTGTTTGCTTTTATGGGATTTTGGTACTCTATCAGATATCCTGGGCTATTGAATATTTGTTTGTTTTATTTTGTTTTTCCTTCATCAATTTGAGCTAGCAAAGCTCAGGTATCAAATATAGCACGATGTTTATTGGGTACCTATATTTTCCTGCAGTGAACTTGGGGGACCTGCACTGGTGGCTTATGAATTTCCAGTTATCACTGTATATCCGATTGATATTCGTCTCCTCTATGACCTGGATCATTGATGATCCAATAAAGCTGCTTCAAAAGGGTTTTAGGGCGATGAATAAAAGACCATTAGTATCCCTCTGCTAGCTGCCTTACACTAACATAAGTCTGAAGGTCACCCAAACAGTGTTCTGCTTCAATGGATGATGGGTGTTTTCTTTCATTCATTGAGGGGAAGTGTAGTCACCACTCTTTTGGGATTTTAGTTTTATATCATCATCCATGGAACTCTATATATGTTTAGTTCATTGTAATGGGTCGTGCTATGTATTATATTGTTTTGGTTTTGCTGTCAAAAACTGTTAGCTCCATGGATTTTGCAGTGCTTGGGTTATGTGTTTTAAGGGTATGTGGCTTAATTGATTTGTTTGCATATGCTGATGTAAAAAATTGAGCGATAATGTAATACTATCTGGTAGAGGATTTTGTTAATTTAACAGAAATATTACATGGCTTACCCCAGTGAAAAAGAGAGGCCATAAGAAAACTTCTATCCCTCTGTTTAACTAGACTGATGCAACCAACCCATCCATTGATGCAAGTGCCTTGCTCTTAGTGCATCGACCCTTACCGTCAAGACAATAGATGGGTCATCCAATGGATATGCCTTCCCCACTATAACAGATTGCTAAGGTTTTGCATATTGCTGTTCTCAATGATCCAACTGTAGGTTCACCGATAGTAACCTTGTTACAACTTCTCCTTCCTCTAAACCCTGTTCCTGCTTCCAACGACTTTGATTACATCTATACTTCCCCTTATGAAATAATTCACTGGCTGAACAGATGGATCTCTACTTTTAAAACTATATTTCTTTCTAATCTGATTGATGCGTTTGTAACTTTGTTCAAATTCACTGAAGTGAAGTTAAGCAATAGCTATGGCTTCTTCTGATAACTTTTTTTGATGTTGTTGGCTCTCTTGCAGGTTCAAGATCTGTGGCTAATTTGGAGGAAGTGATAGGTAATGTGTCAAAAAGACCATTTTACAATTCCTTTGACCAGGAAGAAACTGGAGATGAAGACCTTGATGATTGTATCCATCCACCGGAGAAGAAGAGAAGGCTGACTGCTGACCAAGTGCAGTTCCTCGAACGAAGCTTTGAGATCGAAAACAAGTTGGAACCTGAGCGCAAGATACAGCTAGCCAAGGAGTTGGGCCTCCAACCTAGGCAAGTTGCAGTTTGGTTTCAAAACCGGCGGGCAAGGTGGAAAACTAAGCAGTTGGAAAGGGATTATGATATTCTGAAATCACGCTATGAGAATTTGAGAGTTGATTATGATAGCCTGCTCAAAGAAAAGGATAAATTAAGAGCTGAGGTGTGATATGCTGATCTCGATGCAAGAGTTTAATTTTTAATAAAATTGTATTTGAGAAACCATTTAATCTTTCATTAGGTTTTACAGTAGGAATTTTTTTGTGAATTTCCCTGCAAATGCATGAGAATTTTATCAAATTTAGTGAATTGTTTAGGTTATCACAGTTTTAGCTTTTGCCATGTCTTTTGTGCACTTTTGAAGATTTTTTATTGGATTTTATTTAGCAACTAAAAATGCAACATATTTAGATCATTGCGTGTAGCTTGTAATCTCCTAAGCTCAGGGATTCCCAACAGTTCCCAACAGGACTGTGTGTTGAAAGATCTGTAGATGTAAATTTTAATATCTTCTTCTAAGTTGCTTTCTTGCCCAGCCCTTATTATGGAACACAAGATCTAGATAACTTGTTACTGGCTATAATATTATGGCTTCTCATGCCAGGGTATCTTATGGGTTGGTTCTGTCATATCAGGTTACCTTCCTTACAGACAAGCTACACGACAGTGACCATGAAGCCCTCACAAAGGATTCTGAGTCTGTTGACAAGAAAGTCTATCCCCAGCCTGCCTCCCACTCTGACTGTGTTGGGAACCCTGAAAGAAGTACTGCTGCCAAGGATACACCAGCAGGTTGTAAACACGAAGATCTTCTGAGCTCTGGAACAGATAGCAGTGGGGTCCTGGATGAAGATAGTCCTCACCATGTTGACTGTGGTCATTCATCCTTGGACCATGTGAACTCTCATCTTTTTGAAGCAGATCAGTCAGACCTCTCACATGCTGAAGAAGAAGAAGAAGAAGAAGGCATGAGTGAAAAACTGCTTCCTCAGACATACACATATCATCTCCTCAAAGTGGAAGACGGTGCTTACCCAGATGCTTCAATTGCGTACAATGACATGTTTGTTTTGGAGGATCAAGTACAGCTTCCCTGGTGGGACTAGCCATAATTATGCTGCTGTTTAAAAAATGTTTATCTGTTCATTCCCCTTGCCCAGAATAAGAGCAGAATGATGTAATAGCATATGAGAGTTAACTCTCAAAAGAAAGTAGAGTACTATTGACAGGGTTTAGTTTTACTTGAAACTGTAAGTGTTAAGAAGATTTTGAAGGGTGGCTGCATAAACATTCTCTTCACTCATGATGTATAGCAATTTCTAGTGGTTTTCAGGTTTTCTCTTATGTATGTTCATGGTAGAGGTGAAAGAGTGAATGCAAGCCTACTTTGTTTATTTCCCTTGTTGATGAGTAACAGAGCATTTTTGTTCTGTAATAACATGTCAGATGCATATTTTCAATCTAGATAAATGCATGATGACCTAAAAGTATTTTAAAAGAAATTACAAGAGCAATATATATTGATTAATCTTTTAGGACGTTTAAAGTATATGTTATAATCTCTATATGGATTTTAAAATGCTAATTGATAAAATGCATTGATGGCCGAAATAAGATCAGGCTCACCTCCATTTCATTATACTCTCAGGATTATATTAACAAGTAACTACACTCCTGTTGAATTTTACAAGTATTAATGGAGGGATTGCAATGATGATTTAAAAGATTGCTTGATCGCTATCAAAATTATATATAAAAAATCTCTGAGGAATCATGAAATTGAACTAGTTGCCGAGATTAAATTATAACTGATAAGCATTGAGAAATATGTTTGAAAACAGCATGTTACTATATAATGAATATCGATCCTTAGCCGAAGCACACACATGTTGTGTACCATGAACAGTTTCTGTACTGATTTAATGGTGAAAACATTCTTTCCTGCCATGGATCAATATCTCGTCTGTGCATTGTACAAGTTAATTGGAAGTTAGCCCATGAAATATGTTAGTTTTAGCTGCAGCACCTTAATATGTGTAATGATTTTATTCACACAATTGAAGGAAACTCCTAGCAGTCAAAATTTTGTTGTTTCGAAAGTGAAGCAATCATATAGATTATCCAGACTTTAGGACTTTTCACATAGAATTCTATGTTGGAGGTGATAAATTTTCTGATTTCAAGTTACTGCCATTTTCTATCGGGTCTCATCTTTTGGGAATTTTTGTGCAAGTCTTATGTTGTGTTATGGATGCAACGCAATTATAATCTGTTAAACCGAAGAACTAATTTGAGTTTGAGCTGGTGAAAATTAGGATTATGGATGCAACACAATTATAACTTCTGTTAAAAGGGAGAAATAAGTTTATGTTGAGTTATGGATGCAACACAATTATAATTTCTGTTTAACTGAAGAAATAATTTATGAGTTTGAGCTGGTGAAAATTTAGGGTTATGAATGCAACACAATTATAGCTTTTGCTAAACCGAAGAAATAAGTTTATGAGTTTGAACGGCTGAAAGGTTTTATGAGTTTAACCCGGTGAAAGTTGGGGCTTCAATGCAAATGCAATATCACATGGTTTGGGTTCAAATTCAGGTTCAATAATGATTAGGTTTGAATGTAAATGCAATATCACATGGTTCGGGTTCGAATTGCAAATGCAATATCACATGGTTTGGGTTCGAATTCAGGTTCAATAATGATTAGGTTTGAATGTAAATGCAATATCACATGGTTCGTGTTTGAATTCGGGTTCAACAATGATTAGGTTTGGTTTGAATTCGAATTTTTTGATGGGGTTCGGATAAGGTTCGTTTATATACATTTTCTATATGTATAGATATATTAACTTGAAATGAAATATAGGATAAAATTGTAAGGAATCAACATCAATAAAATAAAAATAAAATGCTATCATGAACATGGAAACTGCAAAGATAGATCACAAATTTGAGTTATGACATGAGGTAATGAGTTTTGATCTATGGACTGGGTTAATGGCCATGCAAAACCTCAAAATCTTTTTAAAATTAGCCAAAATTTAAACCTCAAAATTGAAGTTCGCCAAACCTTGTGACATAGAGTGCATGTTGACATAGAGTGCATGTTTATTAGGTGCTTGTGTTCTTACTCTGGTCTGTGACGTCCTCATCAGCGACTTATGACTGGTCAATCGTATTCGAATTTTTTGAAATCATTATTAGAGTATTGTACAGAACTGGCCCAGTGCAAAGTGTTCAATATGTGTGAAGTTCCTTTTGAAATTGGTGTACTCTTTTCTTTTGAAGTTTTTTTTGGTTGGAATGGGGGTGAAAAAATTAATGTTCAGTGCAAAGTGTTCAATATGTGTGAAGTTCCTTTTGAAATTGGTGTACTCTTTTCTTTTGAAGTTTTTTTTGGTTGAAATGGGGTGAAAAAATTAATGTTCCGAGTTTTTTGGTTGGAATTGGGTGAAAGAAATTTTTTGTGAGCTTGTAAGTTTTTGTTATTTAAAATGTGTTTGAACATATAAATAGATTTAGTACTTTGAAAAACTGTTAAAATTCTCGAATGATATAGATTACATATATCAAACTTATCATTCCAAAAAATCTTGATCAGATTTTAAACAAATTTATCATTCTAAAATATTCTTACAAAACTTTAAATAAATTCAACTAAAAAATATACCCAATTAATTTTTAAACATCAAATAATTAAACTAAGCTTTTGAAATTAATATCTAAGCTTTTGAAATTAATATCTAACATGGTCTGGAGACATTCAAAATACCATTTGGGGTCTGATGACGATACCCATCTCCAGAGAACTTCATACCTACATTGCCACCTGTCAAGGTAGAAAAATTGCTTATACTACTTAGGTGATAATCGATCGGTTTGGTTTTCTACATGATACATGTGATTCCAGAACAGAACTGGAGCTCTTGGACAAAATGTTACTTTAAGACGTTACTTTAATATATCCTATGCAGTTCCCCAGTACTAGTGGTGTAAAGGCTGCGGATGCTACAGAAGAGGGTTTTAAGGGAATATTTTTTCACACCTAGTTCGAGTCTGGGGACATGTACAATGGCTTTGGTTCTTAGAAAGGAAAATCGATGGCATCCTATTGCTAGTCAGGTAAATCCGGCCCCATGAAACTTTGTGCCAAGATTGTGATGTCTGGAATTCCACATGGTAGAGAATCCCTTTAAGAATCGCGCACTTTTTCAATATTGGGAGTCAGAAGAATTAAGTTCGGGATAAAATGGAGTGCAGTGTGTGGGGAAGGGGCGGTCACATGTTCAGGGAAAGTGATGACGAATCCTTTTGGTCAACATTGGAGTGTGGCGGGGGTGGGGTACTCGTAAGGATCACATCACATGAGATTTTGGACACATATGGACCACAAGGATTCCACAGTACATGTGGGAAATGAAACCTTCAAGAAAGACGACACAGAGGAGCTGTAGAGATTCACGATGTCGCTTTCGTATTCACATTAAGGCTCATACTCCGGGCCCATTTTTTATATTCAACTGTTTTCCTTCCTAATCTGACTGATGCGGTTGGCCAAATACACTGACGTAATAGATGTTTTAATGTTGTTGGCCGTGAGCACTCAAGCTCTATGGTTAATTTGTAGGAATTACTAGGGAATGTGTAGAAGAGACCATTTTACAGTTCCTTTGACGAGGAGGAAACCGGATAACCTTCATGATTGTATCCATCCACGGGATAAGAAGAGAAGGCTGACCGTTAACCAAGTGCAGTTTGTTAAAAGAAGCTTCGAGATCGAAAACAAATTGGAACATGAGCACAAGCTAGCCAAGGATTTGGGCATACAATCTAGGCAGGTTACAATGTGGTTTCAAAACCGGTGGGCAAGGGGGAAAACCAGGCAGTTGGAGAAGGATTATGATATTCTGAAATCGCGACACGAGAATTATAGGAATTGATTATGATAGCCCGCACATGGTAAGGGAGAAATCAAGGGCTGAGGTTTGTTATTCTCTTATGTAAATGTAATCATTTAATTTTGAACTAGAGTTATAATTGAGAAACCAATAAAAATTTCACAAGGTTTTAGAGGACTTTCCAAGAGGACTAGGGAATTCCGAAAGAGGTACTTATGGCGAAGAATTCACCACCGAGTTGCAAGCATGAAGATCTTTTGAGCTGTGGAACAGATTGCAGTGGGATCCTTGATGAAGAACATTGACTGTGGGCATTCATCCTTGACAGACCATGCGAATTCCTCCCATCTTTTTGAAACAGGTCAGTGAGACCTTTCAAATGTTCATGAAGAAGGAATGAGTGAAAAAATACTTCCTCAAAGATACATATCATGTCAAACTGGAAGTCGGCCTTTACTCAGCTGCATCAATTGCTTTCTACAGTTGAAATGCTTGCTACGGAGGATGAAGTACCCCCGGTCCTTGGTGGGACTGGCCATAATTTCGCTGCTGTTATGTTCATTTTGTTAAATATCTCCTTCGCCCCGAGGAAGATCAGAATGATGTAACAGCACACGAGAGACGACACTGAAAGAGAATAAAGAAATTCTGTTGGCAAGGTTTAGTTTGGCTTGCAATTGCAAGTCTTCACAAGATTTTGAAGGGTGGCTACAGGCTACAGCTACACAACATTCTATTCATCATGATGTTTCTAATGTTTTTAAGGCATTTTTGTTCTGTTATTATTTTCTCTTTCTCTCGCATTTTGTGGAGCTGTAACTCGGAGTCCAGGCAATTACTCAGCTGATTGATACACTCAACAAATACTGATTCAGGCCTCTTGTCATAGTGATTCAACTTATCTCATATACAAAATTTGTCTCGATATTGCTTAATGACCTAAAAATATTCTTCGTTTCAAATGAGAAGTGAAATCCATCCTCATTAAATTTTGAAGATGTTTAGGGAAATATTATAATATCTACACTGGATACTAAACCACTAATCCATTAGGGCATTGCTGGCCCAAAAGATGCTTTGGCTTATCTACATTTCATCCTTATTCTAATAATAATAATTTAATTTTTATAAAGTTTCTATTGAGTTAGATTTCAAGATATATATATAAAATATGTGAAACAAATAATTTATTGAAAAATATACACATAATTTTTTAAAATTTCTATCTTTTACTGGAACACATTCTTAACCATTATCAACAAACAAGTAACAATGAAACTCTTAGTGTAACCATTATCAACAAACAAGTGACGGTGAATCTCTTACTGAATTTTATTAATGGAGACAAATGATAAAACGTTTGCCTAACACCTATTAAAATCAAATATAAAAATGGCAAAGGGAATTGCAAAATTGAATTATGGTTATCAAAATCAGATATAAAAATGGCAAAGGGAATTGCAAAATTGAATTCTGGTTCACATTATTTGGAGAATCGTATCATATCAGGAATTCCAAGCTCCTAAACTAGGGTGAGAATCGTGAGTGCCTAACGAGCATGGAGTTTCGTTTGAGCTCTGAGCTTTAGGAGCCACAAAATCAAAATAAGGTTATGTAGCCATGTACAAGTAATTGAGATTAAATTTAAAATCGATGAGCTTTGAGAAACATGCTAGAAAAATGGATGTTAAGATATATGGCAAATGCATATCCTTAGGAAGTGCACAAAGATAATCCATACCATGGACAGCTTCTGTACCGATTTAATGGCGGCGTCATTCTACCTTGCCTATGAATCCATATCTTGTCTGCACATTTTGAAATTTAATTGGATGTCAGCCGATGGAATCTGTTAGTTTTACGATGCCGGGGCATCATCGGGGAATTGGAAGACCCAAACCCTAAGGAGGACAAAGACCAAGCAAGGTATCCTAAGCTTGAAGAAAGCATGAAGTCGCAATCATGAGGCGCCGTATGGCCAAGGTCGAGGCGAGACTGAAGTTGATACGGTCAACTTTGATGGCATCAAAAGGGACTTTCTACAGTAGAGGTAGATAACGAGATGTGTTATCTCTGTAATGCATACATGGTAGTTGTTTGTTAAAATAAAATAAAAGAAATTGTAACTAGTTTGTGTATGTATTTTAATGGTATAATATAAAGAATATTAAATTTTTGGAAGCCATATAAAAATTTGGAAAAAGAATTTTGCATTTTTATATAAATTTGATTCCCCTAATGTTTGGCTGAAATTGCATTTTTATGTAAATTTGATTCCTCTGATGTTTGGCTGATCAAGGATAACTAATAGCGCAAGAAACCTGGAAAACCTAAATGCTGAAGTAAGCGACCCAGGAAAATATTAGAAGTACCTAAAGGAAAAGAAATCTTTAAGAGAGGGATCTAGATAGTAGACTGATAATATTGAACACAAGGAACCTTAAAACCCCAAGCATGGCTATAAAAGGAAAATATTAGAGACAATTAAAGGAAAAGAATTCTGTCAGAAACGGAGCAAAGAACTGAAAAGATAAAATGTAAGCCTTTAGGGTTTTTGTGTGGTTGCCATGGCCTCTTCTTGGCGGCAAGAAAGAGACAATTCTGCTTGAATGAGGGAGCAGAAGGTTTTGTAACTGTCACAGCGTGCCCCTGAGTGTGATGGTGTGATGGACCAGAGCCATGTTTGATGAATGAAATTAGCTATGCACCATGAGATGTGTGTGTTTCAATTTGAAAAGAACAAAATTTGATGTTGATGGTGGTTCCGAAGCATGAGTGTGATGGCGTGTAATGATCAGGAGCCACATGTTTGATGAATGAAAATGGCTATGCACCGTGGATTATGTATCTTTCAATTTGAAAAGAATAAAAATTGATGTCCAGGGTGTCTTTTATGCTATCGAGGAATAAGATAATCGTGTTAAATACATTGGATTTTTGTTATTTGAGCTTCCTGAAAAGAAACTGTTCAATTTTTTATTTTTATTTTGATCAAACAAAACACCGAAAAGACTGGAATATAAATGCTTATTAGAAAGCGATGATCTCACTGTGATTTGAAAGCTATACATTAACGATTTACAATTTTTCGATCATTTTCAAAATTTCAAAGTAATTAAATTTTAACTGCATTCTTGATCCCATCAGTAGCGAACAGATTGTTCAATTCTGAGATCCCTTTCGAACTTATTATATAGCAAGCTCTGGAGATTTTTTCAGAGTGGTCTATAATGTGATTTTTTGGAGATTCGGGTGACGGAATCCAGCCGAAGAAATTGAGGTTAAATCTTGATTTAAAATGGTTTTTTAATTGCATATTTGGATTTAGCGTCCTGAAAAACCCCTGGGACGCTTTGATTGTGCAGAAACTAGCTATCAAACTTGTGATTAGAGCCTAAAGCAGTTTAAAGTAAGGAAGCAGTCAACATAGTCTACGGACATCAATCTCATCGGTTAGTTACCCATTACTCGATTCCGAGTTCTACCAGCGCCACATTTATCCGCAAAGGTCACGATTGGGGTTTTCCCCTTTTGAATCGAGTGGTCAGCCTCATCATTTTGGGTTTCTCGGTGATCAATTTGGGTGATTCGATCGCAGTGGGTACATCATATATAAGGGAAACACCATTTATCTCTCGTAAATTGATTGAGTAAAATGCACTCGAATATATGCCCGGAGAGGAGAAAGGTTAACGGTTAGAATGTTCGCGTTTCTAATATATTCTGGTTGGGTTTTCTGGACTAGGGTTGACTACACGAAAAAGGGGAAAGGTTCGAAAAGAGGAGCATCTCGGCCGCCCCTTCACTAAAGTGTCTTAATTATACAATGATGTCGCGGGAATTATTTACGAAAGAACTAGATGACTTAATTGAGGATCGGGATGCCAATGACATAGATCAGTTACTATCAAACTTGTGATTCCAATAAATTGCTGCCGGATTTTGACCAAAAAAACACGAAAGTCTTCCAAAAATCGCATTGTAGACAACTGCGATTTTTTCGGCAAAGCATTTGCGGTCTGACAACAATCGCTGTCTAGGAGAACTACATACCGTGCCACGTGTCAAGGTAGAAGAAGCTTTGATCATACTACTTGGGATTACCATGAGCATGTTTCTGTAGATGGGTACATAGGGTGACTCCATGAGAACAGAAGTGGATCTCTTGGACAAAATGCCCCTTTGAGAGACTACATTTTTTAACCGTGTGCAGGGGTCCAGTATTAACAGTCTGGACTCTGAGGGATATCAATGCTATAAAATTGAGTTTTAAGGTTTTTTCTTTCCATAAGCACACCTAGTGTGAGTACAAGGCATATCTGTATGTACAGAGGATTTGGTCCTGAAAAAGGAACACTGATGGCATCTCAGTACTGTTCAGTGGATCTGGCCTCATGAAGCTTTGTTCCAAGATTGTGCTGCCTGGAATTCCACATGGAAAGAGAATCTCTTTAAGAATAGTCCCCTTTTTTAATATTGGGAATCAGATAAGTATCAAGATTGGGATGAAATGGAGTGGACAGAAGGGGGAGAATGACGGTCACAGTTGCAGGGAAAGAGATGAGGATTCCTTTTGGTCAAAATTGGAGTGTTCCGGGGGTGGAGGCTGAGAGGGCCTACATCACAGATGATAATTTTGGACACATATATATGTTGGATGGTCATGGACCACAAGGATCCAACGGTACTTGGGGGCATTGGAAACCTTACAGAAAAACGGCAGACAGGAGCTGCAGTGGGTCAAGATATCTTATTCATGTTCATATTAAAGCTCATATTCCAGGACCATTTTCTGTATTCAAGTCTGAGGTGATGATTTAACATTAAAACGTTGTTTTATTTTTTTGTTTGAACTGTCACGTAGCCTTTCTGCTCAGATCTTATACGTACATTCATGTGTGGGAATATTTATATATGTCATATGATCTTGGTCTATGTTCAAGGCATCTCAGAGTGATTTGCATCTTTGACGAGCAGCATGTTCATCCATTGTCAACTCAGGAATACCATTTGTCCTTTACTTTTTAAAGCATATAATGATAATGGAATTTTGAAATTAAAATTTTATTAAGTAAAATTATGATGCAAGTTAGAAAATTCTTCAGTTATGTACAGTTTTGTCTAACGTTGTAGGAAGTGGTACTTGGTATTACTTACACTAAAATATTAACGTAGAGAGTTCTGTCTAACATGGTGAGGAGTGGTACTTGGATTACTTACACTAAAATATTAATGTAGAGGTCAGACTCATAATTTTGACGGAGTTAATATGTCTATGCGATACAAAAAGTTATTGGATTTGTATTATCACCATAGTGATATTTTGCTGATTTATTTATTTCAAATATTTCAAAAAATTTACATATTGGGTTAAATATTTTATAGTCTTTGTAGAATTAAATTAAATTTGTGTTATCAACATTGATTTCTTATTATATAAAATATTTTGTGTCAAATATTTTAAAAAATTTACATATTATAAAAGTATTGGGTTAAATATTTTATAGTCTTTGTAGAACTAAATTTAATTTGTGTTATCAACATTGATTTCTTATTATATAAGATATTTTATGTGTGATTGACACTTACATTCATATTGGAAATGCTTTGAGGCTGGTATTAAATCTCTTTATTACCGGCTCATTAGTAAACAGACTATGCAATGTTCCCACCATATCACAACTTAAAGACTTCTCATAAAGGATAGGTTGGATGATCAAAGTTAACTAGGTTAAGTTATGATATGTTTTAGTAATTAAATTTGACTTTTATGTGATTAAAGTTAATTAGGTCAAGTCATGATATGTGCTAGTAATTAAATTGGACTTTGAGGTGATCAAAGTTAATTAGGAGAAGTCATGATATGTGCTAGTAATTAAATTTGACCAAGTTAGTGGATGCCATGGTCAACTTAATTTTAGATAATAAAGCAATGGCCGCTCATCTTCATTGTGCAAAATACTAACCATTAGAAACTACTCTATTGCGGGTTTGGTCATCCAATTAGTATATAAATGTGTATTATCTACTCTTGTAAACTCTCTCAAAAGTCAAAGAAGTTCTTAATGAATTTTTTACATTTGTAAATTTGCAATATAACTAATATACCTTTCAACATCTTCCTCCTCCATGCCTTGAGAATATAGTGCTTTCCCTTGTAGTTTTACAATTTATACTTTAATTTTAGACTAGTTTGTATTAGCAATAAGATCAAGGGGTTGAGCAATTCTCATCGTTTATCTCATGATTATTCAGTCAATGTAATGATTTACTACCATAGCTCACATTTTCACAAATAAGTTTAATTGTCTATTTTTCCTTATGGTACCAAGTTTATTATGCCGATTGTGCTTATGCATCATTATTGTTTATTGTAAAAATTTTGCACAATGTGAATGGCTTAGCCTAGTTCAAAATATTGTGTAGTTTATTCCTTCCCTAAAAAATGCCATCTTTTTGTAGCACTACCCATATTTTACAAGCCACAAATCCCTTGCAATGGCTTGTTACATAGTTGAGCCAAATCCTTTCACTACCCAAATCTTGGTCATTAGTATCAAAGTAAGACTTTTTATTCTACAACTTCAATAGCCATTGCAAGTGATTGAACTAAACCAACATATCCAATCAAGTTGAATGCTATTTTAGACTAGATCTTAGTAATAGAAGCACATGGTTGATCCAACTCCTCCCTTAACCTTTTGGCACACATAATGTGATTTGACATGACAAGTAGCACCAATTCCATTAACTTGTGTAGCATTGATGCAAGCATTGTGTAATCGACAATTGATGAAACCCTTTGGAAACAAAAAAGGAAATTTACAATTAGTTGTGGAACTCTTGAGAAGAATCATAACCCAAGCCATGCTCAAAACATCCATGCAACATAGATTAGGCTTGTTTAGAAGAAAAAATCGGTCATGATGAAGATAAACCATAATATTTCCATGTTTAAAGGAAAAATCAAAACTAAGATGATTGATGCATGGTTTAATGCATTGTGTACCTATTGTTTTCATTAAACCTATCAATATGTAGGGAAAGTTTGTGTAGGAAATGCATGAGAAGTTGTACCTAGTAATATATTATGAAGATAAATACATGAAATGGAAATAACTAGATTAATTGCAATTAACTAGTGAATGATTTCACAAACTTGTTTCATACCTTCATGGCTCATTTGGATACCAAAGAGGAAGGGTCCAACCTTGTCTACTAGTCTTGGAATGGGTTAATGGGTTGTGTTTGGATGAAAAAAGAGAGAAGGATTGAATGGGACCACCAAAAAACCCTAAACTGGCATAAACCATAGGCACACCAAAAATAAAAAAGAAGATGGATTCAAGATCAAGAGGAACACACTATATGGTGCCCCTAGGCTAAGGAACCAATCACTATGTATTAATATGATAAGATAATGTGATTGAGAGTTTGAGTTGTGTATTTATACACAATTCTAGTGAGATGTCCCTTCAAGAAGGGAGACATCCCATAAAGAGGTGATTATAATTCCATAAACCAAGGGTACACAACTCAAGAGGGACAAGGCTAACCTAGTCAAATATAGAAAATACAATAAAGAAGGCATTTAGCAATGAATGACCACATGTGAATATTACCATCATTGCAACTTTCCTCTTAATATTAACATGGGGACATGAATAGGGATGATAAAGTATAAAAGTAGTGGGCATACCCAATTCAATAAAGGTACAACAATGGTTGAAAATATAAAAGAGAGTGGGTATGAGATTCTCCAACTCAAATACGAGCATGAATGGGTATATTAAGACCCGTCCATTATCATATAACTACTCAACTCCCAAGAAAATGCTCCTTTGAATTGTTCATCATTGGAGGAATATGATCCCAATCTACCCATTTGATAAAGGAGTGTGGAAAAGAGATAAATACAAGAGATACTGGGTATAAAAGAGAGTGAGCATAGACAACTCAATGTATAGGTGGCCACGATTGGAAGAAGAGAGAGTGGATTTGTGATGGTTCAACTTAATACGAAATTGGACTCAATAAACTAAAAGAATATGGCAACCAAATTGCTCATCCTCTAGAGAAAATTATATCTAACCTAGTCATTCGATGGAGGAGGGAAAGAAGACATATCTTTTCCATATTTCTTATTTATTGGGAGAATAGTACTACTAGATTATCCATATAAAGAGGTGTCTGAAGAGACATCCTATAGAGTAATGATGAACATAACCACCAATTGACTCAACTATTGGAAACAAATATCACTGACCTACTCATCTTCTGAAGGAGGGCAGTAAGATATATCATTTTCCATATTGTGTATCTAATGGAAGAGTGATATTGAACTACCCATATGAATATGTGCAAAGAAATGATTTGTAACAAAGAAGAGATAAGAGTACCCAACTCAAATAAGATCAATGGTCATCGAAGTGAGAGGGAGAAGATACAACTTCATATATTTGATAGAGCTTGAATACAATCAAGCATGTTCAAATACAAGTGTATAGGTTTATGAATACCTAAAACAAATGCACTTGAGAGAGCAACTTAGAAGGAATAAAATATAAGATGGGAATGGGTTTATGAATACCCAACTCCTCAAAAAGAGTGCTTATAGCCAAAATATCAAATATAGGTAGCTAAATTACAAGTGAGGGTTGTTGTGTAGATAACAAACTTCAAAATATGGTTGACCATGGTCAAAATAAAGTGAGAGAATTAATGAATACTCATCTCAACATAGTGAATATCTAAAAGAAGGAGCCATTAAATTTTGTTGCACACAGGATGTCCTATAAGGATAAATACCATACTGTGAAGGATAAAGATCCACACAATCACACCAACCCAATGAAATATGTTGATAATCATGCATAGACTCATGAGTTAAGTAGAGTGGGATAGATAATGCAAACATGTGAGTAGAACTACATCAAATGAGTCAAAGGGGGGGTTCTTCCTTTATAAACGTAAATTGTAAACTTGTTATGGTCACTATGAATCACCATTAAAAACTAAGGATTAGGGTTTGTGTCACCAATGACAATGTCCAATATAAAAGTACTAATATCTAGAAAATGAAAAGTATCTCTAAATAAGGAGGTTGTTAGGAGTCAATTGGATTTATCTTGGGTGGATGGGAGTAATGATTATTATCCTTCATTAAACGTAAAATGTAAACTTGTTATGGTCACTATGAATCACCATTAAAAGCTAAGGAGTATGGTTTGTGTCACCAATGACAATGTCCAATATAAAAGTACCAATCTCTAGAAAATGAAAAGTATCTCTAAATAAGGAGGTTGTTACGAGTTAATTGGATTTATCTTGGGTGGATGGGAGTAGTGATTGTTATATTCCCCACCTAGGTTCAATTCCCACAAGTGACATGTTGAACTCATGGCATTGAGCCTTGCTTTTGTATAACCTTGAGCCCTATATAATATCTTACCCTTGTTTATGGGTTAGAGGGTGAGGAGTTTTATTAGATGGAAAAAAAAGGAGAAGTTGTTTTAGACACTTAGCAAGTAATTAAGGTTAATTTCATCCAATTACATAGTTATCGACTTAATGAGAACACTAACCTCAAAACAAGAAATCTATCCCTAAAAACCCATATTTTAACACCAAAATCAACCTCCAAATCAAAAAGTAGTGCTACCAAAATCACTTTTTCTTTGAGGTGAAAACTACAACTTTTTGACACCATTGTTTTGAATCCTTATAAAGTTGCAATTAAAAACCTTAAAATTGACTCTCAAATCAAAAGGTGATGCTCTCAAAATATCTCCTATTTTAATTTATGGTTAAAATTACAACTTGTTTGAAATCATGGCCTTGATAAATAATATCATTGCAAATGAAAATAGTAAAGTTGACCCCTCAAACAAAATGAGGTACCCTAGTAGCACCCATTTTTTTCAGGGTTAAAATTATAACTCTTTGAAACTGTGGCCTTGACATTTAGTACCATTACAAACAAAAACTTTAAAATCAATCCTGGAATCAAAAAGTGGTACTACTACTAGCCTCATCTTTTATTTTCAGGTTAAAATTACGTGTTGTTTATAGTAGCCTTGATAATTGATGTTACTGCGAAGAAAAACTTCAAAATCAACACTTAGGTGTTATCAGCAACTCAATTTTTTTTTTTTTATATTTGGACCTAATTTTTTCTTTTTTGCAAGGAGAACACAATTCCTTTAATGAGAAAAAATAACGACAAACATTTTAAATTAAAAATAAAAATATCATTAATTTTAAGAAAAAAATTAAATTAAAAAATATTTCAAATGTTAGAAAGAATTAATGATGATGATGATGATGATTAACATCCTTTGAGACCTATATGGTCTATTAGAGCTTAAGAAGATAAAAGATTAACTTTTTATTTCTATATTTAAAAAGAAGTGAGAGAAGCATTCATAAATCATCATAGTTTTGCTAACTTAAAAAACCAAGAGGGTTGATAGTGTGAAAAATATTTTGAAAATTAGATTGAATATGAGTATAATATGGACAATCTAAGAGAAAGTGTTTTTCATCTTCAACCCTCTTAGGATGGCATATGTGATAGACTCTTCCATCCTATGATGTTTTGGGAATTGACTAATGTCCAGTTTCACTATGGAGCTCATGAGAATTAGTTCTTATATTGGAAATGCTCATTTTCATCATAACGCAAGTCAAGACAAAAAGATAATTTTGGTTTTCGAGATTGGGGTTGATCACTTCTTTATAATATTTTAGTTTCATTTTTTCCTCTAACCTTTTATCACCCCACAATTTCTCCTAAAACTTAGAAGTAATAATATTTTTAATATTATCTAGATTTTGTAAGATAATATCTTCCTTTATTTCCCAATGGTCCAACCAAAACTAGGCATCCTTATGCCACCCTCACTTGAGTCGAAGGGGGGATTTTGGCTAGAGTAGAAAAAAACCAAAAACCTTTGAACAACAAAATATATAATAATAATAATAATGTCAAATATTTTTAAAAGGGAAAATATTTATTTAAAAAAAATAATATAAAACCAAAAATTTACAAATCATTTAAAAAAATAAATAAATATTAAAAAAAACTAATGTAAAACACACTAAATAAAAAATGCTTAATATATAATAATAATAATAATAAAAGTTTAAAAATAATTAAAATACCTATTTAAAAAATTAATTAATTAAACATTTAAGAGAAAATAAAAACGAAAACCCCATCGCACTACTTCCCCCTACCCTCCCAACCACCCCCGCTTTGTTGGCCTACTACCACCCTCTCAATCCATATCTCATGTGAATCTTGTGGCCTACGCTTCTCAACTCTATCCACATGTGACCTCCAAGCAATGGGGTGTAAACTCATTGGTTAAACATACCACCACTTGGAGGCCATGGGATGTGCAGATAACACAAATGGCTATAGACCGAAGAGGTGAAGGAGGTGGAGGAGAAGCAATAGTAGCGTGTAGAGGGGGTTTATTGTACACATAAAGAAAGGGGGACGGTGATGCCCTACATTACCCTCCCCCTCTCCATACATATTTGCTATATGTTATTGGTATATAGGAAGACATCTCCCTCCCCTCCCATACATCTTTTTTATATGTTGTAAGCACATGAAGAGGGGAAAAAGGAAATGCTTGCATTTACCATCGCCCTCCCTTATGATACATCTTCCCCATGTGTTGTAAGCATATGGAGAGGGAGAGGGAGAGGGAGAGGGAGAGGGAGAGGGAGATGCTGACATTATCTTTCCCTCCCCATACATTGTTTTTGGTTTGTTGGATGAAAATGGGGAGGGGGAAGGCAATACTACATCACCCTCCGATTTTCTATATCTATTTTTTAAAATTGTGCTTGGTTTTTAACTAAATTGTTTTTATTATTTATTAAATTAATATGTATTTTTTAAGGTTATTTTATTTATTTTATTTTTTATTATTTTGTTTATATATATATATATATATATATATATATATAGTTTGATTTGAAATAGTAATATATCTGTGTGTGGGGAGTTTATTTTTATATGAATATGATTATAAAAGTATAGGTTTTTTTGTTTTGTTTTTGTTTTTTGTTTTTGTTTTTGTTTTTGTTTTTTGTTTTTGATTTTTGTTTTTTGTTTTTGTTTTTTGTTTTTTGTTCTTTTTTGTTTTTGTTCTTTTTTGTTTTTGTTCTTTTTGACAATGATTACTAATATCCACTAAGAATGAATTGATTTATCAAACTTAGAGGGTAAGAGAATCAAAGATTACTCAAAAAATTTCATAATTTTATTTCCAGGCTCGAATATCACTACAATTTTGTTAAGTTAAAAGGTTAAGAAGATTGGTGGTGTGACATTTTTTTTGAGATTTAGATCTAATGTGAGTATAAGCTAGACACTTTAAGAGAGTTTTTTCATCTTCAACCCTCTTAGTGTCACAAAGGTGATAGACTTTCAACCTAGTGTGTTTTGAGAATTAACCAATGCCCATTTTCACCATGGAGCTCATGAGAATGTTCTGATCCAGGTGGATATTGGTGGCCACCTGCCAAGTCCACCTGGACCCCCACCATTGTCTTTCTCAGCATTTTCAGTTTCCTTAATTGTAGCACAACTTACTATTTTTAGCAGTTTTTCGGGTCCTGAACTTCCGGAGCCGTTTTGAGGCCCTAAACGATGTTTTTTGGGGAATCCGGGGGCAACATGGGTCCATGGAATGGACCCATGTTGCCCGTTCCAACAATGGTAGTACTCGGATAGATCTTTCTAACGAGCTATTGTATGCGTCAAATGGAGATCATATGCCAAAGTTACAACCCCGGGAAGTTGATGTACCAATTTACCCCAAACGGGGCCCACAGTTTGGCGTTTCATCTCCTAGGGTTAGGTTTTGGAATGTTAAGGGTTTTTCATTGTTTCTCAACATTAAATAGGCCTTCGAGCCTCATTGTAACAAAGTTCAGAGGCATGTAGCCATCACATCTCTTCTCAGAGATAAGCTACCATCGCCCTAGCTGGTTTATTTCCATTTCTGGTTGTAAGCATATTTCAGTATTTTCCATTAATGAAATGAAGTATTATTTCTGCTGCATCTTTGTGTATATGGTTACCTCTGTAATTTGTTGCGTTCCTGTTTAAATCCGGATCAGTGGTATCAGAGCGGTCTGCTTTTTCTCTGTTTTTCTTTGCATGTCCCCAACAAGGTCGGGATATAAGGAGTTAGGGCTTGAACTGGTTGAACCTTTGCAAGACCAGCCTCGCGAATCCCGACGGCCTCCCATGGCGGACGAGAAGAAAGACGAGGGGGCAGGAGATCCCATCAAAATCTTGCTCGAAGAAGCCCTCGAGCGACAACGGAATGCGATGATGGACAGCTTTGCCCAGATCCTTCAGCGGCTACCCAGAAGCAACGCATCGGCTTCCAGCAACTACTCTGGAAATGCCACACCTTTTAAGGTACAAGTTAATTTTGAAATCCCCATATTCGAGGGTCAGATAGACGCAGATGCCGTAGGTAAATGGTTAAATCTGCTAGAGGGTTATTTTTCTGTTCATGAATTTTCGAGTCGGGAAAAGATTGTTTTTGCTCTCCTTAAAGCAGCCCCCCACGTCAAGGACTGGTGGGAAACCTACTGCGAGCAGAAGGATGAAAGTACTGGCTCACTATTTTCAGCCGCACCCACCTGGGATTTGTTCCGGGATGCCGTCAAGGAGCAGTACTACCCTGTTGGAAGCTATGAGGATGAATACATAAAGTGGACCACGCTGCGGCAGGGAAGGGACCAAGACGTGCTGGAGTTCACCAATCTTTTCCATACCCTTCGCACAAAGTTGGGTATCAAGGATTCGGAGCAACATTTGATACTCAAATACCGTGGCTGCCTGCACAAGTACATCCAGGAAGAAATACAATTCCTAAACATCCCCTCGCTCGGCGCAGCCTACCGATATGCCGTCAAGGTCGAGCAGAAGTTTAAACAAAAGAAGCGAGACTTTGGATCTGCGAATCCAAAGTAGGGGAAAGGTGCCCCGAAACCACATAACAAAGGACAAAGCCAAGGCGGGACAACCCAAGACAACCAGCCGAAGCTGCAAGCAAAGAACAACGCCGCGAAGCCGAGAAAGGACACTGGAAAATGGTGCGAGTTCCATAAGAGCTCCACTCACAACACAAGTGAGTGTCGGGCCAAGCAATCACTAGTGGCTGAGCTAAAGGTTTCAGAATCAGATGCATGTTGACTCTGAGTCAGAACCCGATAAGGGGTATGAAAAAGGGAAGCAGATCATTGATGCAGATCCCAGCGCCACTGTTGCTACTGCAAAGATCCAGAAAAATGAACCTGAAGATCCAGAGGAGGAGGAGCGTCTCTTCCACTCTCAGATGTGGGTAAAGGGCTCCCCGATACAGTTCATTGTTGATAGCGGGAGTCAAAAGAACCTCATTTCGGCAGAGGTCGTGAAGCGGTTGGGCTTACCGACCACGGCACATCCACAACCATACACAATTGGGTGGCTTCACCAAGGACGAGATCTTCGCGTGAGCCAGCAGTGTCGCCTTCCATACAACATCAAGCCCTTCACGGATGAGGTATTGTGTGACATTGCTCCCCTTGAAGTTTGTGATGTATTACTAGGACAACCATACTTGTGGAAGCGACATGCTGTGTATGAATCAAGGCCCCGTGCTGTTATTATTACATTGGGAAATAAGTTGTTCAGGATACCAGAGGTAGCACCACCTGCCGCCATCTCTTTGATTACTGCAAAACAATGCAGTAAGATCATTTCCAAAACCAGGAAATTTGTTTTCCTGATGATACGCCCTCAAGGAAAGAAGAAGACAGTGGTCGCGGCCTCCAGACGGGGTCCCTCTGCACGACAACTACAGATGGACAAGATTGTGGAGGAGTACGAGGACATCTTCACCTCCCCGGCAGGGGTTTCTCTGCACTGTCAAGTCAAGCACTCCATCGATCTGACCCCAGGTGCGCCGCTACCCAATGGACCAATTTATCGGCACTCCATTCTGGAGAACACTGAAATCAAGAGGCAGATTCAGGAGCTCCTGCAGAAAGGTCACATCCGTCCGAGTTCATCGCCCTGTGGGAGCCCGATCGTGTTGGTACAGAAGAAGGATGGGACGTGGAGACTTTGTATTGACTATCGGGCGCTGAACAAGATCACTGTCCGTAATAGGTACTCGATCCCGCGGATTGATGACCTCCTAGACCAACTAAAGGGGGCGAAATATTTCAGCAAGATCGATTTGAAGTCAGGATATCACCAGGTACCAATCGAACCCTCTGATGTGTGGAAGACGGCCTTCAAATCCAAGGAGGGCCTCTTCGAATGGTTGGTCATGCCTTTCGGATTGACGAATGCTCCTGCAACCTTTATGAGGCTAATGGATGACATCTTGCGGCCATTCACCAACTCCTTTGTAGTAGTATACTTGGATGACATTCTGATCTTCAGCCAGAGTTGGGAAGAGCACCTCCACCACATCCGACAGGTTCTCCAAACACTGCGGCAACACAAGCTATGTGCCAATTTGGAGAAATGCACTTTTGGCATGACCCAGGTTCAGTATCTGGGATACATCATTGATGAACAGGGGGTGCATGTCGATCCAGCCAAGATCCAAGTCATTCGGGATTGGCCCTCTCCAACCACTCTAACAGAGCTCTGCAGCTTTCTAGGTCTTGCCAACTTCTACCACAGGTTTGTGTTGGGGTTTTCTCATATTTCTTGGCCCTTGAGTCAGGTCACCAAGGGAGGGGCGAAAGCAAAATTCTTTTGGTCTGAATCTCAACAGAAGGCATTCATGGAGTTGAAGGATCGCCTCTGCACGGCACCAGTGCTCGCGTTACCAGATTTACAACAACCATTTGAGGTCGAGACAGATGCCTCTGACTATGCTATTGGGGCAGTCCTTACTCAACATGGACATCCAGTGGCATATCACAGTGAAACACTTTCAGACACAGTCCGGAAGTACCCCACTTATGATAAAGAGATGTATTCCATTGTACAGGCCTGCCGACAATGGAAGCATTACATTTTGGGGAAAGAAACGGTCATCCACACAGACCACCGACCCCTGCAGTTCATACAGACCCAAGGGAAATTGCAGAATGATCGCCATCAGAAGTGGTCTACATACCTGCAACAGTTCCACTTGAATATCAAGTATAAGAAGGGCAGCACCAATAATGTTGCAGATTGCCTCAGTCGACCACCGATCATGGCGTTAACCACCGTGCTCAACTCTTGTGGGCACGAGACTTCTGATTGGCCACTTCTCTACAAAAGCGACCCAGAATTCGGCCACACATACCAGACACTCTTGGAGGGTCGGCGTGTTGCAGATTTTCACCTCCAGGATGTCCTATTATGCCACCTCGGTCACCTTTGTGTTCCTTCAAGCGAGCGTGCCAAGATGATTTGGGAAGCACACTACAGTCGGGCTGCTGGGCATTTCGGGGTCGAGAAAACAGTGGCAGTACTGCAAAATTATTTCTATTGGCCGAATCTTCGACAGGACGTTGGGAAGTACATCAGATCATGTACTGCCTGTGCCATTGCCAAACCGACCATTAAGAAGCATGGCCTCTATACCCCGTTGCCTACCCCTAGTCGATCTTGGGAATCCATCTTCATGGATTACATGTCAGGCCTTCCTTCCACTAAGCATGGAAATTACTGTGTTTTTGTGGTCGTCAACAGGTTCTCGAAGATGGCCATTATGGTGGCCTGCAAGAAGAATATCACAGCAGAAGCCACTGCTAAACTCTTCTTTGAACGAGTGTGGGTGCACTTTGGGATCCCACAGTCTATCATCTCAGATCGGGACAGTTGGTTTCTTAGCGCATTTTGGTCCAGTCTCTGGTCAATGCTGGACACCAAACTCACGAAGTCCACAGCCTTCCATCCTCAAACTGATGGCCAGACAGAGGTTGTCAATAGGATGATTGTGCACATTCTGTGCATGTATAACTCAAAGCATCCACTCACATGGGACGAGAGCCTCCCCTATGTTCAACACAGCTACAACCGAGCTCTTCACAGCTCCACTGGCCATAGCCCTTTTCAGGTGGGTTTGGGATTCCAGCCACTATGCCCCATTGATGTGGCCATGCCACTTGCAGCTACTCACATGAATTCAGCTCATGTCCAGTCCAAAACAGATAAGGCCACCAGCTTCATTGAGCGCATCCAACATATTCGCCAGCAAGTCCATGACATTCTTGAGAAATCAAATGCCAAGTACAAGCAGCGACATGATCAACATCGGGTGCCACACAAGTTTCAGGTGGGCGACAAAGTCTGGTTGCATTTGCAAAAGGAACGCCTTACTGGAGCCTATCGGAAATTGAGACCACTCCGATATGGTCCTTACACCATTACTAAGGCTATGGGAGACAATGCATTTGAGCTCAGCATTCCCCCATTCCTTGGCCTGCACCCAGTGTTCAATGTGGACCGCCTTCGGCCATACTTTCCACCATTGCTAGACACATCCGACATTGCAGAACAGCTCAAACCCACAGAATTAAATCCAGATTGCATGGAACAAGCTGCAACTGATCGGATCATGGACACGCAGATCAAGAACACTCGCCAACAGAATATCCAACTGTATCGAGTTGTCAAAGCCGGCCAACTCCTTCAGCAGGGCAAGTGGCTCACCAGGGAACAGGTTCAGCAAAAGTTTCCTCATCTCATGGAGGAGCTCAACGCAATGGGGACCATTGCTTCCTAAGGGGGGAGGAATGATCCAGGTGGATATTGGTGGCCACTTGCCAAGTCCACCTGGACCCCCACCATTGTCTTTCTCAGCATTTTCAGTTTCCTTAATTGTAGCACAACTTACTATTTTTAGCAGTTTTTCGGGTCCTGAACTTCCAGAGCCGTTTTGAGGCCCTAAACGACGTTTTTTGGGGAATCTGGGGGCAACATGGGTCCATCCGTTCCAACAATGGTAGTACTCGGATAGATCTTTCTAACGAGCTATTGTATGCGTTAAACGGAGATCATATGCCAAAGTTACGACCCCGGGAAGTTGATGTACCAATTTACCCCAAACGGGGCCCACAGTTTGGCGTTTCATCTCCTAGGGTTAGGTTTTGGAATGTTAAGGGTTTTTCATTGTTTCTCAACATTAAATAGGCCTTCGAGCCTCATTGTAACAAAGTTCAGAGGCATGTAGCCATCACATCTCTTCTCAGAGATAAGCTACCATCGCCCTAGCTGGTTTATTTCCATTTCTGGTTGTAAGCATATTTCAGTATTTTCCATTAATGAAATGAAGTATTATTTCCGCTGCATCTTTGTGTATATGGTTACCTCTGTAATTTGTTGCGTTCCTGTTTAAATCCGGATCATGTTCTTATCTAGCAAATATTTATTTCTTCTTTACACTAACCAAGACACAGAAATATTTTTTATTTTTGAGTTTTGGGTTGATTGCCTCCTTATACTATCTTAATTTCCTTTACCCCTCTAACTCTTTATCGTCGCACAATTTCTCCTTAATTTTTTATGTAATAATATTTTTAATAGTATTCTTATCTTGCAAAATAATCTCCTCTTTTATTCCCCAATGGTCTAAGCATCTTTACGTCATCCCTACTTAAGTTGAAGATGGTGGTTTTGGGTAGAGGTAGAAACAATTTTAGGAAACCTCTTATCTTCCATGTTGTTGAACCTCTTCTTCTAAATAAGATATCTAGTCATAGCCATGCTTTTAATGGGGAAATACTTTTAGTGTTTTTATATTCGTTTTTTTGAATTACATTTTTTTAAAATAATATATATTTAGTTCCCATTAAAAAAAATTATATATATATATATATATATATATATATATATATATATATATATATATATATATATATATATATATATATATATATATATATATATATATATATATATAAACAAACTATTACTTTATAAATATTTTTAATTTTTACTTTTATTTTTTTAGTAATCATTTTTCTCTTTACTTTTTAAAAATTAAGTCCAAAACAAAAGAAAAAATGATGTAGATAGCACTATGTTTGATTTGAGTATTAATTTTGAAGTTTTGGTTCATAGTGTCAGGTTGGTGTGTTAAATAAGTTGTGATTTTAACCTTAGAAAAAATGGGTAGTAGTAGCAACACCACTTTTTTGTTTACAGTTTGATTTTAAATTTTTTGTTCATAATGGTACAAGTTGTCAAGGTCATGGTTTTAAAAGAATCATAATTTTAACTTTGAAAAAATAAGGGGTGATATTGAAAGCACCTATGTTTATTTTTGGGGTCAATTTCAAGGTTTTTATTTGCAACATTAGATATCATAGTTGCAAAATTTTGTAATTTTAATATTGAAAAATAAAATAAAATGAGGGTAAAAATAGCCATTGAATGAAACTTGTAAAAAAATTAGAACTTTGTAGGTCCTTAATAAGTTAATCACTATGTTTAATGTGTTTTTAGGTCAAGTGTGTTTCCTTAGTATGCATTTATACTTATGTAATCTCATGGTCACAATATGTTTTAGACGTAATGTGATTTGACGATTCATATTCTCCTTGATACTCAAAACTATATTAACTTATAACTTAACATGTAGCCAATCCATGGTCTATATTTTAATAGCATGGAGGGTCATTTTCCATTAATCAATTATGAGAAACATTTGTTGATTATTTATTGGGAGAAAATATTTTGTAACATTTTTCCTCTTGCATTAGTATCTTGGCTCAAGTGGTTCAACTAGCTAGGGCTATGGACTTTTTTTGAGCTTTAACCATGTAATAAATGAGTTCACTAATCCTTAATTTGTTTGTGTGACCAATTATTTAAGATGTTTGACCTATACAAAAATACCATATTTTTGAACATGGTATTAGTGTCTGTATGGAAACTCATTCCAGTGGTTAATCAAGATCCTAAACCTATGTCTTGCATGCATCAAATGATTTTTAGATTATACTATTTCTATGCATTTTTTGGTTGAGTTCGCAAGTTCATTACATCCAAAGTATTGTTTTTAGTTAAAACACTTTTTTTCACCTAAAAAAGTTTTCCATTTGCCCAATATACAACTATTTTTTCAAGTATTGATGTATAAAATTTCATTAATGCTTTTAAATTAAGCATGCTTGTGTGTTAATACTTTATATTTTTTGTTATATTCTTGGTTAAAAAAAAAAAGGGATCAGACATAGAGAGAAAACCTACATTTTCTGTTGGCATTATGATTCTGGTATGGCTCTATGTTACAGGTGTTGTACTTGATGGCAACTGTCTTAAGTGGCAATGCTCTGTTCAGGCTCTCAAAATGTTGGAAAATAAGAGGTACGCAGGTACACCGTACAAAAGCTGCGGACCCGCAGGAATATCATAGATAAAGTGCGTACATACCCGCAGGTTACTCGTTCATGAGGTGCGGACCCCAGTTCACTCACTTCAAGGCAGAGAAGCGCGCTCACGTGGGGTTTCTTATGTTTGGCCCGTGGTATTTAGCCCGCCGTTCTTGATTTTATTATGTTTGGCCCGTGGTATTTAGCTCGCCATTCTTGATTCTATGGTTTTGGCCCGTGGTATAGGATCTAATTTTGCCCCGGTTTGGATCCCTTGTATTGGTTATTGATGGTTTTGTCCCATGGTGTGAATAAGGGCTTGACTATAAATAGGGAAGGAAATCACTTGGCTAAAGTATCTTTTGAAAATTGAATATCTTAAGATCTGAAATATTGGGTTATCGGTTTAAAAGCTTGATCTATATAAAAGTGAAGTTGAAAGTGAATCTATGAAGTGTGATCTCTTGGGCGCATGATCAGATCTGGGCATTTGACTATTTGTGGTACACTGGTGGACTGCCAATTTTGCCCTAATCAGAGGTTCGCAGGTAATTAACTGTGCAAGTGCGGAGGTACGCACAGCAGAAGAAGGCGCAGTGCGTGGGTACGCAAAGCAGAAGAAGGCGCAGTGCGTGGGTACGCACAGCAGAAGAAGACGCAGTGCGTGGGTACGGAGCGCGATAGAAGGTTCAGGTGCGGAGGCACAATAAAGATACGTGGCGCGACAGAAGCCGCAGGTGCGGAGCTACAATAGAGGTACGCGGCGCGATAGAAGCCGCAGGTGCGGAGCTACAGTATATGTACGCGGCACGACAGAAGGTGCAGGTGCGTAGATACGCAGTGCAGCAAAAGGCTCTCTGCGGGTATACGCAGGGGAGCAGAAGGTGAAGTGCGGAGCCACGCAGGCTAGATAAAGAAAAACTGTGGATCTGTCTTAAGACTTTTGTTGGCTGAATTTTTCTGTTGATAAGGTGTTCTGGGTTTAGTTTATTGTTATTTTTGATCTGGTTACTGCACTTGACTGGGTGATTTACTTGTACTTGATGATCTCTTGATGTTTATGGATCCAGTTTGAAAATTTATGAAAAGTGGTCCTTGAAAGAAAAGAAGTAGGGGGTTGTAGCTCCCTTCCAGGAGAGACTGGAAAACGAGAGAGAGTTGTAGCTCTCTGCAGGTTGCAGCCTGCGTACTGGTAAAGGACTGCACCAGTACAAAACCATTGTAAAAGGAGTTTCTAATTTGAAAGAAGATAGAGACATATTGCAGCAGGTGGTTTTCACCCACATTGGGTTTCCACCTTATATCTGGTGTTCTTTGGTGTGACTATCTGTTTTTCTTGTTCATGCTCATTATTTTATGGTACTGACATGCAAAAATAATTCAAAGTATAAATAAGGAAGATTTATTAAAAGAACTTGATAATACTGATTCACCCCCCCCTCTCAGTATTATTTCCAACATTTTCTAGGTAAGCTAATCGATATATAACTTTGATATTTTTAAGTTTCATTTTTTAAATAATTTTTTTTGTTTTTCTAAGCAAAAGAAGTTTAAAAGACAAGGGTTTGGGGTAAGCACACACTTCAGGAAGGAAGTTAAAAAAGAAACCCCACTCCCTTTTCATAACATTTGAAATATATTTTGCATTAGTTCACCTAGTTGAAAGTTATTTAATTAAATAAGAGGTCTTGAGTTCAAATATTGTTTTCCTCTTCCAAAGGTGAAAAATTCTATCATAGTTCAGTTTTCAGCCAATAGGAGAACAACCATCGTTGAATGCTATCCATAAATATGCATTGACTCATCATTGGTATTCAATAAAAACTACAACACTTAAAATAAATCATGGATGGTCAGTAAGTGGGTAGAATTCCACTCTTATCAAATATCTTTGGATCTTAAGCCATTACCTATTTCTTTACATTTGAGGAAGTCAAACTCTTAGCTAATAAAAAATAATTTTAGGTCTTCAAGTCATTTTTTATAAAATTACCTTTGAAAAATTCATGCAACTTTAAGTTATCACATCTTTATTGTAAAATATATTCACTTAAAACATAAAAGTGAATGATGAGAAAGTAATCTTAATATTATTTTTTCTAAGTTACTTTTTTCATGCAAATTTAATTTTTAAAATAACATTATTGTAAAAGTAATTCTCACTTATTTTATTAAAGTAGGTCATTTTATGTAAAAGTGTAAAAGTTCGGAATATATAGGCAAAGTTAGAGAAAGAAGGAAAGCATTTTTTTTACTCAAGAATCTCATTGTGCATCCTGTACCATGTGAGCCAACCTCTCCCTACCATGTGGCACTTTAGTTATCTTCTATATATATTTTTTGTTTGTAAGCAAAACTTTTTCATTTCATAATAACCAAAATAAAATGCACATGAAGGCTTGCCCTAATCCGCCACTAGGGAAACCAGACGAGTGGCAATGCCAAAAGTTATTTCAGCATCCAAAAAATATTAATGTCATAAAAGTTTAATAATAAAATACTACTATCATGTGCCTTGAGGCTAACCAAAGCAACTATTAACCTTAAATTGAAATACCAAAAAGAAAAACGAGCAAAAGAATAGTGTATTGATTCCACCATCCAATCTTAGGGGAGTTTGATTCTTTCACTGCTATTGGTTCTTTGTTGCTATGTGGTGAGTAGTCTAATTTTGGGGAAAGACCTAGATGTGACTCTATATGCTACAATTATCAATCCAACCGCTATGTTGTGAGTTTAATTTCATCTAGAATCAACAAGATCTCCTCCCTCGTTGCATTATTATCCATTGGGACTTGTCCCATTAGCATTTTGAGGTGTCAGTATTTGCCAATCATGTGCATGAATTGATTGAATCTCCCTCTAATGTGATCAATATTTTAGATCTATTTTTCAATTCACTAGCTACTTCCATGTCAAAGAGGCATCTTCATTCTCCAACAATTTCTCACTCGACATGGGTAATTTCCTCCAGTATTTGTGACACAGTATTGTTTCTATATAGAATAGTCAAGGACTCTTCTCTTTGTTGGACTTGAGTGAGCCCTATTTCCCTATAGTAAGATGCTCCCCTTACTCTTGCACCCTATTTGGGCATTGTACTATTTAGCATTTCCCTTGGATCAGAACCTTGTTGTGATAAGAAGCTTACAAGAATGAGGAGAATGGGTTGAAGAGATGAAGTTTAGCTTAACCCTGAGGGTGAGCCTTGAGGCTTAAGCAAGTGTGAAGCCATGTGGAACAAAAGGGGTCAGGAGTCTAGAGAAAGCCAACTGTTTCATAGAGGAGAGGGGTGAATGAGACCATGGAGCTATAAAGGAAAACCATAGGATGGCCCAATGAGGGAGAGAGAGAAGTGAAAAAGAAGAAAAGTTTTAGAAAAATAAGGAGAAAATATTTCCTAATTAAAAGGAAACAACTTGGTAAATCCAACTCAAGCCTCACAACAAGGGATTTAATAATAAATCCATCACCTTCCATCCATGAAATTGTGGGAGGGATCCAAAAGCCATGAGTGGACGTGTTTGCCAATTAATTCAATGCATGTTCCTTGAATTCCCCCTCATCTTATGTAATGAAGCTTTACTGCTTGTACTTTACATTCTCTAGCTCGCACGGAGAGGCTTCCACACATAGCAATAAAATTGAAAGGACTTGTGACACCCCTCATACATTTTCCCATGATTTTTGGTAATGTGATAATACTCTGAATTATAAATGAGTATATTTTTATGTAATGGCTTGAATAATGGGACCACATATCCATGATCTAAGATGGAAGAGGAAAGATAAACCCAGGTGAGGTTATCTAGCACCTTTAATTAATTTTATGGTGCAAATAATAATAAAAATAAGAGAAAGAGTCCAAGAGGAGCATCAAGAGGCACCGTTGAGAAATTATAAAAAGGAATTTGCACAACAATATTGGGGTTGGACCTCCTCTTGGTGAAGCTCACGAGGAAATATGGAAAGAGATATGAGCTGAGGGAATGGGATTCCATGAAAGAGGAATTTGTAATGAGGAGTGCGGGAGGATTAATAGGAAATGTGAATGAGTGCTTGGCAAGGACTGGTTGATAAACCACACATGGTGCCAGCTAGGGATGATAAACCACATGCAGATGGTTTCTTTCTAAGAGAGCTGATAACCCACCCAGGGTGCTTGTTGTGGGCTGATAAACCACTCTTAAAGTGCTTGAAACAACTGATAAACCACCCATTTTTGTGAATCCTATTGTGATTGACTAGCTGATAAACCACCCAATGTCATATGCATTTAATATCCCCTGTGGACTAAATATGGATTCTTGCTAAAGCTGCTAAAAAGAAATTCCCCTTAGATTGTGGATTTGTCTTAGGAGTGACTATTGTAAGTGATTTTGGCTATAGTAAATCTATGGTGGGTTGGAAAATTTAATTCCCACCTTCAATTTGCACTTTTTGTGTACTATAAATAAGGTTCACTAAGATGAGAGTTGTGGAATTAAATAATTTCTTTGTGGGAATTGATATGTAGCTCTGAATGATGTTGCATTGCTACATAATATCGATGCATGAACTTATTAAATTAAATTCTTGAATGTTTATGGTTCTTTTTATATTTATGTCATGCATCTGTAACTGAATGCCTGAAATTTTTCATTGTATTGCATGTGGATATCATGTTTATGTTTGCAGTGTTGTTAATATGACTAAATTAATAGCAGGGGATGCCCTTTCTCCTGTGTGGAAATGAGAGGTTAATTTCCCAAAATATTATTTTTTAAGGAATGGGTTTATTCATGTGTTTATTTAGAGCTTGTAGATTAGTCTATATACCTGCGTATGGAAAGAAAGACAATCTCTATTAAAAGGAAATTGAATGCCTATATTAAAACAATTTGGCCATCAGGCCTTATTTTTTAAACTACAAGCTCAAGAGGGATAACCCTATTTTCACACACACACATATAGAGAGAGAGCTCGCAACAGAGGCATGATGGGTTGAGTCTGTGTAAAAATCTCAGAAGGTATAGCATAAGGCATATATATAAATATAAGTGGCTTGCGCACCCATGTAAGCCTTTTCATACGAGAATAGGGGTCGGGTCGAGTCTCTATAAAAGCTCAAGAGGGATAGCTAGATGAGCCACCAACATATTCGCATATGTTATGGCTTTGGGGGCCCTGGGAAAAGGCTTTGTTATATATACTTAAAAAAGCTTTGATTTTTTTAAATGTGTAGGAGATGAAAACCAAGCTCTAGGGGAAATTCGGCCTTGAACCTCGTATGCTTATGTGGTCGGGCACCATGACCAAAGACAAGAGTGCTTGGTTCAAAGCCATTGATCTCCACATAGAGTTTGCACCATCAGATGACCCCGACGATTAGAATCCATGACGTCACCCCGACAATTAGAACTCGTGATGTCGCCTAGGCGATTAGAATCTATGATGTCACTCTGGTGCCTCCACCTCGATGACTCCCTATGGTGCTTGGTGCAATCCTATTGGGATTTTATTCCTAAGGTGTTGTGGCAGTGGTGGAGCCCAAGTGTGCAGGTGTGAGGGCAAGTGATGTAACGTATAGGAGGAAGGGTCCACAGTGGAGGTCAGACCTCATGAGATTGGTTGAACGCTCTCCAGTGGATTGAAAACAACAATATGGTAGAGTGGGGTTCCACGTAACCCTAAAGGTTCATCCCCAACGGTTTCAATGGTGGACTGCAAAGGAAATCCTTGGGATTTTATTTCTGGGGTGAGGTGGAATAGGGGGCCCGCACAACATATGTGTCTAGAAGGGGGGGTTCACCCTTACATTATTTATATATGTGCGTATATCCTACAAGTAATGAAAAATGTATGACATGACACTGTCATGAATGGGTCAGTAGGTGGTGACATGTGGGAAATGACATGAATTCCCATGTGGGCACCACATAATTGCCACGTTGCAGGCTAGAGTGATGTGGTAATGTCTAGTGGGCCAAGATTTAAGGGCTTATATATTTTGATTCGGGAGTCAGATTAAGGAAAATTTTATATTGTTAGAAAGGTATTGACGAGATGGATGAAATGGCATTATCCATTTTAAGTTTGAGGAATTTAAGAAAAAGGATCGAAAAATTTAGACCCCATGTTTGGCCTCTGCATGCATGAATTTCTATCTGGACCATCCTTGTTCAAGATGGGCTTAAGAAATCGTTAATTTGTACAAGGGGCTTAAGAATTTGTTAAGGCCTTTCAGGTAATGTAATTCCATCGTTACCTATCTATAATTAGTGACATAATTCATACTAGCAAAGGGACAATCCTAGTTCACCATTACTCATTTTTTTTCATTTTGGATCATATGAGAATCTATGTTAGGGTGACCATGATGTACCTTTGGGGATCACTTCCTTCATCGTTGATGAGTTCTACCTAGAGGGAACTAGAATAGAGGCAACATGGATTCTACATCCTGGACCAAAGCCAATTTTTGGGCATCTTTGCGATAATGGAACCTCATTGTAGTGCGACATGAAGCTGCTAACGCCGAGATGGCTCCTATGTTGCTAGCTATGCCCTGCTCAGTCCCTATTATGGAAAAAGAGAGTACATATAATATGCTAGTGCCAACCTAATATCAAATCAAACACCATACATTAGCTAGATTCAATCGGTTTCATACATTGTACACATATGGGCTTGAACACACTTAATACCAGTAAAATGATGAAAGTTGAACATACATTATTCTAATCTATGAACTAGTGTTAGATGAATCCTTGTAATCAATGAACTTATATGGAATAATGAATCCCTGTATTCAATGGGCTTATATGAAAATATGAATCCCAACAATCAATGGGCTTATATGGAACACTTATATGTAAACATTTATTTGACCTATAAGTGATCCAAGGGATCAATTTAGTGCTCAAAATTCAAAGTGCTAAAAATGCTCGAAACTTGTAAGATTGGATAGATCTCGGTGATCTGAATCCAACGCAACTCCCTTCACTCAAAACCAATATCATATGCTCCTGATATCGTGTTATGATAGATTTGTTAAACAACTAAAATTTAAAAAAAATGAGTTTGCAGGGATGCCCAGTCAGTAGTTTGTATACTGACTGGGAAATGATCGTATAGGGTGATTGGACCTCCTGTTTGCCAATGGTATGGTGAAAAGTGTCACATTTTGATTCATTGGTGGATGGTGTGATTTCATTGGTTGAATGGTTGACCAATGAGGGAGAGCCACGTGGGCCAATCAGTGGCAGCCATGTGGCCTCCTCTTACTTGGAAATTTTTTTGTATGAGGCTGAATTTCCTCCATGGTATTCGAGCTTTGACCTCCATCAAACAACAATAGGCCCGCGCCATTGTGCCACACATGTTTCTTGACTATGGTGGTCATGCGATCCTATTTAAATTTTACATAATGCGCCATTGGGGAAGGGGGTTGGGTTAATCCCTAGCCCTTAGCCATGCCAGCGCCCACGGGACGCAGGCAGAGGGGCCAAGGGGCTAGGCCTTAGCCCAGCCCATGGCCACAACCTCAAATTTAGAACTCGTTGGAACTCGGTGCTCAAAACTAGGCACGCGGAACAATTGGAGGGGGCCAGCCCCAGGGTCATATGATGCCATATATGACCATCAGTGCGGGTTTTGAACATTACCATAGTCAAGGAATGGTTGGATTATGGTATGGTGGAACTTAACCATGTCGGGGTTCTGAAATCCGACCATGACAACTAGGGTAAAGGAGCGTGGGTTAATCATCGACGCAAAACGGTGAAACAAATCCCGAATCTGACAGATATGGTCGTGCCACTTGGCGCCTTTTTATTCGGTACAAGGCCGACATATTGCAATTAAGTGTTCGATAATTTGCACCTGAACTGACAGGAATCTTGCTAATGCGGGGCAAAATTGTCGCTCCACATGGCTACAAAAGGCGGAATTTTTAGAACAATTTGCAGGAGAGTGCGAATTGGAGGACAGTTAGTAGGAAAACTTCTCTGGGGAATAACTCAGTCAATTTTCGACCTTTTTGAGTGCAGAAAGAGCCCAACTAGGGGTTTTTAATTGTTCTAGAGCCATTGGAGACATTGTTTTAGCATTTTGAGCATTGTAACTTGATGTAAACACATATTTTTGAGCATAATGAAAGAGGCCCAACATTGGAAGCTGGACAAGGAGATGCAGCCTAGGAGGGGTGAACTCCTTCATCATTTGTTGTCTTTTGTATGTTGTTATGGTACTAATGTCTTCTTTATTTTATGCAAAACTAAGATAAAAATAATCTTTTATGTGTTTAGTAAATTGATCCTATACCCAAAACACATATAATTTTCACTTGCAAATTGTTAAAAATCTTCAAGTTTACATATTTAGATCATTTTGGTATCAGAGCAACAGGTTATTGTGAAGATTTGGTTTGTGTGCAAGTGTTTTTTCTGATGCTTACAAGGTTGAAGCTTAAAAGGGGAGAAGGATAACTTGTGGATCCTATGTCTTGAATTGTTTCAAGGAGAACAAACACACCGCAAGCTTCAATAGTCATGGCACATGAAGAAGGTCCCGAAGGGATGTTTGAAGATGAGAAAACTTTCAGAAAAAAATTCTTTGAGATGTTTGAGATGGTTATGGTTCCTTATGAGGAGAGGAATTCCATATTGTATGGAGATAGCTCAAAGGAGTTCAGGTTGGCAAGAAAAATTGAAAGCGAAATTATGGAAACAAGAAATCCTACCACTCACAATTATATATATGGAAGCGTTATTGCTCCTAGACTTCCACAACCTACAAGGTTTACACCAAAACAATGAGGGGTTACACTAGTATTATAGGGACCTAACAAAGCCTCCAAAAGAAGATGGAGGAAAAGGATACAAGCCTCCAAAATGGAATGGAGGGAATGGTGAAAAACCACCACCTTCACCTCCAACATTATCCTCATCCTCATCTTCTACTTCTTCTACCCTTTCACAAAAACAAACACCTCCAAATTCTCCAAAAGGACATGGTAAAACTCCTTTGCTAAAGCTTGATATTAAGTTTGAATTTCCTATGTACAATGGAGAGGTAGATGTTGAGAAATTAGATAATTGGATTCATCAGATTGAAGTGTATTATAGGATACAAAGAATCAAATATGATGAGACCAAAATTCAGCTTGCTTCTCTTAGATTGGAAGGTGCAACACTTATTTGGTGGGAAGCCAAAACTCAAGAGGACATGAAGAAACATGGTAAGGTTTTATCCTCTTGGAATGATTTTTTTGTTGCAATAAGAAGGAAATTTTATCCATTAGCATACATGCAGAAAGCTATTATGGATTGGAAAAACTTTAGGCAAGCTAAGGGGCAAAAATGTGCAATCTTATATTCAAGAACTTATGAAAAGAACTTTGATTTTGAGCATAGATTTGTCTTCTCAAGATACTTTTCTCAAATACATTGGAGGATTGCATAGTTACTTGAGACATACCATTATCATGTTTAACCCTACAAAACTATATGAAGTTTGTGTATAGGAAACTCATTTAGAGGCAAGAGGGAAAATGTTTATGAAGAAACTAGTGATAGTTCCTTTGAGTCTAGAGAAAAAGGAAAGGGTAAGTTCAAAGGAAAAGGAAAGAAGAATGTTGCCATCAAGATGGAGAAAGAAAAACATGCATGCAGACATTGTTCCAAAGAGGGACATGATGAAGATCATTTCTAGAAACTTCATCCAGAGATGAGACCCAAAAAGTTTAAAAACAAGGAGAAAGAAAAGACATCTGCAACTACACAACAAGATTTAGGTTCTGATTCTAGGGATGAAACAAAGATCACAACCATGGGTTTAAAAGGTAAGGGCATTGCAAGTACTAGTTCTTCAAATTGTCTCAATGAAACTTAATATGAAAAATCAAGAATAGAGTTTTTCCACATTAGAGTTATTTCAAAACATACCAAGATAGATAGATTGTTCGATAGTGGTTCACAAGCAAATATGATCTCAGAAGACATTGTCAAGAAATTGAATTTAGAAACCATTCCTCATCCAAAACCTTATCCTCTAGGTTAGATATGTGACAATGCAAAATTTCATGTGACAAAAAGATGTAAACTGAAATTTGCAATCACTGAAAACTTTTTAGATGAGGTAGAGCTTGATGTAATTCCAATTGATATATGTGGTATTGTTTTGGGAAGCCCATATCTATATGATAGGAGAGCTATTTTTCATCGCCATGAGAACAAATATCATTTTTTTAAAAATGGGATTGAGTACATTGTTATAGCACACAACAAGAAGTTGAATACATCTCTTGTAAATGTGGGACAAATGAAGAGGATTGTTAATGCTAGTCAGAACTTTGCATTGTTAATGATCAAACATGAAGATGTTGAGGAATCTAAAACCTTTCAAGGATATGAATCAAGTTTGAAATCTGATTTCATTGAGGTTTCTAATTCATGCGATAAGATGTTTCAGGAGTCTAACATGTTGCCTCCAAAAAGCGGTAAATAAAACGAAGTGAATTTGCAGCAGGATGCATCATTGTTGAACATTGGTGTGAACAAGATGCTAGTGTTAAAGCATGCAGAGGTCAAAATTAAAATGCAAAGGCTATTTGACAAAGAGGACATTGGTCCCAAAACATGTTCTTGTGGGTTTCATAATGTTTTGGCTTTGAAGAAAAATAGTGCATGGTGATGGCGATCACATTTGGTAAAGAGTCGAGCCAAGTGCAAGGCTAGGCATGCTAAGCATCATCATGACGACAATGTTCAAGGTGAAAGGAATTTGGAATTGTTTAAGTTTCCATTGATTAAAGAGCAAGGAGGGAATGTTCAGATTCCTCCAAGGGTAGTTTTCTGTTCTGCATATCTTGGAAACTTGTAGCAAGAGTTGATCTTTGACAGAAAATCCAAGATTCCAAAATCAGGGAATGCGATGTACTTTCATGAAAAGCTCAAAGTGACAAATTCAAGAAAAGTTCAGTGGATTGAGACTTAAAGGGTGAGGGATTTGTACCTTCATCTATTTTTTGACCGAAAATGAGCTTTTAGAGGTGCAAGCTTCCAATGGGGAGGAGTGATCCAAGGGACCAGTTTATTGCTCAAAATTCAAAGTGCTCAAAAAAATGCTCGAAACCTGTACGATTGGATAGAACTTGGTGATATGAATCCAACAAAACTTGTTTCACTCAAAAACGATATCATATGTTCTCGATATCGTGTTTTGGTTGATTTTCTAAACAACTAAAATTTAAAAAAATGAGTTTGCAGGGATGCCCAGTCAGCAGTTTGTATGCTGACTGGGAAACGATCATACAGGGTGACTGGACCTCCTATCAGCCAATGGTATGGCGACAAGTGTCACATTTGATTCGTTGGTGGATGGTGTGATTTCATTGGTTGAATGGTTTACAATTAAGGGAGAGCCATGTGGTTCAATCAGTGGCAGCCACGTGGCCTCCTCTTACTTGGAAAGATTTTGGTATCAGGCTGAATTGCCTCCATGGGATTTGAACTTGTGACCTCCACCGAAAAACAACAGGCCTGCACCATTGTGCCACACATGTTTCTTGACTATGGTGGTCACATAATCCTATTTAAAGTTTACATAATGCGTTATTTGGAAAGGGGGTCGGGTTAAGCCCTAGCCCCTGGCCACCCTAGCACCCACGGGACCACAGGTGGAGGGGCCAAGGGGCTAGGCCTTAGCTCGACCCACAGCCACATCCCTAAAGCTAACACCCGTTAGAACTTAGCGCTCAAAGCTTGGTGCGTGGAACAGTTGGACGGGGCTAGCCCCGGGGTCATATGACCATCGACACGGGTTTTGAACCTTACCATAGTCAATGAATGGTTGGGTTATGATATGAAAAAACTTAACCATGGTAGGGTTTCGAAACCCGACTATGACAATCATGGTAAAGGAGCATGGGTTAATCATCGTGGAAAACAGTGAAACAAACCCTGAATATGAAGGATATGGTTGTGCCACTTGGCGCCTTTTTATTCGGTTCAAGGCCAACATAATGCAATTAAGTGTTCAATAATTTTCACCCTAACCAACGAGAATCTCGCCGGCATGGGGAAAACTTGTCGCTCCACGTGGCCGCAAAAGGCAAAATTTGTAGAACAATTTGCAGGAGAGTGTGAATTGGAGGACAATTAGCAAGAAAACTTCTCTGGAGCATAGTTAGTCAATTTTTGACCTTTTTGAGTGTAGAAAGAACCCAGATAGGGGTTTCTTATTGTTCTTGAGACATTGGAGACATTGTTTTAGAATTTTGAGCACTGTAACTTGATGTAAGCACATATTTTTGAGCATAATGAAAGAGGCCCAACATTGGAAGTTGGACCAAGAGATGTAGCCCAGGAGGGGTGAACTCTTTCATCATTTGGTGTCTTGTGTATGTTGTTATGCTACTGATGTCTTCTTTATTTTCTTCAAAACTGAGATAAAAATAATCTTTTATGTGTTTAGTAAATTGTTCCTCTACCCAAAACACATATAATTCTCACTTGAAAATTGTTAAAAATATTCAAGTTTACATATTCAAATCAATAAGGGAACCAAGCAAGTATGAATAATTGTGATTAACTATGATAACTTACATAGAGTTATATGGATAAGGTAAGCTCTATAAGGGTGTAAGTAAGTTGCATATCACTAATCATTACTTATTATTTGCCTTATTTGCCTTATTGGAGCTAGTATAATGCTTTGTCTTATTCACATGGTCATATTCATCATCAATCAAGCCCTAGCTCCTCAGGAAAGGCGTATTGGGTAAACAATGAGATTAGAACCTATATTAGTGCCTAGGGATTTTATTGTAATAATATTATTATACTATAATATAATATTGTTATTATATTAAAATATAATATTAATACCATTATACAAGTATTATAAAAAATATATTGATATTATTATTAGTAATAGTATTATTTTAATACGGGGAGGCTGGAGTGGGAGGGGTAATCATCAACCTCGAAGAAAAAATAGAAGTAAAGTATGCATGGGGTCTTGGCATTACAACAAATAATCAAGTGGAAGCCCTTTCCCTTTGGCAGGGTTTGAAAATAAGTTTGGCTAATGGTATCAAAACTTTGTCCATAGTTGGTGATTCCATGATGATCATCCAAAAATGTGTAAAGCTCCTCGAGAACGTCATTCTCTTAGATGATGAAACCTCCTCAATCATGGTAAGGATTATTTATTTAAAAAAAAAAATGAAAATGTTTATTTGTTCCACGTGTTGTGTGCGAATAACCATATGGCGAATGGTCAGGCCAACGCGCGGGTGCTATTAGAACAAGATCGAATATGCATAAATCAAAACAACTCTTCATGTCACATCCCCTGAACGGTTGCAACAGGAAGGCGTTGTACTATGGTGGTAGGGGTTATCAAAGTATTAAAATGGTAGTTAAGAAGGCCAGCTCCCTAAGGTTCCTTCGCAAGATGGTAGTTAAGAAGGCCAAATTTCTGAGGTTCCTTCGCAGTGCCTTGGTTGCAGGGTCAATGGGTGGTGAGTTAAGGCACATGTGTGGTACTGCTGGAAGGAAAATCATGTACGAGAATAGGTAGGCATTGAGGCTTCAGTTCCTCGCCGGAATATGTAATATAGATACTCCTCCTGGGGAAGAAATTACCATCGTATTACGATCCTGGTTATTTCTGGCAATGGTAAACATGGAAGGAATTGGCATTGACAAGACTCTAAATCGTCTTGCATTTATGAAGGACAAGATTGGGGGAAATGTAGGGATTGATTAGACTATTATATATCTCAGTTGGCTATGGTCAGTTAACCAAAATATTGTTATTGTTTAGAGGCATATTGCTGCAAATATGTCCTCTGTGTGAAATGGCAGTGGGGGAGGTTCAAGGCTTGCTAGCTCAGGTTCTGGCCATGGTTCGAGCATGAAAGCATTGAGAACCTGGTGGAGAGTTCCTGTAAACAAGTAGTAAAGGATATCGTCAAGGAAATGAATGAAAATATGCCTGTTATTTGTGCACAATTATCTGGAATGGGCAAAGATTTGGAACTACTACAGAAGACCATGGAAGGCATGTGCATAGATGTATTGAGTGTTCAGCAGAAGGTCGAAAACATCAAAATTAAGGTGGAAAAAACGACTGTTGGGGTCTTAAAGGAAGTTTTTGGGGTTGGGGGTGCTACGGTCATCAACGTTGTTGATGCTGAGGTTGCTGCTGTTGTGCGGGTCCTGGATGAAGAAGAGAATGACACAGAGGAACTGACCACTTCTGTGGATGATCCCGCGGGTGAAGAAGTCGAGCCTGGTAGCAGCTGAAAGAATTCATCTTAATTTTATATATATGCTATATCGATGTATAGAATATAGTGGTGTTTTCTGGAGAGTTTACAGTTATAGTTTTGCTATAAGAATATATGTAAATAATAATGGTAGCAAGAAGGTCCCCATCCAATGCAAATTGATGGAAGTGGCAGAAAGAACAATCCTGAATTTTGTACGGGACCTGGCCCTTTTCCAGTCTATATAATGAAAATGCTACCTATTTCTTTAAAAAAAAATAGTACTATTTTAATAATATTTTAAAAACAATATTACAATGTTATTTTTAATAACAATATTATAATTATAATAATATAATATATTAGTATTACTAGTATTATATAAGTAGTTTAATTATAATTTATTACGAATAAGTATATAATAATATTATTATTGTATTAATATTATATAATTATTTTTATTCCCTCATTGGGGTGGAGTTTGAGGGCAGACAAGACATTGGGGGCAAGCATGCCACTCCACCAATCATGCAAAATTTAAGAGGCGGGTGGCGTGGCTTGCCCCCCACATGCAGACGCATGCAAGCTATTCACCTTGCAAATATGAATATGGAAACTCTTATTTTTGACCTGCGTTTTGCTACAAAACTATTGTTGTAGTGTGTTAACTATTGTAAGGTGATTCCCTCCCCAATGCAGGTGGGACTGTGTCTAGAGTCTTACTGCATCAAGGTTTTATTGAAGGGCAAGTCTCCTGCTTTTCCTGAGACTCTTCCTTGGACTTTTTCTATCTTAGACTAGTTTGCTGCAAGCCACTCCATTACAGAGGTGTTGCTATCTATATTAAGTATTCAAAAAATTATTTTTATAATGGTTTAGCATACACAACAAGAGTGGAGTCAGGGTTTCAAGAGTGTTGTTGGACCTCTACTTATCGGTGACAATGTTGGGCCTTTGTTTCTTCCTCCTGCTGTAGAAATGATGCCTTCAACCATTTGTTACATCTTGAACCTTGGGCCTCAGCAAGTTGCACTTTTGGTGGTACTTTTTGTGACTGCTACCTGTGTTCCATTTTCATATGAAAGCTTAATTGTTGGAAACGACTCTGCTAGGAGGTCTATTGTTGCTGCATTTTGGTTTTGAGAAGTGTGGCTATAATATCCCTTTTCTGGACATTGGGAAAGGAGAGTATCTCATTAGTTTGGGTTACAATTTAAAATTAATTATGGGTTATGGGAGAATTAATTAATGAAAAGTGACAAAATAAAAATAAATATTATAAGTCACTTCAATAAAGAAAAAAAAGACATATGGTATTCAGATGACCCATGGTATTCTGATAGTCCATAACTATTAAAGGAGATGAGAGCTCACTCTTTAGGCATGCATTTTGGGGATTATTATTCTGTTCTTTTTGAGATGAGATCTTGGATCTTGTGTGGGTGAGAGACCACATTATGTAGAGGGCTAGTTACAGTAGCCAATGGTTCACCCTAACTTATCTAGTGAGGATGGGTTTCAGTATTGAGAGATATACCCTAGTAACTCAAAGAGGATGGATTAAATCAGATCTACTCATCAGGATTAAAGTGGAGATTGTGAGGAGAGGTCAATTATATCTCTCGTAGGGGCATAATGTTGGAGGAGCTATTGTCAGCCATTCAGATATTTGTTGGTGTTTGTAACAGGTTCTCAGAACCATATTTAATATAATAAGGTTGAATTTTGCTGAGTTTGCTACTATTTCTCAGGTTAAATTTGAGTTGCAACATTTCTAGGTTTTCATATTGCAAAATTTATTTTTTGTGCTAATAATTTCATGGTGAAAATTGTGCAATTTAGTTGGGTTTAAATAAAGAAAATTATGGTGAATTTTTTTTTGAAGCAAAATTCCAGAAAATAAATGCCAAATTATTCATTGTGATATTACAATGTTACCAACTGGTTTTCTTGCCAGACTGAAGGGATTTATTTGAGAAATGTTGTAGTGGGATCATGTCAAAGATTAAGTCAGGCACATATACAAATATTTTTAGGGTCGAGTTTAGTTGTAGAAGACAAATTTATTTTGTTTGGCTAAATTTTTCTTGTTGGGTTGAACTTATATTGTTGGGTCGAATTCATTTTATTGGGTTGAATTTATCTTGCTGGGACAAAATTAATTTACTGGGTTGACTTTATTCTCTTAGGCCAAATTCATTTCACCAGGTCAAAATTATCTTACTAGGTTGAATTCATTTTGTTGGGTCGAACTTATCTTGCTAGGTCGAATGTATTTTTCTAGGTTGAGGTTATTGCTAGGGAGGGCTATTTTCATTTGGAAAGATCGAGATTAAAAAAAAGAGGGGGTGGGAGGGAGTTGGACAAATTCTTAATTTGTTGGATTAAGCTAACATTTTGGGCAAATAATTTTACCAGGTTCTATCTCAAATTTTCATGTAAAGATTCCTATGAATAATTCCTTTAGTAAATAATGTTGGAGTTTTCACATTTTAATTTATGGGTTGCATATTGTTTTAATTGTTGGAGATTTCCGTTGTGAAAATTAAGAATGAATTTTTAGGGTTTTTTTCAAGCAAAATTTATGCCATAGAATTTTTGAAACAAACCCTTGAATTTTGGAAGGGATTTTTTTAATGGTTTTTCGCATATTTCGCGCCTAATGGAAAGGGGAAACCATAGTTTCCTTGTAATCCCTTAAAATTACTAAAGAGGAATTTGAGAATTTGCAAGTTTATTGGCTCATGGACGATAGATGGAAACATGCCTTAAAAGGCCTCACAAATGCCATAAATAACTTGGTGAGAATGAAACAACAGTTCAACAATACTTTGATGGGTTCTTTGGGTAGTAAGGTTCTTATGGAGCAAAGAAAAAAACTAAGCAAACCCTTCTCCAAAGGAGTTCATATTACTCTTCAACAAATGCAATCAAGGGATCTGCAAAAGGAAAAGGACGTGGAAATTTGTTCTTTATACTTGGATCAAATTTAAATTTTATGAAGATAGGGGATGTCCTCTATAAATTAGAGCAATTAGACACATGCTTTTCCAAAGTAGCACAATCTGATTAGAAGACATTAAGTTGGGTAGTGAAGCCATCAATGCTTGCCCTGATCCAACACATGTTTATCGAACATATTTGTGAGGAGACAATAATTTCAGACACTTCTTGCCTCTATGAGATCATAAGAATAATTTCTCCTATTCCCCCCTACAACGATGACATTCCAAGAAGGGTGTTACAAATGATTGTGGATAGCTTCCAAGGATTACAGGATATCGAGGACTTTACCTTTGGTAAGAAACTCAAGATCTTGGATATGATGGCCAAAACCAGAATGTGTGCCATTATGTTCAATCTAGATTACAATAATTTGATTTTTGAGATATTCAATTGTTTCTTCACCAACATCAAATAATATCATTCGGCCATTGTAAAAACCAACATGAAAATTTGTTTTTCGTTGATTTTAGGCGATGATGATGTCATTTGCAAGCAATCCAATCAAAGATGTTGGCTATTTGGAGAAAAAAGCAAGTCGTTTCAACTGCTTCTCATGAACTCTCAAGAATATTGATTGAGCTCAACCTTAAATGGTTCAAAAGGAAGCTAATTGAAAGAGAGCTAAATTCATTGGGGTTGCAGGTCACACATTATGCCAACAAGGGTAAGAACCAAAAGGGAAGGAAGATAAATTTTCTATCATAGTAGGAAAGGAAGACAGTTAGTCACTAGCAAGGAATTGGTAAAGGAAAAGATTTGTTGTATTCGAAGGGTGCTAAGGACAAAAGAGTAGGTGAAATTGTGGAGTGTGGATTCAATGCCATACCCCAAGAAGAAAACATGGTATTTGATGAGGAACTAGTGGAAGAAGAAAGAGTTGGTCAAGATACCAGAACACAGGAGGATGATCGAAGCAGTGGCACCCAAAATTGGATGGGTAAGATGAATAGGTACGAAGAAGTTATTGATTTGTAGAAGCTTGTAGGAGGCCTCTTAGAAATAAAGGAAGGAATTAGGAGGCTAAAAGGTATAATATGTAAGAAGGTTAGTGAGCTTGAAGAATAAAGGATAAGGAGTGCTAGGACAATTGTCAAGCTTCCTAATATTGAGGAGAAGTTAAAACTCTTGATAGGGTGGCAACAAAAACATGCTCTTGAGTTACTTTCAACAAGAGTAGGAGGTGAAAGGTACAACAACCATCTTCAGAAGTACATAACCAAGGCTTGCAACACATTGAGTTCACAATTGTAGGAGGGTAGTAAGCAACCTTTCATAGTTGACATCTACTATGACAGAGGTCCCCAATAGTTAGATTGGAGGGAGATTATGAGTTGGTACCCTATCAAATGGGAAAATTATGGGAGATTACTTCTAGCCAAGGGTACAACACAATTGGAGTGTTCATACATTGTGGATGCTAGATTCCCTATTTGGAAGTGGGATAAAAAATTAGTCTTGTCATACAAATTCAGGATTCCATCTTAGTGATGCAACATGGATTCTTTAGATTCATTTTGGATCCTGGTATCAAGATTCGAAATTTTTTGGATCAGTCAATTTCAAGAAGGGAGGGCTATAATGTCCCTTTTTCTAGGCATTGGGAAATGAGAGTATCTCATTAGCCTGGGTTACAAATTAAAATTAATTATGGGCTATGGGAGAATTAACAATTAAAAGTGACTAAAGAAAAAAAAATGTTATAAGTCACTTTAATAAAAGAAGAAAAAGACCCAAGGTATTCAAATGATCCATAATATTTACCCATGGTGTTATAATAATCCATGACTATTAAAAGAGATGAGAGTTCACTCCTTAGGCATGCATTTTGGGGATTATTATTTCTTTTTTGTTGAGTTGAGCTCTTAGAGCTTGTCTCGGTGAGAGTCCACATTATGTAGAGGGTTAGTTATGATGGTCAGTGGTCCACCCTAGCTGATCTAGTGAGGAGTGGGTTCAGTATTGAGAGATATACCTTAGCCACTCAAAGAGGAAGGATTAAGTCAAATCCACTCATCAGGCTTAACATGGAGGTTGCGAGGAGAGGTCAATTAGATCTCTCACAGGGGCATAAAGTTGGAGGAGCTATTTTCAGCCATTTAGATATTTTTTAGTGTTTGTAATGAGTTATCGGAACCATATTTAATAGAATAATGCTGAATTTTGATGAGTTTGCTACTACTTCTCATGTTAACTATGAGTTGTAGCATTTTTGGGTTTTCATATTACAAAATTTATTTGTTGTGCTGATAATTTCATGGTCCAAATTGTGCAATTTGATTGGGTTTAAATAAAGAAATTTATGGTGTTATTTATATTAAAATGTATTATAAATAAATGTATAAAAATACTATGATTATAAAGGTAACAAAACTACTATAATAATATTATTAATATATCTTATTAGTATATTATATTATAATATTACTATTTTATTAGAATTATATTATGTTATTACTGTATTACATATATATGAAGATTGTTATTATATTTTTTTATAAGGTGAATTCTATTATCTAAAAAAGTAGGTAATTACATCAGTATTTTTAAGAGATATCAGTCTCTCACATAGGAGGTCGGACTATAAACAAGAATGAACCCTTACAAAGGGTCATGCCAGACTTCTAAAAACTAAAAGAACTATAAAAAAACAAAACTATGCTAGATTCTTGGCCTTTATGACCATATAGAAAAACTACTACAAAAGGAAGCTACTGAATTGATACATCTCACAATCAAGTAGGCATACTAGGATAGGGTCCATTGGGTCAGGTGAGGCTTTAACATCATACCAGTATGTTGTTCAATCCTTGCCAGATTGTGATTAATTTTCTCCAGTCTGTTGTCATAATGTTTCATATGTCCATGCATATGATCCAATGTTTGCATGAGGTCCCTTCTAAAATATTCGTTTTCCATTAGTATATGGCCCAAGAAGAATTTAACCTGCTAATATAATTCAGTTACCTCCAAATATTGATTTTCTTTGTCGCGGGTGTTCCTTGTATCTGGGATCCAAACTATCCATTTTTCTACCACCTCAATATCTGTCAAGGAGCTTCTTTGAGATGATGCTTCCTCTTCAGATCTGGTCAATTATTCTTGCACCTGTGTAGGGATTTATTCTTTAATTCTTACTATAAATACTACCACCCTATTATGTAGGCTTGAACTTCCTCGATGAGCTCTCTCCTCATAGTTTGCAGAGTCTCTTCTTGCCCAACCTCACTCTCACGACATGTTGAATCTTGCCTCAACACACTGGACTAGTTAGTGAAATATGTTCTACAACAATAAAGCTCCTCTCCCCCTAGTCCCCTGTGCCTATGCTTACCCCAATTCTATTTGGTAATTTCCCTTTTCTCCATTCTGCAATGCCCCCTAACCACAAAAGTCGTCTCCCACAAACTCTTGCCTTAAACTATCAACTTCGCTTAAATTTCAATGTCAATTTCCCCCACCTATAATTAAACTCTTGACACACCAACCTTCCTTCATGCCTTGGATCTAGCATTATATTCATAACACCAACTACCCCTCTCAACTATTGGTGCATTTATCCATAAATTCCAACCAACCCCCTCATCGGATGAGAGTTATTGCTTTGATTTATATCATTGGATGGCCTTCTTGGCAGAACACCCCTTTCTCTTAACCCATTCAAAAACCATTCAAAATTTCTCTAGTGGATAGAAAGCATGAACACACCCAAGGAGTCACCCCAATTTCCTACAATAATAGAAGCCCAATAAGAAGTGGTACATTAGTAATACCCAAATTCAGATCGGATATCCTTCGCTACAAGAATTGCAAGCCAATGACTTGCCAAATGGTACACTCTACTCCAACCCTGACTCAGAAGAAGATAAAAAATAGAACTATAATAACCAAATTCCCTCATAGAGTTGACTGAAGTAAAAGAGTATTTCCCAAAAAAACTAGAAAAAGAATAGGAAACAAACATACTAGACAAGAAGGTTCCAAACATCCAGTTGGAAGTTACCTAGAATGGTAGCCTTTTTCCTTATTTTCCAATGTCACCCAACCTTTCGATCCTCCTGTTCTTGTTCTTCCCATTCCATATGGGCCCAATGATAGCCTCTATCTTTCACATCGACTTTGAGCAAGTGAATTCTCTAAACAAATTTTTCCAACCACCTACTGGCTCCCTCCATTTTACGCATAGAGGTCGTAGGTGTGGAATACCTCTGCTCTTTGTTGACCTTCTCAACTTTTCCTTCCCCTATTCCCCTTGATTTCCTTATACCCTCCTCCATCAAGGATTCATTGATCATTAATTTCAATTCATGGCGAAATACAGCCTCTATTACATGAAATAACTTCTCGAGGCTCGAAGTTCTACTTAACCTCCTTAAATTCTCTACATTGCTCTCCAAATCTAGCCAACATCCATTCCTCATGTATTTGACTAACATTATCGAGACTCAATCATGTTTTATGCCACTTACAGGGGGTGTGTTGTCACATCCCCCTGTCTATTGGTCAAGCGAAGCGGTGGCAACCACCCTCCCTCCCCTCCCCTTTCCCCATCTCTCTACTAATCACCCCATCCGGGGGAAAACTATTATTATATTACCTTAATAATAATATTATAATATATTATATTAATACTATTTTGATAATAGTACTATTATATTAATGTTATCTTACTATAAGTATAAATTTATTGTATCTTCATTTTTTACAGAAATGAGAATTTTGAATTATGTTGCAAGTTTGTGACTAGATTACAACAAATACAATAGGATTTACATAGTTGTGTATTTCATATTTCTTCTTAATCCCTCTTACCTCTCAGAGCTTCAAGGTCTTCTAGAGAGACTATATATTTTAAAATAAAATTCTAGGTATTGTATGTATAAACCTTACCAAACTGATCTCCTAAAAGGAAAAATTTACAGATCATAGTTTATTGATTAATTACAAATCTTAGAAAGAAAAAAACCTCTAATACTCATCTTGAATGTGGAATGTTAAAAGGCATGTGAAGATCATTTGTGCTAACTCCCTAAATCTTAGCTTGCAACCTTCATTGGCACAAATGTTGGATTTTTTGTTAAGGTCCCTAAGGACATGTAATATTTTATGAATGGGATGTCTTCTACAATCTTCCTAATACTTCTCAGGATGTGTTCTAACATTTTGTCCTTTGGAGATGAGCCTTGCACTAAAAGTTGGATAAGGAATAAAGAGTCTCCCAAATTAGTTAACGAGGCTACTTGGTTTTCTCTCGCTAGTTGTATGCCTTAAAGAAGTGCATATGCTTACACCTGGTTATTTGTCATGCATCCTAGCCCCCTTAAATACTTCAGTACTCAAGTTTCTTCAGGGACATACAACAACCCTCCCCCTTCTGCGAACTGTGACCAAATTTTTATTTATGATAATAATATTTTTTATTATCCGAAAATATTATTCGATGTGATTAATCTGAAAGATAGTCTCAAACATCATTATGGATCACAAAAGTTTGAGATTAAAAAAAAATATTATTTTAAGTATTGTTTAATTTAAATTTTATTTTTAAGCTTTTAAAATTTTAAGATTATGTTATTTTTATCTTTTTTTTAAGATCCACATTATTTTAAAAAGTTCTTAATTCTCTATTCGCTATGAACTTAATAATATTTATAATATTGTTAATATTAATATTCTAATAATATTATAACATTAACATTACTAAAATATATATACTATATTAATATTAATAGTATTATTAATATTATATGATATATTATTATTATTAAAATAATATTAATGTAATATAGTATAATGGCATTATAAATATCATATCACATATTAATATTATTATTTTTATTAAAATAATATTAATGTAACATATTATAATGGTATTATAAAAGTATTATCGATAATACATTATTATTATTTTTTTAGTAATATTATTGCAATTTATTATATTAACATTATTTTAATAAAAATATTATCTAAATTTAAAAAAAAAAATTATCTCATCAAAACTTCATTATTTTTTTAAACCAATTTACTTCATTTTTAAACTACGCTGGGAGGATCTATATAACAATGTTCCATAGCTAACCTAAATTTGGAAGGATCTCATGTAGCATTAATTAAAGCAACCTCCGTCTCTCTTTTCCTTTCAATAATGGATTTGATTAATGGGAACTGCATTTTGTATTTTAAATTCATAAATCTCAACGTTCGATGTAACTCCACGAGTACAACTTGTATTCTTGCCATCAGTGCACACAGCTGCCTACAATTCTCAACTGATCTCGCCCATTTTTCGTTGGGTAAGTCAAATGTTTAATAAGATAAGAGTAGAAAATTACAACATTTATTTTTGTTGGTTCTCCGTCAATAGCGGTGTAGAAGGTCAACATTCCCCGTGTGTTTGTGGCATGTGCTTAAATCTAGCGATGTATCTGTTTACTAACACTTGTGGGTTTTGGTGTAATGGTAATTGTGACCCCAACAAGTGGTATCGGAGCCAGAGGTCTTGAGTTTGAAACACACTGGGCTTGCGTTGGGGGGAGATTGTTGGCTCCCCGTTAATGGCGGTGTAGAAGGTCAACGCTCCCCGTGTGTTTCGTGGCATGTGCTTAAATCTAACAATGTGTCTATTTACTAACACCTATGGGTTTTGGTGTAATGGAAATCATGACTCCAACAAGTGGTATCAGAGCTAGAGGTTTTGAGTTTGAAACACACTAGGCTCGCATATTTTTTTGCGTAACTGGAAAGTATTTCTAAATACATTTATTACTATAAAAAATATAATAATACTATATTATTAATATACAAAAGTATTATTAATAATATATTAATATTATTTTAATAATATTATTATAAGATATTACATTATCATTATCATTATTATTATTTTTAATATAAATATTACAATTATAATAAAAATTTCTATTGTACTAATATTGTAGAGGTGTTTTTATTAAAGTTGTTATTATGAATATTTATATAATAAATATCATTATCATAATTTATTTCCAAGAAAAAATCACAACTTTTATTAAAGATATGAAAATTACATTCCATGCATTCATTAGCTACACTTAGATAATTGTTTGTCTGTCATATCTCCAATGTTGAATTCAAAGTTGTACTTGCCACAAGAACCCACAAAATATATATATCCCCGATGTAAATATCGTTACTAATCATGTGGATCAGTTTTCACAAAAAATTGCATATAAAGTTTTAAACAACACCACATGATAAAACATATATACAATATAAAAGTCAAGTGTCATATCTTCCAGACTCTCAAAGCTTGAGGAGTGTCTTCTTTACACAAGGTGTCAACGACCACATTCCTTTCTCTGAAGATATGACAACAGGAGATGGAGTCAAAAAATTGTTTCAAGAAAAGGATCTCTTCAAGAATTGGGAGCATTGTGTGTATCTCGGATCTTGCAACATTGTTGAACCAGTTTATTGATAACATTGAGTCACCAAAACTCTAATTTCAGTGGATGTTATGTTCAATGGAAAATAATAGCAAAATATTAAGGCTCGTTATCTCTGAGTAGTTGTTTGTTCCTTGACCCAGGCTACTCTTCAACTTATAATAATGGTTTTCAAATAAATGTAGAATAGTGCCCCCTCCACATTTTCCACCTGTAGTAATCGTTCCATCAAAATAGGCCCATGGAAAAGATAAATCAATTACTTCTTCTCTAATGAGACAAGTGTGGGGAGTTGGAACTTATGAATTTGGAAGAGAGAGAATAGGAAGAGATTGTGTCACCACTATGTCAAGGGTATCATCTTTGTCTTTGAATATTTCAGTATTTCGGGTGAGCCACACACCCCGTGACAGAAGAAGAGGAGACATTTGAAATGCTTTGGGCTAATATCTTTCCACCAGTCTTTCGAAGATTCAAGAAAATTTTCCATTTGGTGTGTATATTTAGCTCATTGTAGACATGGGACCAAACAACCTTGGTGAAGGGGCAGAAGAGGAAGAGATGAGACACCGATTCATCGGATTTTTTGCATAGTGGGCACCAGGTTGGAACAATGGTGCCCCTTTTCATTGTATTTTCCCTAGTCGGAACTTTGTTCTCCAGAATACACCATTGGAAGAGGCACACTTTAGCTAGACATTCAACCTTCCTGATCTTCTTCCACCACCAAGAGAGGTGCTCTAGTTTTTTATTGTTCATTCAGGACAACATATCCAACCTTTGGAGCATATACACCATCAATTACTAAATCCCAAGCTAGAGAATCCTCTTTGTCATGAGTATGTACATGAGAGTAATTAAGAGAGAATATATAATGAGACCATTGCTTCCAATAGAAACAAGGAATCTAAAGTTGTTGAGCAATTTTCCAGCCTTGGGACCAAATGGATGATCGATCTTGATCAACAATTTGAGCTAAGAAATGGATGCCCCTTTCATGAAGAAAATCCATAAGATCTTGGGGTCGTTGGAAGAGTTCATTGTAACCAACTTAGGGATCTTCTCCAATTCTGACTTGGGTCCCATTTCCAGCTTTCCAAGCGAGGCCCCTCTCGATAACCCCAAAGGCTTGAAGAGAAACTTTCCATATGATAGACACATTGATTCTCTATTTGTTTTTCATACATATCTAGTCCACTAGGGGAAGAGGGTTGATGCATTTCTGGATTTCTACCTCAGTCCATAGATTGTTTGAGGATATCAGCCTCCAACCCACTTTTGTAGCTAGGGATTTTGCAAATAGATGTATGTTTTTCAGGCCCCATCCTCCCCAATCTTTTGGGAGAGAAATCCGCCTCCCATTTGACCCAAGCAAAGAAACTTCTTTCCTTTTGACCCGACCATAGATATCTGCAACATATCTTTCGAAGTTTAGATAGAATACCTTTAGGGATCCATAAAAGAGATGACCAATAGACAGGGATATCTTCCATAACCAATTTGGTTAGGATAAGTCTCTCGACCCTAGATAACCATTTAAAACTCCAAGATTTAAGACATTTCTCGATTTTAGCCAATAATCACAACCAATAAAATTTCTAATATAAAATATCATTATCATGATAAGAAAAGTATTACAATAATATTATTAATATACCTTATTAATATATATATATATATATATATATATATATATATATATATATATATATTTATTTTTTTTTCCCCGGTGGTTCATGGTTACCCTTGGTCATTGGGTAGCCGCTATGTCCACAATAATTCTGGGTAGATCGACCCCGAAGGGGGATCACATCCCCTCGGCCTATGTACTGACCTGACCCCAAGGGCTTTCGGGTAGAATCGACCCTGTGACCTACCGTATGGCGAGGCACTGATTTGACCGGTTGAGCTAACCCTTGGGGCCATTTATTACATTAATATATTATAATCTTACTATTACATTAAAAATATATTATTTTATTGCTATATTGTAGATACATCAATATTATCTTATTACAATATACAACAATATTATCTTATTACTAATAGTTATTTATTGATACTATTATATTATTATATTATATTAATACTAGTTTAATAATAATACAATTATATTAATTTTATGTTATTACTAATAGTTATTTATTAATATTATTATATTATATTAATATTAGTTTAATATAGTACAATTATATTAATTTTATCTTATTGTGATTATATTTTCATTTATAATAATTATATTTTTCTCAAGCATTGTTTAATTTTAAGTTTAAGTTTTAACATTTTTAAGATCATGCTAGTTTTATTTTTTTTTGTCTAACGGGTTATTTATCTCTTATGCTTAGTGTTCATTTTTTCTTTCGTATTTATTGCTAGGCCACACTCTTTTAGCACTTGGATTTTTGCCGTGAGGATGAATTTCACTAATGATCCCAAGCCTAAACATAATTTTAATATAGTAAATGTGGTTATTCATTATATATATATATATATATATATGCATTTTTAATTTTTATTTTCAAATAAAATTTATTATTGCTTTTAAATATATTTTAACATAATTCATAAAATATATTTTATATAAATTCAAAAATACATTTTCTTTCAAATAACAATGTATTTTCAAGAAAAATTTAATAAAAGATTTTATAAATGAATTCTTAATGTTTTTGGATTCACCCTTAGATTTAGGACCTTTCATTTGACCTAAACTTGGAAGGCAAGATCACTTGGTTGATAGTGGGTGACTTACCTAGTAATTGTCCCTCCATTGTCTCCTATGGGACTGAAGATTTCCTTCAACAAGAATTTGAGCAATAATATGTGGCTTAATGAAAGTTTATATTGTTTGTAAATTTATTTTTCATTCCTTAATTCATCTACTATCAACCCTTTGTTTTAATCATTTTCCTTGATGGAAATATTTTTTTTGTCTTTTATTTCTTGAGTATGTTTTTTCATAGAATTTGGTTTCATGAAAAATATAATAAATATAAATAGATACAAATATTCCATACTTGGTAGGAATTGTACTAATTTTATATTATTTTTCTCATTCGGGTTTCATTTTTTGTTTCTAAATCAATTTAAAATTTTAATTGTGGGATATTCAGTGAGATATCAAACACCGATTGTAAGAAGAAAATATTATGACAAAAAGATGCATTATCATACTTTAAAATGCCTCAATCCAAATATCCACATTTTCTTCATGCTTCAAGGTCATTTGAACAACCTATCACTGAAGGAGATGTCAACTCTTGTGAGAATGTGTCTAATATCCAAATAACATATGAGATATTAGATTCTTGTTGTTATCAAAGTGATATAAATGCATTTTTACTATAAATTGATAATGAAGTTGTTAAAGGTTTTTCTTTGGGAAAGGATAAAACACATTCATGAAAATGAAAAATACATAATAGGACATAAGGAGAAACTTCCAAGAAGATTGAGTCTCAATATTTACATATATTGAAAAATTACCTCCAAAAATGAGAATGAGAGTTCATAAGAAGTTAGATGCAATGCTTGTAATTGAAATGCTCGCAAGGAAGTGAAATTTCAAAACAAGTTAGATACAGTAGAGAAGCATGCAAGAAAGGTGAATGAAAGGAAAATTATAAATGGTGAGGAGAAATGTATTATTAGATGGAAATATTCTAAGGAATATCGACATGTCAAAATTGAATATGAATATAAGACATATTCAATAAGTAAGGTAAAGCTTGAGGCAAGTGGAGGAACCATCAACTCTCTATTTGGAAAGACAAAGAAAGAAATTTGTTATCCAACATGACACAATTAAGCACTATATTTCACATCTTACCTAAAGGTTGTCTAATGACAGACTATCCACATTACATGAAATGCCTATCTTTTTCTTAAGATTTCAAATTTTCCATCTTTGCATTGGTTCATAACAAGTAGTTGGGTATGGGCAAGATATCTAGCTCAAGTAGAAAAGGATGATATAAAACAAAAGATTTCAAATGTTAGGTTTTTGTCAATGTCATTGGATGAAGTTACAACAATTGACAATAATGCATGGATATGCATGAGTATCTATATGGTTAATAAGCGAATTAGGCATTCACATCTACTTGGAATTCATAAAATGAGGGATAATTCTACAACTGGAAATATTTATGAACTTGTTATTAAAAGTTTGAAGAAAATTGGTGGTATGGATAATTTAATGATTGCAAAAAAGTTGGTATGTGTCAAAGTAGATGGAGCATTATTAATGCAAGGATAGAAATATCATGTGTGTTAGACTACAATTATCATCCTCATCGTATATGTTAAGTATTCATTGCATGTCTCATAGGATGAATATTGTATTTAAAATAGTAAGCAAGTTTTCATCAATTTCAAAATTTGAAGATCTTGTATGAGATGCATATGCATACTTTTGTCATAGTCCCAAACGACTTTCATAGTTTCAAAAATTTGTTAACAGTGCTATGAATGAAAAAAAATCTATTAAAATATGTTGATACAAGATGGATCTCATTGAATGGAGCAACTTAAACACTATGCAATGAGTACTAATCATTGGCAGGGGTCATGTATGAGCATTGCTTCAATGTAGATAAAGCTTGGGATCTTCACTTTTACTTAACTGACATAGGGGCATTACTAACATTGACTGGAGTTCTACCTATGCTAGATGAAATGAATATGCTTGTGAATATGACTCAAAGCCACACAATGTACAATGTAGAATACATAATTGCAAGAAAATTAGCATGTCTTTCATTGGATAATTTATATACAATGCAGAAGTATTTATAGGTTCATGGCTATCAAATCATCAATATAGAAAATACTAAAATAATTTTGAAGTTTGATGAAAAATGGATATTATGTATGGTGGTGTGTGGGTATATGGTTCTCTTTCATTATATTGACAAGGCGTGACAATTCACTAAAGAGTGCCCATATCAAGAGACCTATTTGATAATCTTGTCATTCCAATAAGTACAACTTGACAGAAATTGCACAATCACTAACATCAGAGATAAGAGAATGGTTTCCTTGAGATCAATTGTTGGAGGCCATGTCTGTAGCATATCCTCAATATTGGAATAATCAATAGTGTCAAAACACTTTAAACTATTATTTTTTCACTAAATTAAAAACTTTGGTGCACCACTTTTGCCATAATGTCCAAATACATGGAGAACATATTCAAGGTATTTTTCATTCATAAAAAAAAAAAAATTCATCAAACCACATGCTTTGTTGAAACAATTTTCTTTTTTGGAGAATCCTCTAGAATATGGCATAATAACAAAACTATGGACTATTTTAGGTGCTAGCCAATACTTGTAAAAAAATATATCAAAATATTTGAAATTAGCATATTTGTGTCAAACCATGATTTTGGGATCAGTGGAGGATGAGAGGATGTTTAGTGAATTATCATTTTGAAAGTCAAAGTTGAGGAACAAGCTTGATAAGCGTATGGATATATGTTTAAGATTAAATGTAATAAAGTATGACATTAACAATTTTGTATATGAAAGAGCACTAGCTCTTTGGTGATTAGATTATAATACAAGGGGTGAAAAAACATAACAAACTTCTCTAATGAACTTGATATGGAACATAATAGTTTGGAGGCTCAAAATGATAGTACACCTGGAAAAAGATTGTGTTCAAAAAGAAGAAAATGAGGACCAAAATGAGAACTGAGAAATTGGTATACCGTAAGATTTTATCTAGTCCAATATATATGCAGGCCCAAGGGACACTTATTTTTGTATAGATGTTGCATTTCCAATGTAAGAAATAGTGAATGGAATAGTACAAATTATGTGATTCTTTTAATCTAATTGAATTAATTGTTCCTCTACTTTTGGTGTAGATTCGAGATTATTTATCACGGGAAGATTATTATATGCCATTTAACATTGTATTTGTGCTAAGAATAGGTTATATAATTGTATTTTTCATTGTAACATTGAATTCACATTTCCTTGATGCAAATTATTTTAAGATTGATGTATTCATAGTTAACTATTACTTTATCTCTTTCTTGTTTGTGACAAAAAATGAAGCGAGAGTTTGATGATGTGAGGTTCTATATTTTCACATAGATAGTGTCCTAGTATTAAAAGTTAAATAACTAATTTAAGAAGACTTTTATTAGGAAAGAATGGGAACATTTAAATTAGATGTTGGCTTGTTGGGGCCTAACCTAGGTTCAGAGTTAATTAGCCAAAAAAATCCCTGTACTAATGGCCCTTTCGGCAACAGTCCGCAGAGCATAGATTGAGGTCTCACCCGAAGTAGTATGGGAGGGTGCTCGAACCAAGTTTCCGCACCTTGGAGATGTCTGATGAGTTCGACTGGTCCACTGTTTGTCCCTGCGCACTTCGCGCACCTTCCGCTCCTCGAGGCCTGATACCCTACCTTCACACAACCCTAACCAGGGGACTGTGCCACGTTCTGCACTATTACTCGAGATCTTATTTATCTTCCAGTATCAAATAAGCACCTTCGCCTACTTAAGCGTCTTAAGTTATACTTAACAATATAAAACATTCATAGAGGTTCACGCAGTAAATAAACGGTATACTCGTAAATTATATTCAATTATGCATTAAACCAGAGAAAGATACACATAATTATAGCGAAACTTCTCTTTTTTGATTCTTCCAACGATTACAGACTCGACCTGCCCTGCGCACTGAGCTGCAGGGGTCCGCGCACTCAGCTACGGACTACTAGGCCTCTGCGCACACAGTTGCAGAGCCTTCTCCTACTCTACGACCCACATACACACTTTACACTTCGACTCAATCACTTAGACTTCTCATTCTTCTATTCTCTTCGTTATTCCTTAGTTATCTTTTACACTTAGAGCCTCGCTCTATTTATACAATCCCATGGTCTGCGGACCATGGGTAGGTCTATCTAGCCAACATTACATTACAAAACTAGGGTGGACAACCCTGTGACTCTATCATACTTTCACGCCCTGCGCCTGCAATTTGCAGAGTTTTTACAACAAGATTTGGTCAAAACTTGGGCTTTAAGCCCCAAAACATGTCTTGGGGGGATTCCATGCCCAACAGGCCCCCAACACAAACATCATGACTCGCCCTCGAGTCACTTTGTCGGTGCGGAGATCTTTGCACGGAGTCCCTCCAACTGTTCTCGAACTGCAGCAAGGTCAGCAGCACACTGAGCTGTTGCTTGTTGGATCTGTTGCATACGTTGTTCCGAGACCTCTGTGTTAGAACTACTTCTCTACATTTGTTTTGGTATCCCCTATATTTGTTTATAGTCCCGCGTCTTTGTCCGGATCCTTGGAGCGTGAAGATTGTGCTTTTGCCGATTAGTCAAATAGTTGGGCCACCCGTGTAGGGCTTCAAGCAACTGCCATTCGCTTTGCTTGGGAAAGGCTCTCCATTTAGTTTGACTAGCTGTACCGCGCGTCCATTTGTGACCTCCTTAACAACGTATGGTCCCATCCAATGCATTTTGAACTTTCCTTGGAATTTATCAGACTTACTGTCATACAACAACACTAAATCATTCACCTTGAAGGTGCACAACTTAATATGGCAATCGTGCCAGGCCTTCTCACGCCGCTTTTGCACCTGCTGATGAAAGCCACCAGGACATGTTCCTCCTCAAGTTCTTCCAACTACGCAAGCCTTTATTCTAGGGCTTTGCAGTCCGTCATACCTGTGAGTGCTGCTATGCATAGACTAGGTATAATATACTCCATTGGCATGACAACTTCCATGCCATAAACTAACCAGAAAGATGTCTGGTCCGTCAGTTTCTTGCATGTTGTCCTATAAGCCCATAGTACTGCAGGTATGCGTAAGTCCCAATCGCTCTGCTGCGCGTTGCATACTTTGGTTAACGCAGTCTCTAGTATTTTGTTGAATGCTTCTACTGTCCCGTTGGCTTGTGGGTGATACAGTGTGATTTTCTGATGATACACCTGGAACTCTTTTGTTAGTGTGCTAATGGTTTCGTTCACGAAATGTATACCACGATCACTCATTAAGATTTTCGGACAGCCAAATCGAGTCAGCACGTGTTCAAACAAAAACTTTGCAACCATGGTAGCCGTGTAGTCTTTGACCGGCTGTGCTTCTGCCCAACGAGTCAGGTACTCCATCGCGGTGATGATGTATCACGCGCCTGTTTTTCCCTGAGGTTTGATAGGTCCTACAAAGTCGATTTCCCACTTTTCGAAGGGCTACAACGTCATTTGTGGATTCAAAGGCATCTCATCCCTCCGTGATGGTTTACCTGTCCTTTGACATATATCATAGGCCTTGTAGTGTGTTTTTGAATCCTGGTGAAGGGTTGGCCACCACAACCCTGCGCGGAGAATCTTTTGCGCAGTCGCTCGTCCTGCATAGTGTCCTCCTGCAGCGCCCCCATGTGCTTCCGCGAGGATCTGACTTCGTTCAAATTCAGGTACGTACCTTCGCAGTATCTCATCATTTCCCATTTTGTATAGGTGCCTCGGGATGACATAAAAATCAGCGGTGCGCATCACCAGTTGTTGAGATTGCAACAAGATGATGGAGCTTAGTGAAAAGAGTCGCCTTCACTAAGTGGGCCCGCAGGCTATTTTTGGCGCAAGTCTATTTTTAGACATATGGATCATGTCTATGGATTGCAAGTTGCTGTTTATGGATGATTGATCAAGTTGGGAAAAAATAGATGGACTTCTATTTTTGATGAAAGTGTGAGTGATCACAGTGTGAGTGATCAAAGTCTATTTTTAGACTGGCTGTCAAAAATAGAAAAGTCAAATATTATTATCTCACAATAATATTTGGACTATAAACTTAATCTTATTCTCTTGGAGCACTTCAGTTTGAGCTACAGAGGTGGCACATGCAGTTGTCAGAAGGAAATACGCTTTTCTTATGAGTCAGTTGAGTTGTTGCATGCATGACTTCAGTTAGAACTCAATCAGTTGAGTTTGGTGGAGTTGATTGTGGAGTTGATGGAGTTGTGTTCAGTTTAGCTTTGTTAAATTGGTTGTATTTAGTCTAACTGGCAAATAGACTAGAGATGAGTTGGGTGAATTAGTTATTAATTAATTCACAAGTTATTAACTCATAATACAACTAATGAATACATCAGTTAACTCAGTTGCATGTCAGTGCATGTTCAGTTCAACAGGGACAGGTGGTAGAGAATCAGATTGCTATCAGTTGTGACTATAGTTGTGCACCAGATCTTGCACAATCAAGGGATTGAGTATGCCAATGAGTTTGCTCACGTATTTGCCCACATTATAGCTTGTGCTCACGTCCAACAAAGTGTGAGTGACTATTTTGCAGGTGAAAAACGATTTTGGTGAGCCATTCTCATCAGTTCTTGAGCAGGTATTGAGTAGTGGAGGCAGGCAAGCAGTGGAAGAGATTTGGAGATCAGATCTGAGCTGTATTGTGTGTAACAGAGGTGGAGATACTTGTGAGAAGTATTATGCTGTGTAATGTTACATGACTCAATCATTAATATACAGATAGTGTGGGGTTTTTAGCGAGATGCTTTCCCCGGGATACATACTGTGTTAATGTGTGAATGCTCTTGATGTTTTATTGTTATTGATGCTGCTATATTGATGATCAATGTAGAGGAGCTTATTTATTGTGTATGTTTTCCGCAATAGTACATGATCAGGATAATCTCCATTGAATATGTGTTAAATTATTCAAAATTTCTACATGGTATCAGAGCGAGCTAGATAATTGTAGAAAAAGTTTCTACATGGTATCAGAGCTGCTTGATTTGTAGAAGAGATTTTTACAGGATATCAAGCGAGGATTTATCATCAGATCTACTATTCAGGAAGTGTTTACATTCTATTTCTTCAGGCAGAGTCTGTAGTCGGGCCAGGTAGCCTCTGGATTCATCCTTCCTTTGGAAGGTGAGATATCCGGTGAATGCCCATACAGTCGATCTCTGTACGAGAAATATTGTGTTCTCACGAATCTTAGATTGGAAGCAGTTGAGTTGGTGCTGGTGGAATTCGAATTTTGCAACAGTGTTGTTGAAAATGTCTTTCAACGGATTGCAAATGTTATTCCAAAGCAAGAGCGACCTGGCGCTCAAGGATAAACTCAGAAACAATAAAGGTGAGAATGGATCTTCATCAAAGGTATCTGATGAAGAGAATTGTGCTTTGGCTGCCAAAGCAAAGAAGGGGAAGAACAAGAAAGCTTCTCAGTCTGGTCCGAAAGGTAAGAAGCAGGATATGTCCAAGGTGAAGTGTTTTCACTGTCACCAGCACAGACACTATGCCACAAATTGTCCGCAGAAGAAGAAGAACAAGCAAGCTGCTGGATCTGCAGGGGGAGAGGCCTTAGCTTCTCAGTTTGAGCTTGATTTTTCATTGATCGCATGCTTGGTTTCAAGTGTGATGGGATCAGTGTGGTTCTTGGACAGTGGTGCGTCTTTTCACATGACGGGAGATAGAGATTTGTTCTCTGATCTGGAGGACAAAGATCTTGGAGTGCACATCGAGATGGGCGATGATGGTAGATACAGTGCGACTGGTATCGGTACCATTTCCTTTGAGAGGGAGTCTGGTAAACCCTTTGTATTGAAGGAAGTCATGCATGTTCCAGGATTGAAGAAGAATCTCATCTCAGTGGCGATGTTAGAAGACAAGGGGTATGATGTTGTTTTCAGCGAGGGAAAGGCCTTCCTGCGCAGCAAGACAACTGGTGAGACCTGGAAGATAGGGGTTCGAGTGAGGAACCTTTATCAGTTGCATGTAGATGGATGCGCAACAATGGCAGGCAAGGCAGAAGGATTGGTGAGCCGGGATGATGGCGAGTTGTGGCACAGGAGATTGGGTTACCTTCACCATGGAGCCTTGAAGATACTGCAGCAGATCACTACAGGGCTTCCTAAAGGCACACTTGCGCAGTCAGATCAGTGCAAGGGGTGTACTTTGGGGAAGTTTGTGAAAGCCGCCTTTCACGAGAAGGATAGTCGCGCCACGGAAATCCTTGAGAGAATTCACACAGACGTGTGTGGACCTTTCTCAGTTGCTTCGACAGCAAAACACAGGTATTATGTGATTTTTGTTGATGATTTCTCTCGTAAGTGCTGGATCTTCTTCATGCAGAAGAAGAGCGAGACATATTCAAAGTTTTGTGAATTCAAAGCACTGGTCGAGAAGCAGTCGGGGAAGAAGGTGAAGGCTCTTAGGAGCAATAATGGTGGTGAATACATCTCGGACGAGTTCAAGGATTTCTGCAAGACAGAAGGGATTCGTAGAGAGCTCATAGCTCCCCATAACCCACAGCAGAATGGGGTAGCTGAGCGGAAGAATAGAACGATTGTGGGTGCTGCACGGGCAATGTTGCATGATCTGGGCCTACCCCTTCACTTGTGGGCGGAAGCATGCAATACAACAGTTTATGTGCAGAACCATTGTCCTCATAGGATACTTGGCATGAGTACACCTGAGGAGACTTATTCTGGTAAGAAGCCTGATCTTTCTCAATTGAGGATTTTTGGTGCTAACGTTTACATGCATGTGACAAAGGATGCCAGGAAGAAGTTGGAGCCGACCGCAGAGGTTGGGATATTTGTGGGGTACACTGATACGCCCCACAACTATCGTGTGTATTTGCCAGACAGTGGTAAAACTGTTGTGCGACGGGATATAAAATTTCAGGAGGAGAAAGTGTTATAGACATTTTTGTGCCTTACAGCATGAAGCATGAAATGTCAATAATCTAAGGGATCCAAAGACCCTAAACATGTTGTTCCTACCCCTAGAGGAACAAGGTCAGCAAACCACAGCACTAAATATCAGTTCTCCACCTGAAAACACTCAAAAACAAGCTAATTCTGGATCATGTCAACTGCTACACTGGCTACCTGCACTGAATGTCAACTACTACACTGGCTACCTGCGCTGAATGTCAACTCCAACACTAGCTACCTGCGCTGAACGAGTTTGGACATGTGGCAGACTCATTCCTCAAGGTGTCAGAGCCCAGGAAGCTTCCAAAGTGACACTTGCATCAAGGAATTCGACTGGTGATGAGTAAGAGGGTCTAGATCTCCAAGTGGAAGCAAGAACCTCCAAGTGGACTCAAGAACTGAAGAATAACTGAAGTGGGAGAGGACACTAGTCAGCTTCATGCCAGCTACAAGCTGACTCATCCTTTCTCCAAAACTCCTATATATAGAGCTCTCTCATGAGGTCTATGGAGGCTGGAATCTGGTGAATGTAAGGAAGTGCTGTTGGTTTGAGTATAGAACTATTGGGTGATTTGATTGAAGGAGGTGAAGAGGAGATTTCTTTCTGCTGGGAGGTGATGCTAGATTGGGACTTTTATGGTTGTATCACTTCCTGAACTTTACTTCTTCCATTAATAAAGCATTTGAGGTTCTTCTATATGCATGTGTCTCAATGGCGTATTGATACTTGTATATTTGATTTATTCTAATCCTTGAATCAATTATGAATGTATGCTTCTTGTAGTTTCCCTCTCTTGTCATTTTGCAGGATCTTGGTGTAGCTGGGCCAGTGAAAGAGCAAGGAGCTGGGAGCAAGCAGCAAAGAGGGAAGATTGGATCAATCATTAGCGGAAGACAACGGTTAGTGGATCTCTTTCTCCTCTCTCTTACATCTCATAAAGAAGTAATCTCGAATAGCTTTGCTTTGATTGTTGCTGAGGTACTATCACCCTTAGAGTGGGATAGGTTCATTCTGTATTGGATACTTTTCCCAACAACAAATTGGCGACTCCACTGGGGAACGTATCTTGTTGGTTGTTTGTGTTTTTGCTATTCATTTCATAAACACAGGGAGTACCAAATCGAACTGCATTTGGATTTTTCAAATGCAAAGTAGAGGGCAGCTACTCTAGCTCAGTTTCTGGGCAAGTTTATGATTTGAAGAGCTGATCCACAAGGACTCTAAATAGCTCTTAGTGATAGCTTTTCATCCTCCTTTTCATCCCTTAGTGTGTACTTGACTGATAGCTTCTGATTTGGCCAAAAACTGTGAATTTTTGAGCAATCTGTGACCCGGAAACTGAGAAAAACGAAAGTTTGTCTCTTCAATGCAGGCACTGTGAAGGTAGTCTGCATTTCAGCGCAGTTCCCGAAGGGGCTACCTGCGCTGAAGGTCAAACTGCCAGTGTACTACCTGCGCTGAACCTGTTTTGCCTAGTGCTACTGGGTTTCCCTCCTGTTTACTGCCCTGTTTTCACCCTTGTTTTTGCAGCCTGTTACCAGTCAATGTACCTATCTGAAACCAACTTTCCTTGCCACTATTCCGCCTCGGTTGTATAAAGAAACTGTGTTTGTTCTTTGTGTATTTTTTGTATCATTTGCAGTTTCCCATAACGAAAGTGAACTAGTCTTGTTGTGACCTCTTAGATCTAGACCTGTGATAAGTGTCGTTTTGATCTTAAGAGTTAGTTTGTTTGCTGTTCATAGCTGATTGAGCTTTTGCTTTCGTCATATGGTTTGAATTTATATATTTCTAGTGTCGAAACAAGTAAATCTTAAGGTGTCTTTTGATTTTGGACAAGCTTGTTTGCTTTCACTTGAAATTGAATTCAAAGTTATACAACAGCTTTCTTTTTGTATTAAATCAACATTAAGAAAGAGAAAAGAAATACCTGCATTGTGCATGTGCATTTTGACAGCTTGCATGTTGATTTAGGGAAAAAGTGCATTAGTGTGTGCTCTATGATCTGTGTGAAAAGATGATGTCTTTCTTTTCCCTCAGTAGTTAAGATTTTCAAAGTTGAAAGATTGAAAAGCTTGCTTATCTTCTTAGACTGCATTTAGGAGTGTTACTATACATCTCGTGGTGATCCATAAAGGCAAACTGCTAAACAAGATCAACCTTAAAATAAATTGAATTTACATAACAACGCATTGAAACATAACGCAAACACATAGAGGTCTAAGCTAGAGACGTGTTCCGGCGTTGTTAAACGTGATATCTTAGTGTTGAGTGGTTGGGTGATTCCTCCACGGTGAAGCGATAAGTATCAATACGGACTTGTGCTCCCACGTACCGTCGCGTATATATTGGGAGACCCCTATAGGCATATATCTTTTATCCTTAGGAAGCCGTGTCGGCCGCCCTACTGATCGCAATGCAGTGAACACAGCATTCACGAAGATCGACCACCCGTACCGTAAAACGTATTATGTGGTTTTGCGAAAGGTTTGGCACACCCTCTGCCTAGATCTCCAGAGCAGTTTCTTTTGGCCTTTTTCAAACTCTATAACTGAAAAAGTCCATCCGAGCATTTGTCACTTCGGGCTCGTTAAAACATCGAAGGGGACTAGAGTCATCTTTAGCTTTTTCTCGACTCTTTAAAACTGAAAAAGCAAGTTGTGTCTAAAGCGTCGTTAACAATTTATTTTAAACGGAACAATCACCCTTTATTCCTGCGTTGATCTTCGAAGTTAGTCTACCTTCATCACAAAGTTCTTGTCGAATCGCTAGAAAATCTTTTGGATAGACTAAATATGTCTGAACAACCGTCGACATCCAGGACCGTGTCATCCGACACAGCAGCGGCAGAGCCTCCTGCTGCTACTCCAACGATGTTCGCTGGTATACCATCTGTCCCGGCAAATTGTCAACAACAAGCTGGAGTCCAATCAGAGACTGTTTCGACGACATGGTTAGTTCCTATTTCTTCATCCGGATTATCATCTGGTATTTCTTGTGTTGAAACTCAACAACTTGATCCAATGTGTCTTCAAAGGCCAATCTACCCTTTAAGCACTGGATTGCCACCATATGGAGGGCAGTATGCCTTTTCATTGTTCCCCCCCGGAGAACAACCATATGGGAGTTTACAACAAAGTTCAGGTCAAACTGGAATTACATCCAGCGGATGGGTACCAATACTGCCTCAGCAACCAAGGGTTGCATATTCAATGCAACCAGTCCACCCTGTGTCGAATGTCGCCACTATACCTGGTATGTTAATTGCGTCGCAAGTACAAGCGCTACCTGTTGTATGTCAACCCCAAGTTTCTCAGGTTGCCATACAACAGCCTCTTGTCTCGACAACTCAATCGCAACCTCCGGTTAGTGCCTCCTTATCTGGAGCGACTCAGGCTCAAACAAGTACTATGACTCCTCATCTTGGTCAATCATCCAGTATTGGACAACAGCAAATAATCCAACAACCGGAGCTGGTTCGAACCCAACAACCGCAATTCCAGCAATCATATCAAGGACCCGAGCAACAAGTCTTTGTAAGTAATGGGCAACCGTATAATAACGGTTATGCCCATCAAACTTGTCAAAGTTGCCAGCATCAAATACATTATGCTGGTATGCAAAGACCCAATGCTCAGGCGATTCCATCTTATCCTGGGTATGCTCCGCCTAACCTGAATCAACAGTTGCCCTTTGTAGCAACTCTAGAATTTCCAGATCTAAACCGGCTGACGAATGATCCAATTTCTTATGCCCCTTGGTGGCCAGCGATTCTGCATAAACTTCCATCGGACATTCCTAAATTCAATGGAAATCCAGGTGAAGACCCGTCGAATCATGTGATGACATTCCATCTATGGTGTTCATCAAACACCCTAAATGATGATTCGATAAGACTTCGCCTCTTTCAGAGGACGTTAACGGGTCCAGCGGCAAAATGGTACATTGAATTGCCTAGAGCTTCGTTCGACAACTTCAGTACCTTAGCCACAACCTTTTTAACCCATTTTCAATTACCGATAAGGTATGAAACGAGAACAGAACTTCTTACCAACTTCAAACAGACGACCGCCACCCACATATCTGATCATATACATGAGTGGCGACGTCGTCGGAGGATGGTAAAAACGTACGTTCCTGATCAGCTATTAGCTGAATGGTTTATCAAGTCGTTACTTCCCGCTATAACGGAAGATGTGGCAAAGGGAGGAGTCGTAACGGAAGAGCAAGTTATCGCTCGTGCGCAATATCTAGACTTGGTCTATACTCAGTCTGGCACGCTCTACGACAAAATACCTGACGCCCCTAGACCGGAATTCTCAATTCCTCCTCCTCCTAAATCAAACAATGACACTCACGCCGGCGATGGCGTGATTGGAAAGCACAAAATTTCTAGTCAAAATGCAAATGAAGAACTTCTTGCCTCGGAAGTAAATACCATGTCGACCGACAAGGGCAAACAACTGAAGCAACCAGGGGGCAAGAAGAAAAAGACAGGGAGAAAAAGGAAACCCCCGGCAGGGTGTCATATATGCGATGAGGATCATTGGACGAAAGATTGTCCACATATAGCTGAAGTTAAGAAACTCTTCAAGAGTTCAAAAACCCCAGCAGTATTGACTGATCCGTTTCCTAATCCAGGTCAAAATCTGGTTGCTAATCAAAATGCTTCCCGATCCCAAGTGCTTATGTTGTCTGTCTCGAAGCAGCAAAATGATGCTTTGACAAGGAATAAAGATTACGGGAATACACGGCTGTCGAATAACAAGGCTAATGAACAACCTAGTAGTTCGACGACAACTTTGACCAAAGTTGTGCCACCCATCGTTCCTAAGCCAATGATAAAGTCGCAAAAGGGAGCAGTACACAAATCGACATTTAATCCTTGTGCGAAAATAGCACAGATAGAGGACCTGGCCCAATCACCGTCCGCTATGTCGACACTTGAGGTACCGCAAAATTGCCTCTCCCAAGAGCAAGCTTTATTATCAGCAATAGGTGGGATTGGCCCAATGGATTCCAATCTTGTGGCCTTTGATCATAAAGGATATGACCCTCAATTACCAGCTCAACTAGCTTTCCTTATTCAAGTGAAAGCCCTCAACAAAACTGTTCATCGAACAATTATTGATGAGGGGGCATCCACATGTATTATGTCGATGAGTTGCTGGAAGAATTTAGGCTCACCACCCTTGTCGAAATCATCAACTACGTTAAAAGCATTTGATGGACGATCATACACTCCATACGGGATTTTAAGTAACTTGCAAGTTGAACTGGGGGAAAAACAGTAGGAATTGATGTTGAAGTAATTGATGGAAACCTCGATTACAACATCCTACTGGGAAGGCCCTGGATATATGCCATGGCCGCAGTTGTGTCGACCTACTTCAGGAAGATTGCATTTCCCTTTCAAGGAGGAATTACAGTCGTCGACCAACAAACTTTCCTCCCCGACAGTTCACAAGTTACGGGAAGCATTCCAATGATCCATGGAAGCGATCATTCGCTTCAAAATATTGGGGTAGGCCTCCTAAAAGACCCTGCCTTAATGGGTACTTTCGCCCTACCGCCTCCAAGTAATCTGACGGGAGTGGCCACGGTGGAAACCTACAAAATGAAATCTTCTGTATCTAATGGATTCGGAAGATTCCTAAATATTTTGTCGGCATGGATCATCGCCCTAATAGAAATACTGTAAATACAGTGGGCACCGAGGACGGTTCTTATCTCGTGTCAACCTCGTTAAAAAATGAAACAAGGAGTCATGAGGATAGTTCTTTTACTGTGTCAACCTCATTAAAAAATGAAACAAATCCCCTCTTCAAATCTCAAAGGTAAACCTTCATTCCAACCACCGAGTGGAATGCAATGAAGCTTGGGGGGCATGCACCTCGATTTGCGTTATTGTGCTGGGGGCATGCAAACTTATCACGAGCAGTTTTAGCAAAGTTCATGCTCGTTAAAAAATAAACGCACAATTGAGCAGTTTTAGCAAGAGTTCATGCTCGTTAAAAAATAAATGCACCTGTGAGCAAGCTTCCCTCCAGAGTTCAAGCTCATCCAGAAAAAATGAACCGGTAAATAACCATTTGAGACCGTAAATTCATCAGCCATAAAAGCCTTGGTCGTGTTTGCACCGTCACCTCCACTTTTCATTTGGCCGATCATTCACCTCCACTTGATTGTTTACCTATTTTGAGGAACAGCTGCGAAGAGTGATTTCACCTAGCCATCCTTGTGACACTGCCGTGATTGGAAAATTCCAACCTGTACCTGGAATTTGCTGCTATCCCTGTTTATCACTCGTTCCTCAAAATACGAGTCTTCTTTGAGCTCTTTTCTTCTGACTCGTAAAATATGAAAAGTTTGCCAAGTTTTGGCCTTCCAGCTCGTTAAAATGACCGGAAGAGCTATCCCTCCTCTAGATTTTAATCTTTTTGGACCTGAGGGATTATTACACAAAAAGGTCGAGCGCTTGTTTTATTCGGCTCGTTAAAGTTATCGAAAACTCATCCCTTCTGTATTGTTTTATACTTTTTCGGACTTAAGCGATTAGATGACAAAAAAGGAATTTTGGAGTTAACTTTCTGTACCTTTTCAGACTCTCTAAAAATGAAAAGGACCGAGTTTTCCTTGTTGTTAGACTCGTTAAAATGATTAAATAGCGACAAACTTGTCTTTAGACGAGAACGAGTTTCCCTATCTCTAGGCTCGTTAAAACATAGTGATGGGCTTGCCCGAAGGGCAGGTTATAGAACAAGCATATGTTATCCTCCTCAAGCTTGACAAAAATAAAGAGGTACTGGTCAGAAATGACTGGGGAAAAATTGGGAGAACCTCAAAGCTTTAATGGTAGCAAGTCGCTCTTGAACATGACACTTTTCCTCCGTACCACATCGGGTTGGGTTGTTTCATTCACCGGTCTCATCACCATGGTCTCGCCAAACCATCCACATTTGGGGTAATGCTACCGATCCATCGCATCAGTGTCGTTATATGTTCAAGAGATGTTGTTCAGAAAGAGTCAACCGTGTCCCATCCACTGCCATACATTATCCTTCATCCACCCATGATCGCCACCCTGAATCATATTTCACAGATTGTTTTCACCTCCACTAAAATCATTAGCTTCGTTCTGTGTCACTGATGTGGGATTCATTAAGGCCCTCCTTTGACGGATCGCTTCTTGTCGACTTCAGCTCATTATCCAAGAAGTTGATCTAGGAACACCCCCCTCAGTACTTTGAAGCTTGCATGCCTCAATGGCAAGTTTCTCACTTCCGGCGACAGGTATACATCAATGACCTTCGACCAGAAGATTTTGCGTGGTGTTCGACGCCAAGTCCTTTATTCACACCACATGAATTGTGCTGCAGTACCTTGAGGGTCATTATCATTATCGGTGATTCCTCTCGCGCTTGTTAACGGTTTACATCATTGACCGGTAATCAAGCGATGTCTTTCCATGTTCGACTTCAGCGCAATTCTCACATGGATCGACTTGTACTTAGAGTGAAGATCGAACGAGTTTGAAGACCCCGGATCTAGTTTCATCCATCCGGGCTGCGATATATATTCAGGAAATATAAAGACATTTGACATGTACATCATTACAGCAGATGATCATCCTACTCAAAGGATGATAATTTCAGCAGAGAATTATCAGTCTACCATCAGACGATCGTCTGTTCTATGTACTAAAATGAATTTATAAAGCTGAGCATGGGAATGCCCGCCTCAGCTAGATCATGAAAGCAGAATGAAAAATAATGTATTGTATTGTATTTTATTACAGGTCACTTCTCAGCGATTGAATGAACTTCGGATCCTCCTGATAAAGCATTTCACCCGATAAACGACCTCATACTTTAGGGGGCAACTGTTATAGACATTTTTGTACCTTACAGCATGAAGCATGAAATGTCAATAATCTAAGGGATCCAAAGTCCCTAAACATGTTGTTCCTACCCCTAGAGGAACAAGGTTAGCAAACCACAGCACTAAATATTAGTTCTCCACCTGAAAACACTAAAAAACAAGCTAATTCTGGATCATGTCAACTGCTACACTGGCTACCTGCACTGAATGTCAACTGCTACACTGGCTACCTGCGCTGAATGTCAACTCCAACACTAGCTACCTGCGCTGAACGAGTTTGGACATGTGGCAGACTCATTCCTCAAGGTGTCAGAGCCCAGGAAGCTTCCAAAGTGACACTTGCATCAAGGAATTCGACTGGTGATGAGTAAGAGGGTCTAGATATCCAAGTGGAAGCAAGAACCTCCAAGTGGACTCAAGAACTGAAGAATAACTGAAGTGGGAGAGGACACTAGTCAGCTTCATGCCAGCTACAAGCTGACTCATCCTTTCTCCAAAACTCCTATATATAGAGCTCTCTCATGAGGTCTATGGAGGCTGGAATCTGGTGAATGTAAGGAAGTGTTGTTGGTTTGAGTATAGAACTATTGGGTGATTTGCTTGAAGGAGGTGAAGAGGAGATTTCTTTCTGCTGGGAGGTGATGCTGGATTGGGCCTTTTATGGTTGTATCACTTCCTGAACTTTACTTCTTCCATTAATAAAGCATTTGAGGTTCTTCTATATGCATGTGTCTCAATGGTGTATTGATACTTGTATATTTGATTTATTCTAATCCTTGAATCAATTATGAATGTATGCTTCTTGTAGTTTCCCTCTCTTGTCATTTTGCAGGATCTTGGTGTAGCTGGGCCAGTGAAAGAGCAAGGAGCTGGGAGCAAGCAGCAAAGAGGGAAGATTGGATCAATCATTAGCGGAAGACAACGGTTAGTGGATCTCCTTCTCCTCTCTCTTACATCTCATAAAGAAGTAATCTCGAATAGCTTTGCTTTGATTGTTGCTGAGGTACTATCACCCTTAGAGTGGGATAGGGTCATTCCGTATTGGATACTTTTCCCAACAACAGAAAGCCATGAAGTGTTCGCTTGAGAGGGAGCTACACTTGCATGCAGATGAGGAGCTATTAGTTCCTAAGGATGAGCTTCAGGACGTGGATCAGCCACAGGACGAGGTTCATGGAGTGGAAGAGACCACTCATGCAGCGCCAACCATCAGAGGGCGAAAGCGCTTGACAAAAGCTGAGCAACTGGCTCAAGATGCAGAGAAAGTTGTAGGACCACCTACAGCCCAATGCAGGCAGAGACAGTCACCTAATCGGTACACTGGATACATGGCTCTTATGAGCAAGTTTGTTGTGACTGAGCCATCCTCTTTCGAGGAAGCTGTGGAGGATCCCGCATGGGTAGACGCCATGGTGGAAGAGTATGATTCTATTGTCAGAAACAGTGCATGGGAGATTGTTCCTAGACCGGAAGGGAAATCAGTGGTGGGTTCGAGATGGATCTACAAAGTTAAGCAGGCAGCTGACGGGAGTGTGGAGAAGTACAAGGCAAGATTTGTTGCCCGAGGCTTTTCACAGATTGAGGGGATCGATTATGAGGAGACCTTTGCACCTGTCGCAAGGTATTCTTCCATACGGATGATTCTTTCTCTCTCAGCGTAGATGGGATGGCACATTCATCAGATGGATGTGAAGACTGCGTTCCTCAGGGGAGTCATTGAGGAGGAGGTGTACATTGAGCAACCCGAAGGCTTTGAAGTCTTCAGCAGCGAGTCGCATGTGTGCAGGCTCAAGAGAGTGCTGTATGGGTTGAAGCAAGCACCACGTGCTTGGTACACACGGATAGACAGCTATTTCACAGGACTTGGATTCTCCAAGAGCGAGGTGGATCCGAACCTATACCAGATTGTGGTGGAGGGTAAGTTGCTTATCATTGTACTGTATGTTGATGATTTGATTCTAACGGGTGATGAGCTGTTGATACTGTCATGCAAGAAGGATCTTGCTACAGAGTTTGAGATGAAGGACTTGGGCCTCCTTCACTATTTCCTAGGATTGGAAATATGGCAGCGCAGTGGTGGACTATTTGTTTCTCAGGGCAAGTATGCTCGGGAGATACTAGAGAAGTTCAACATGCATGGCTGCAAGCCTGTTGATACTCCTCTTCCTGGAGGTTGGAGGAAGGAGGATGCCACTTCGGGAGAAGAAGTGGATGCCACTGTTTATCGACAGTTGGTGGAGTCGCTGATGTATTTGGTCAATACACGACCTGATATATGCTATGCAGTTAACCAGCTTTCACAAGCTATGGTTAAGCCTACCAAGCTCTTCTGGAAGGCGGGCAAGCATGTATTGCGCTACTTGAGAGGCACATCGGGATATGGTTTGTGGTACAGACAGGAGGATGAGGTGAAGCTATGTGGCTTCACGGATGCAGATTGGGCAGGGAGCCCAACAGACAGAAAGAGCACATCAGGAGGGGTATTCAGTATTGGATCGACAACAGTTTCTTGGTACAGCAGGAAACAAAGATCCGTGGCACTCAGTTCAGCGGAGGCCGAGTATATGGCAGCAAGTTTGGCTGCATGCGAGGCTATATGGATGAGGAAGATCCTAGTTGGTTTGTTCGGTTCTCATTTGGATCCTACTGTGATTTACTGTGATAACCAGAGTTGCATTAAACTCTCGGCTAATCCTGTATTTCATGATAGATCTAAACATATTGACATCAGGTACCATCATATCAGAGATTGTGTGCAGCGGAGGATCATGTTACTTTCGTACATTCCAACGGAGGATCAGGATGCTGATATTCTGACGAAGGCTCTCACCAGGAGCAAATTCGAGTACCACCGAGGCAGGATAGGGGTTGCTGATAATCCATATCTTGTCAAGAGGGAGTGTTGAGATTGCAACAAGATGATGGAGCTTAGTGAAAAGAGTCGCCTTCACTAAGTGGGCCCGCAGGCTATTTTTGGCGCAAGTCTATTTTTAGACATATGGATCATGTCTATGGATTGTAGGTTGCTGTTTATGGATGATTGATCAAGTTGGGAAAAAATAGATGGACTTCTATTTTTGATGAAAGTGTGAGTGATCACAGTGTGAGTGATCAAAGTCTATTTTTAGACTGGCTGTCAAAAATAGAAAAGTCAAATATTATTATGTCACAATAATATTTGGACTATAAACTTAATCTTATTCTCTTGGAGCACTTCAGTTTGAGCTACAGAGGTGGCACATGCAGCTGTCAGAAGGAAATACGCTTTTCTTATGAGTCAGTTGAGTTGTTGCATCCATGAATTCAGTTAGAACTCAATCAGTTGAGTTTGGTGGAGTTGATTGTGGAGTTGATGGAGTTGTGTTCAGTTTAGCTTTGTTAAACTGGTTGTATTTAGTCTAACTGGCAAATAGACTAGAGATGAGTTGGGTGAATTAGTTATTAATTAATTCACAAGTTATTAATTCATAATACAACTAATGAATACATCAGTTAACTCAGTTTCATGTCAGTGCATGTTCAGTTCAACAGGGACAGGTGGTAGAGAATCAGATTGCTATCAATTGTGACTATAGTTGTGCACCAGATCTTGCACAATCAAGGGATTGAGTATGCCAATGAGTTTGCTCACATATTTTCCCACATTATAGCTTGTGCTCACGTCCAACAAAGTGTGAGTGACTATTTTGCAGGTGAAAAACGAGTTTGGTGAGCCATTCTCATCAGTTCTTGAGCAGGTATTGAGCAGTGGAGGCAGGCAATCAGTGGAAGAGATTTGGAGATCAGATCTGAGCTGTATTGTGTGTAACAGAGGTGGAGATACTTTTGAGAAGTATTATGCTGTGTAATGTTACATGACTCAATCATTAATATACAGATAGTGTGGGGTTTTTAGCGAGATGCTTTCCCCGGGATACATACTGTGTTAATGTGTGAATGCTCTTGATGTTTTATTGTTATTGATGCTGCTATATTAATGATCAATGTAGAAGAGCTTATGTATTGTGTATGTTTTCCGCAATAGTACATGATCAGGATAATCTCCATTGAATATGTGTTAAATTATTCAAAATTTCTACACCAGTTCCTTCTTCTGCTGGACGGAGTATTCCTTTTGCACAATCTCCATTGTCAGAAAGTGGATTATATCTTCAAAGTGCCTGTCTGCGACGCGCACAACAAAGAGTTGGGCATCATGTAATCCTTCCTCCAAACTAGTAGTCTCCTTTCCCATCTCAATACGCGACAAGTGATCTAGTCCCGCATTCAAGCGTCTAGGATTTACCATGAGCTCAAAGTCATATTATTGGAACAATAAGATCCACCTGCATATGCGCCCCCAAAACACAGGCTTATTGACCAAGTATTTTAGCATGGAATGGTCTGTATACATCTTGAAATGTCCTCCTAACAAAAAGTGCTGGTATTTTTGGAGCGCGTACACCATAGACAACCCCTCGCGCTCGGTTGTGGAATAGTTTTTTTCTACTTTGGACAACCTGCGACTTGCAAACGCAATAGGGTGATCCAAGCCCTCTCCACCTTCTTGTGTGAGCACTACTCCTAGCGCTATACATGACGCATCCACATGGACATGAAACTCCACATCCCATTTCAGGAAGAACAGGATTAGGGCGGAGGCCAGTTTCTCTTTTAGTACATATAGGCTCTTCATGCAATCATCATTCTAGCAGAACATGACATCCTTTTTCAACAGTTTCTACATTGGTGTGGTGATCTAGGCATAGCTTTTGATGAACTACTTGTAGTACCTTGTATGTCCCAGGGTAGCGCGCAACTTTTTAACACTTCGCGGTGCTTCCAAATTCAAAATTACTACAATCTTTGCAGGGTCTACCATTAGTCCCTATTTGCAGACCACATGTCCCAACAGGTTCCCAAAGGGAACGAGGAACGTAAAATTTTTAAGGTTCAACGTAATTTGGTGTCGTTGGCAAGTATCCAGCATCAAGCGTAAGCTTGCTACATGGTGCTTAACCAATCCAAATATAGTCTAATAATCTAGATAGACCTCTAGGAATTTGTGGATATACTCTTTGAATGCTGCAACAACTATGCGCGAAAAGATGGCTGGCGCATTCTTTAACCCAAACGACATAACAGTGTATTGAAAGTAGCCCCACTCAGTCGCGAAGGTGGTCTTTCTCCTATCTTTCGGCGTGATTTTGATCTGGTGGTACCCTGAGAACCCATCAGTAAACGAATATGCTTCTTGCCCGCCGACATTTTCCAATACTTCATCTGTGAATGGAGTCAGGAATGGGTCATGCACATAAGCGTCATTCAATTTCCTGAGGTCCACATATATTCTTATCTTTCCCTTCTGCTTCTTCTCCTGTACTACCATACGGCTTACCCAATCGGATTCTTCCACTGGCTCAATGATTCCTGCTGCAAGAATTTTGTCTAGTTCTACGCGGACCTTTTCCTTGTACTTCAGATTCAAGCGGTAAGGCCTCTGCTTAACCGGCTTCGCGTCGAGTTGTAGGGTGATCTTCATTATCCCTAAATCACCAACGATACCCTTTAAGTTCGCGATCTTGGTTGGGAATAGGTCTTGGTACTCGTGGAGTAACTCAGCAACCTTATCCATCGTGGCATCATCCCAGTAGTCGTCGAGCGTTGCATACTTCAATTCAGCCTCCGTACCATTGTTTACCTACTTTGTTTTTACCGACGCGGTAATGTCAGGGTCTTCAATCAACGACCCTTGAACCTCGCAATAGCCTTTAGTTTCTAGAATGTTAACTTTGTGTGGATCTTCGTCGTCTTCTTCAATGTTTACGTTGTAACACTCCAACGCGTAGCTCAGCTGGGTCGCCCATTCAGGCTGAAGCACTTCCATTGGCTCCTGGGGTATTTTAAAGATAGCTGATTTTACTGCTTGTAGCGCATCATCAACAGTATCCCACCAATGATCCTCAAACGTGAAGGTTAATAGGAATCCTTCGCACAAGATATCCCATTCATTTGTGCCATGGCGGAGCTCCATTTCTATATACCAATTCATGGGTATAATATCCAGGGTATGACAAAACAGGTGCAACGACTTAGGTTGGGGCTCTTCCTCATAGACCTCTGTCCATTTCGCGAGGTGTGCACGTGGATCATCTCGTCCGTCATACTTGTCTTTTAACCACATCTAAGGCTTCCCAAACCACATGCGCATCATCCTTCTTCATTTGCGCCAGTCCTCAAAACTCTTTGAGTGCATGCCCCACCATCTTGCGGGCGTAGCACGCAGTACCCATTTCAGAGCATCGAAACGTTATTGTTCCGACACTTCTCTTTCAAATTTGTTCAGGAATTCATCCACTTCGCTCAACCCATCATATGTAAGTAGATCTATTACCTTTGTTGCTACACAGCGCAATGATCTTGTCATCATGTTACAGTTGAGCGTGGTTACCTCGTGTAACCTATTCTACCATCGTTCTATCTCCTCATCAGAATCTGATTGTGTAGGAACTTTCGCGCTCCCAAGAGATTCGCCCATCTACGGTTGGATTTACCCAGTCCTACTCCCACGCAGTTATTTTATAGATACAGTCCAAGTCATCATAATTGTCATAGTTGCGCACTAGCTCTATGTAGCGCGATCCTTCTGCAAGGTCTAAAGGTACCACTACGCGTAGTGATTTTTTCTCAAAAATCATCTTGCGCTTCTTTAGATTTATCACTCCATTCATGTTAGCGGTCCAATCTATTCCCAGTAGTGCAAGGTAGGGATTTTTGTCATCAACAATATCTATCACTTCGAAATCTGCTAGCGCACTTTCTCCTTTGATATATACTTTGATTCCATGCAGTCTCCCCATAGGTAGGATCTTTTATTGGTTTGTCATTCGTAGTTGGATAGGAGTCCATTGCAATGCAGGCCTACCCATGCGCTCCCATGTCTGTTTTGGCAGGACGTCCGCGTCCGATCCTAGATCCATAATCACTTGGTCCATCTTGTATTCCCTGATCTGTGTGGTCAATCTCATCTGCCTTCTTGTTCGCGTCGTGTGCTTCCCAAGCTTCTGGACTACGTGTGGTTCACCTGGCGCGGTCCCGACGCATCTAGCTATGAGTTCTTGCAGCCCCTTCATGGCCTTGTTGTCGCGTAACAGCTTCATGCAGGTCTCTAAGAACGTAGTGAGCATCGATGGGTCCATTTCTGGCTCTAGTCTGTCTTTACTTCCTAAAGTGGAGGCATTCGCGAAGCTCCTCTTAGATTCCATGAAGGTCTCCTTAGCGCGCTCCAAATTAAATTCTAGTCCCTTCATTGGAGCCTTGCGAACCCAGGTACTTTCTTCAGGTTGCTTGCCTTTGTCATCTCCTGCCGTAACACCACTCTGGAGTACGATATTTACATTAGGGTCTTCCTCGCGCAGCTCAAACCTCATCAATTGTAGGTTCTGAGTCAGGGGAGGTTGGAGTGCTCCTTTATCGTGCAACCTCGCTATCAGTGTTGGATAGTCCTATGTCTCATTATCAAACAATGTACAGCATGATGGTCACATTAGGTTCATACAATGGCGGGCATAATGTCCTGGCCCTCTGCAATTGTAACATATCAGTTGTCCACAACCTCTTCCTAGTCCCATTCCACCTCAGCCTCGTTCATGCCCCTGAAATATACTGTGTGCCATTCCTGCGTTTTGATCAAGGGGCCGTGTTTCGGCCTAAACTCTGTAGGTAGGAGTCCGATTCATCATCAGTTCATAACTTCTACAGGTGTGCTCATCATGGTCTACTGACCTGCAGAAATTACAGAACAACTGCTGGGAATTCTGTGTATACTTCTATAGTAGATGGTAGTTATCTGTAGCATGTTTTCCTCCTATCTTACAAATTGTGCACCATAATGCAAAGGCCAAGCTTGGTCCTACTTGTGCCTCCGGTCTCAATGGAATTGTTCCTCCTCCCACGAGGTAATTTGCGAACACTGGGCAGTGGTCCTTATCGTGCCCCTAGCCCTTGCACTTTACGCACCATACTCATCGTGCACTTCTGGATGAGCCGTCCTCTGCATCTCAAGGCACAAGTTTTTCAATTGTGTGTGAATCTGTTGGACTCCTAGGTTAGGATCTTTTATCGAAGTCTCATGCAATCTCATCGCAACCTCCAAATCCTCATCCTGAGAGGTTAGCATTTGTTGTGACAACGTGTTTCGTAGATGTGGTGTTAGTGAGGCTACAAACCATTCGTGGTTGCCCATTTGTTAAAGTCATGTTCGCTTCGTGAATTATGCACTTCAGTCTTTGATCCAACTCCCACGGGGTTTCGCCTGGTAGCATTGTGATTTCCTTGAATCCAATGATCGTTTGTGCCTCCGATTTTGGCCTGCTAAATTCCTTGTTTAGCGCAGCTGGGATATCCGCTATCCCCGCATTTGGATTGTCATTAGAATGCTTAATGTACCAGGTCAGCATGCGATCTTGCAGAGCGCTGACCAACGTCGCCTTCTTTATATTTTCGTCCATGATACCCTATGCTTCCCATACAGCTTTTACCACGAACCAAAATTGGTCTGGATCTTCATTCCCTACTCCCTTGAACATTGGTAGCTTTATCGCGTTGGCCATACTGCTTCGCGGTGGTGGTGCAGGTTGTATGGGCGAAGTCGGGGGTGAAGATGGTGAAACTGGTGGTGGTGTGGGTGGGGGTGGTATGCACGGAATTCTCTGCCTTATCAGATTGATCGCACTTCTTGGCGAAACCTTTGTGAGCTCTTCTTCACCTCCTCGCGGAGGTGAAATCAAGGGGCTAGTCTCTAGTTCTGTGCTACCTTCGTTTCTATAGATTCTCCCACTTCGCGTAGCCCCAAACATCAATTTATTCGCATAACCCACTTTTCACACAATAGCATTTTAATCCAAGTGTTCAAAGATTTAACGTACTTACCTCGCGGTCCCTTGAGGAAGCGTCGTTCTGCCTCGCTATAGCTGACTAAAGTATCTACTGCGAATTCGATGATGAATCCTCCTATGATTCGATCGAGCTAGTGATCGACAACGCGCGCAATCGGATCTTTTAATGCTTCCATTGTGCGCACCAATTCTGGAGTCCACACAACGGGTTTGTCAAGCTTACACCTTCCTTGATTGTCTGCTAGCTTCGCGATCCACTCATACAACTCAGTGGGGAAGGATGCAAAGAAAATTTTGTGTATCTCTGTGTATAAGTAGCATTCTAACCACTCTTCCTTTGATAGTAGTGAGTTCCTATTTTCCTACATCGCGAACTCGTGAACGTTTTTGTCCAACCACTCTTCAATTCCTTTCTTCGTTGGATTCCAGTGATACGACATCAGACATCTCTATGCAGATCCTGGTCCCGGCAATGGAACCATTTGTTGGCTTATTGGGGCCTGACCCAGGTTCAGAGTTAATTAGCCAAACAAATCCCTGTACTATTGGCCCTTTCGACTACAGTCCACGGAACACGATCTGAGGTCTCACCCAAAGTAGTATGGGAGGGTGCTAGAACTAGGTTTCTGCACCCTGGAGATGTCTTATGAGTTCGAATGGTCCACTGTTTGTCCCTGCGCACTTCGCGCACCTTCCGTTCCTCGAGGCCTGATACCCTGTCTTCGCGTAGCCCTAACCACGGGGCTATGTCACGTTCTGCACTATTACCCGAGATCTTATTTATCTTCTAGTATCAATTAAGCACCTTCATCTACTTAAATGTCTTAAGTTATACTTAACAATATAAAACATTCATACAGGTTCACATAATAAATAAACGGTATACTCGCAAATTATATTCAATCATGCATTAAACCAGAGAAAGATACACAAAATTATAGCAAAACTTCTCTTTATTGATTCTTCCAACGATTATAGACTCAACCTGCCCTGCGCACTCAACTGCAAGGGTCCGCGCACTCAACTGCGGACTACTAGGCCTCTGCGCACACAACTGCAGAGCCTTCTCCTACTCTACGACCCACAGACACACTTTACACTTTGACTCAATCACTTAGACTTCTCCTTCTTCTATTCTCTTCGTTATTCCTTAGTTATCTTTTACACTTAGAGCCTCGCTCTATTTATACAATCCCATGGTCCGCGGACCATGGGTAGGTCTATCCAGCCGACATTACATTACAAAACTAGGGCGGACAACCCTATGACTCTATCATACTTTCGCACCCCATGCCTGCAATTCGTGGAGCTTTTACAACAAGATTTGGTCAAAACTTGGGCTTTAAGCCCCAAAACATGCCTTGGGGGGATTCCATGCCCAACATTAGATGAAGCCTTTTTTATGTTTAGCTATAATATGTTGGTCACTCTTAATCAGTTGTTTGTTTGTTGCATTTGGAGCATTTTTCCAAGTTTGAAATTTTTGGGTTTATTTTGGTTAAATGTTGTGATCTCTTCAATTCTTCCAGATGTCATTTTAAGTTTAATTGAACCTTTGTTGTGGCATGATTGGTTTCATCATATTTTTATTGATTTTAGGGTTTCAATAACCTGTTGAGTAAACAATCCTTTTGTTTATCTTTTTGTAATGTTTATTTGAGAAAGATATAGTAACAAGCTTAATAAATGGCTTCAATTATTCTTTAGGCATTCAATATGTTTTCCATAATAATTATTATTTTCTTTATATATTTTATTATTCAAGGAAATATTTTTTGTATTTCCTTTCACTTTGTGGTGTGACTAAAGAATCTACTATGTTTATTCTATATTTTCTTTGAAAATACTTAGTGGTTATTAAGAAAGGAAAATGTGTTTTGCTTAGCTAAGAAAATAGAAAAATGGTCTATGCGCTAGGTTCCTATGTGTTCATAGTAGGAGATAGGTTATCATGAGACTGACATTCCTCTAATGTAGTTATAATTTTGATGCCAAGACTAAAAGATGATGATGAAAAATCCCTTGATGATGATTGTTGTGTGGCATGTTTTTCCAAGTAATGAACATGCAAAGACTAATGTTTAAATTATGTGTTAAATTTTTTAACTCATCAATTGTTGTTTTTTAATGAGTTAGTTTTATTACTTTTTTGTTTATCATGAAGGAAATTAAGTTTCAATGCAGATTTATATTTCATCCAATCTCATTTTTCATTTTGTGCAATTTCAAGAAATTATTTTCCAATTGACCATTATCAGAGTTGTGAATTGTAAAATAAAGTGTAGTAGCTACTACAATAGTAATGATCCAAAAACGATGTGAAAGATCTACAGATGGTGAGGAAGTACCAAATCTTAAATTTTGTGGTTTATCTGAAGCCATGGCATTGGAGAAGTATCAACATTTTAGAAAATAAATGTATAAGAAACCAAAAGAAATTGATGTAAAGATTCATGATTTTGATATAGTTGTCCATAGACCTTATTTTCATGTGAAGCCTCTAGAATATGCATTATAAAGAATATGATTGAGTTGTATGGATGTGTCAAGACCAAGTTTGAGCAAAAGTAATTCTTTAGTTCAACATCACACACCTTTGGGAGTGCCTCTCCAATTAATTTCCCCTTGGGACATAATAAGATATTTGTAGGAAAACATGATAAAAACATGCAAAAAAACTTGCAATAGTGTATAGTAATAACCTCAACCAACATCACCCATGATGCTTATTTTCCTGAACATGTAAAATAAGTATATTGTAGTTTAACTAATTTTTTTCTTATTATTATATATGTTTGTATACGAATATGGAAAATCAGACAAGGATGAGGAGACGAAAGTGGAGATCTGACAAGGGTTAGGGTTTGGGTTGGAGTACTAAAGCCTGAAGTGGTTCCCTCCTACGCCTGCGCCTGCTCTGTTCTAGTCACTGTATCGTACGCCTGACGCCATTTTCACCTCAGTCGTCCCCCATTGCGGTTTGGTTTTAACTATCCGTTTTTTCACCGCCATCATCTCGACCTACTCTATTTTCTCTCGGTTTCAACAACGACAGGCTCCAATTTTTTATGGCAGAAGCTAGCACGAGTCTTTCGGGGCGGTTATGGAGGACCTTGTGGATTATTCGGAAGACCCATTAGAGGGCGCCCCCATCTGGACATCTCCCCATGCAAACCCGACAGGCCTGTTCCCTTACAGCTGTGAACTGACCGACACCATAGCGACGTTGCCCTCGATCTCAAGACCCTCGTGCTTAGTCATTACCCTCCCAGAGGTCACCCCCTCCTGGCCGGCTTTATCGTCCACCCTAAATTTTGTGGCCCGTTCCATAGGCCCTAACCTAGCCGACTCCTCCACAGGCTACACATCCTTCCCTCCATCAGCCAGTTCCCACAATCCCTCTGTTGCACTATCCAGTGAACCCTTGGCCACCTCACTTGGGCTTCATCTGGTAGTGAATTCTTCGGTCCCCCCATCAGACAGTTTCACCGAGGTCCCTCCCATCTCTGACGCCTTCCCCTCTGGGCCTATTTCAAACCCTCCTTCAAACCCTCATTCGAGAGGCTCTCAGCAGGCCCCCTCTAATGCAGGGCACAGGCCAAGTAAGAAACAGAGGTGCGTAAAAACCAAAGAACAGGACGTCATACTCAGCTTGGGCAAAGATATTCAGTGGGGAGACACCATGGATACTGCAGACAGAGTTCTGGTTGGAAGAGTATGGGGACAGAATTATACTGCGGCCCGGCTGAAACAATGGACAGCCGAAGTTTGGGGACAACACCTGGCCGAGCTTCCCTTTGTCCAAACCTTCGTCAGGGGCTGGTTCGCGTTGAGGTTTGCAAGAGTCGAGCATACAAACTGGGTCTTGTCTTTAGTTTGGCATATTGAACAGGCTCTTGTCCTCCTATGTCGGTGGAATCCCCTCTTTGATCCAGAGAGAGAGCAACTTGGGGTTGGCCCCCTTTGGGTCCACCTACCAGGACTACCCCTGCAATTCTGGTCCAAAGACATCTTTCGGCGCATCGGGAATGCCTTAGGTACATATCTAGAACATGAAAAATCTTTCCTTTCGACCGGCATGATGGCATATGCAAGGATACTGGTACACTTAGATACCAGAGAGGGCTTACAGGAACACATTATCCTCCAATGGATAAACTTCTTTCGGTATAAAATACTGTATTATGAAGGGGTTCCCTTCAGGTGCAGGAGATGCCATAAGTTTGGTCATCTCTTTTGGGACTACCCACTTCCCACTTAACAGAAAAGAAAGAGCAGGGGAGGTCGGCAAGGCAATCCCGACCAAGGAACCACAAGCTCAAGGGGAGCATTCCCCCTCGGAAGATGCAGAGATTCATGCTGACCCTGAAGCAGCCAAGGAGACACTTGCAAAGGAGACCTCGAAGAAACATGGCAAGACACCTCATCGGCCTCCCTCTCCTCCACTCAGCAGGGCAAGGGTGGCTGTCGAGGTTGTGTTATCTTCGGGTATGAACACTTCTTTACCTCGCTCTATTCATAATTTTTCTCCGTCTAAAAGTATCGCTCATTTTACTTATGTTATTAATAAGGACATAGTCTTCATCTCTCAGTCCCCCATTTCTCTGGCTTGCCCCCTCCATAACCCCCTTCCCACTTTCTCTAATACCCATCTTCACTCCCGGACATTCCCCCTAGCATAATCCCTGCCTCTGAGCTTGGGCCTCCTTCCCCCAGATACCCGACTTGATCCAGGGTGAAAATTCAGGCCCCCGACTATATTGGCATCAGCCTGGATACTACCCCCATTCCACTAAAGCCTCCCCGAGGACGTCCTTCCTCCCTATCCAAAGCAAAGCTGTAGGCCGGAGAAGAGATTGCATCTGGGAAACAAAACACCATCCATGGGGCACTTAGAGTTATGAACACCTTGGCCGACCCTCCTCCATGAAGCTATTCTCATTCAATTATAGAGGGCTAGCTAGGCCTAACAAAAAAATAGCTTTTCGAAGACTGATCTTTGTTGAATCAGTCAATGTTATCTTTCTACAAGAAACCTTGGGTACTGCTGAATCCATATCCCGTCTCCTTGAAACGACGCTCCCAGGTTGGTCCTTTCTAGCTCTTGATGCAAATGGACGATCGGGTGGCATTGCACTAGGGTATAACACCCGATCCATCAACCTTTGTAATAGCTGGAGAGGCATTGGGCACGTTGGGGCAGACATCTCAGCTGACTTGGGAATTGAGATTAGGCTTATTAATGTGTATCGGCCTTGCTATCTTCGACCAGATTTATGGGATCATTTTCTGAGCTCTGATATACTTCAAAGGGATTACTTGATCCTTGGAGGGGATCTAAACTTCTCCATAAGCCTCTCTAAACCTTGGGGACATCGCACCCAGATTGATCCCCTATCAGCGTACTTTGAGAACATCCTAGAAACCCACAGCCTTCTGGACATCCCTTCAGCAAAATTGTAGCCCACCTGGAGGAACAACAGAGTTGGGGAAGACATCCTAGCCAGAATACTTGACCGCTTCCTTATTAAAGAATGCCTTATGAACATGGGTCTCAATTATAGACAATGGGTGGGATCGGTAGGCTTATCAGACCATCTGCCTATATACTTTGAAATAAGAGGGGGGAATGATAAGCCTAAGGGCCCTTTCAAATTCAGCACTTCCTGGTTAAAGGATGCATCTTATGCATGCATGGTTATAGATTTCTGGAAGGCCCACCCCCTGATGTTGGAGGGCATATAGTAGAGGGTTTTGTTCATAATCTAAAAGAGCTAAAGAGACTCTCAAAAATATGGGTACACAACAAGAGAGTATAGGATGATCAAACCCTAAGGGATACCGAAGCAAAGATTGCTGACTTCAAAAACAATCAAGGAGGGGTCTTCACCTTGATCGAACAAAAGGAAAATCTCACAACCTTATATTCTAAGAGATGCAAAATATTAAAGGATAGAGAATAATTGTGGAGACTACAAAGTAGGGCAATCTGGCTGCTAGAGGGAGATGATAACACAAAATTTTATCACAAATTTGAAAACAATAGAAAAGCAATCAACTCCATTTGGTAGCTCACGAATGAGCAAGGGAATATAGTAAACACCTTTCCACACCTAACATCCTTGGCCTCATCACATTTTAAGCAGATTTACAGGGCTCCCACAAATGCCACCCTTGCTGAAATCATACGAGTGGCACAACTATTTCCCCGTTTTGTGGATCAGGAGGATGCAATGGAACTGACTAAGGAAGTCACTCTTGGTGAACTTGAAGCCACTCTTAAATAGTTCAAGCAGGACAAGAGACGAGGGTCGGATGGATGGTCGGTGGAGTTCTATTTGGCTTTCTTTGAGACACTTGGGGCAGACCTCCTCAAGGTCGTCAAGGATAGAAGGATTAATGGAAAGATGTATGAAGCATTCAATAATACGTTCATTGCCCTCATTCCCAAAATTGATAACCCGGACACTTATGATGACTTTCGTCCCATATCTCTGTGCAATTATATTTATAAAATTATGGCCAAGATCATAGCTAATCATCTTCGCCCCATCCTATCCACCCATATCTCACCTGAGAAATTTTCCTTCTTGCAAGACCGACAGATCCATGAGGCGATTGGAACTGCACAGGAGGCACTGCACTCTCTATAGTCCAAGAAAATGAAAGGTATGATCCTAAAGGTCAATCTCTCAAAAGCTTTCGACAGAGTAAGTTGGTTGTATATAAGAATGCTCCTAACCCACCTTGGGTTTCCATACGAGTTTATTAAATGGATCATGTATTGTATTACTAATATATATTTTAGTGTTCTGGTCAATGGAGCGGCATCACCTTCTTTCACTCAGAAATATGTCTCAGATAGGGATTCCCTCTATCTCCACTACTCTTCCTTCTCATCATGAAAGGGCTAAGTAGACTCATCAGAGAAGAACATAACAGGGGCAGACTCCAAGGGATCAAAATTCTGACTCACTTATTATTTTTGGATGATGTGCTAATATTCCTCAATGGAGGCATAGGGGTCCTAACTAGAATGAAGAATACCTTTTCTTTGTTTCAATTTGCCACTGGCATGATTTTCAACTGCAACAAGTCCATGATGACAGCACCCGGATGCTCTCCCCATGAGATTCAATTTGCTCTCCAAAGATTCCACTTTACCCTGTTGTGAATGGAGGATGGTCTTAGATATTTGGGATACAAGCTAAATCCCTGGGGTACAAAATAGTAGACTGGACATGGCTTATATCCAAATTGGAAAAAAGACTCAATATATGGTATCACAAGTACCTATCCAGGGCAGGCAGATTAATTCTCATAAAAGCAGTACTAGAGGCCACTCTGGTATACTGGATGTCTTTAGCATGGATACCTAGGGGCATTCTCTCTAGGATTCAAACCCTTTGCTGCAGGTTTCTCTGGAACAAGGAGAATCTTTTCTTAGGTCAAATGGGAAGCACTTACACTACCTAAGAAATGGGGAGGATGGGGCATCAAGAAGCTGGAGGATTTTTCCTCAGCGGTGGTAGCAAAACTTGGTTAGAAAATCCTCACCATTAATATCTTGTGAACAAAGGTGTCTGTCTCAAAGTACATTGCACCTCTCAATCTAATGGATTGGCTAAGATAGCCACTTTGATGCACCTCAGGGATATCAGTTATATGGAAGGCAGTGTTGAAATCACTGGCCATCATCAGAGCAGGCCTTACTTGGAGAATACAATCTGGCACATCTATGAATTTAGGGGAAGATCCCTGGATTGGATGTAGGAATGCCCACAGGCTGTCCATAGAGCTTAAAAATCATCTCAGTTCTGAAGGCATCACCCACATTTGTCATATTGTGGACCTTGAACATACCGCTATGTTTCAACAAGCTTGTAAATCCACCTGCATCCTGCACATTCCTCAGTAGTGGGAACAACAATGGGCTGAATACACTACAACCTTAACAAAAGCACACATTAGAATTGTTGAAGGGGAGGACGAGATAATATGGGCGCTCACAAAGTCAGGGAAATACTCTCCCAAGGAGGGTTATCTTGTATTAGCCGAGACTCATCGACCACAAGCTATCGAGCACTGGTGGAAACACTTGTGGAAGCTCAAAGCGCCTCCTAGGACCCGACTTCTCATGTGGACAATTCTCAAAAATAAGATCCCCACAGGTGATAACCTCCTTAAGCGAGCTCAACATGGACCATTTTGGTGTTGCTTGTGCAAGAACAACAACGAAAATGTTGACCACCTTTTTCTCGAATGCTAGGTTGCAAAGGATCTCTGGAGCTCGATCTTATTGACCTTTTCCTCCCAGAACAGATGGCAGGGATTGACAATCAAGGAGGCCTGGTCTTCATGGTGGACTAGTGCAGACCTGGCTAAATCTAGGAACCTACCCCTCCTTATTTGTTGGGCAATCTGGATAGCTCGCAATAGACTCATCTTTCAGAACATTGCCCCCCACTGGCCCTCCATCTCTAACATCATCCCTGATGATGAGGATATCCCTTGGCCCCGAACCATTGTCCCTGAATCCATAAACCACCTACTTCCTTGGGATTTTTTTGATGGATCAGCACATGAGTTTGGATGTGGGGGAAGTGTCATTTTGTACCTATCTGAATCCCACTACTTGAAATTAAAAATGGGACTGGGGCGAGGCACAAACAATTATGTTGAGCTAATCACAACAAAATACCTCATACAATTCTCTCTGGAAAAGCACTATAAAGATCTACAATTGTTTGGTGACTCAAAAGTTGTCTGCAACTAGATAAGTAAAATAGCAAACTGCACTGCATTTTCACTGAGACATATCATGGATGAGGCATACCGACTTATCACTCATTTGTATGCCATCATATTTACAGGGAACGAAACTCAGTTGCCGATTTACTATCCAAAGAAGTTGCGGTCAAGCCTCTCGGCACTTGGCTAATTTGGGAACAGAGGGATGGTACTCATTACCAGTTTTACCACCGGCCATTTATGGACATTACAGACTAGATGGCTCAGAGGGAGCCTGGTTATATGTTTCTTTTGCTACCATTTGTAAATATTCATACATGCTTTTAAATTATCTGATGTATATATAACAGACATGCACTCTCTATGTAGAGTAATTTTGTTTAATTTTTGTTGAACTTCATCAGAGAACAGTGCCTCCCTGCGTGGATATAAGGCACCAATTTTTGTTACACTGGATACTTCCTATTTTCGACAGGCACTTTGCCTCTCATACAGCATATGCATTATGCATATACAACATGTAATTTTCTCTCACATAATGAAAATTACGATTTTTCCAAGGTGAAAAAGATATGTTTGTATACATTATCAAGGATTAGTCAAGATTTTACATTCTTCTCTAATTTTTAAAATATTAGCCAAGAATTTGTAATGTTTTATAACTTCGGGAAAAATTTTCCATTCAGTTAAAGATTTACTAAAAAATTATATATGCATATTATACTATTGAAAAAATATCCTATACATTTTTTTATATATCATAGGGATTTGCCAATTTATTATATATATAAATTTAAGGATGTTTCTTAAAATTGTCCCTGATGATTGGGAATTGAATTTATCTACTGACTTTGAATTAGCATCCTTTGAAGAAGTTGCTTCTCATGATGAGTGGAAAGAAACAATGCAAAAGGAGTATAATGATTTCATAAATAATGGGATATGGAAGTTGATGGAAGATCCATTGGGAACCAAAATAATTGGTTGTAGATGGGGTTTACAAGAACATGTACAAATCATATGGCTTACTTGAAAAGCAAAAAGCAAGACTTGTAGCAAAAGGATTTGCACAAAAATAAGGCATTGATTCGAAGGAGAATTTTCATTCATATTAAAATGGAACACCATTTGCACTATAATGACCCAGGTGGATATTGATTTCCACCCACATATGCCACTGGCTCACAACACAATTTTCCTATTTTGGTAGTTTTCTATTTTTGGCAGTTTTTATGTCCTAAACTTCTGGAGTCGTTTTGAGGGCATAAATGAAGTTTTTTGGGGAAACATGATGATGGAAATCATATTTTCATTTGTAGTCAAAAGATGTATTCCTCAGTGCCAAACAAAAATTGTATGCCAAAGTTACGACCCCGAGAAGTTGATGTTTCCAACTTACCCCATCAGGGTTCATGAGCCTTTAGTGATTCATCTCCTAGTATTAGGTTTTTGAATGTTTATGGTTTCTCATTGCTTCTTCATGATAAAAATGCCTCTAAGCCTCATTGTAATATAATTGCAGGAAAGCACATTGTCGTTGCATCTCTTCTCAGAGATAAGCTAACATTGTTCGAGCTACTTTGCTTTCATTTTGCATATATACAATTTCAACATTTTCCATTTATTAATTGAATTCAAGTTTCATTGTATCTCTATGTTTTGATTATAAATTTATATTTCATTTTGGTCCCTTCATAAATTTGGATCATCTAATTTCCTTGGCAACACAAATAGATGGAAAGTTCGTGAAATGGATGTGAACATGTCTTGAATGGAGACTTGAAAGAGAATGTCTTCATGACTCATCTTGAAGGTTTTGTTGTGAAGGGACAAGAACATAAGGTATGTAAACTCATCAAATCCTTGTATGGTCCAAGATAAGCACCATGAGCCTAGTATGAACAATTAATTCAACATTTCATATTTCTAACTTTTGTGGTTTTAGTTTTCATTAAATGGTGGAAGATCCATAATGATATTGTTTATTTTTATGAGGTGTCTTTATATATCATAAATATTTTAGATCCTAAATTCAATTTCAACTTCAAGATGAGCATTCCATTGAAAGAGGTCCATTAAAAGGAATAAGTGGAGGAAGGATGAAGAGGTTATAGAGGTCGACAACCTAGAAAGTGAGCCAACATGACAAGAAACCCTATAGGAAGCCAAAGAAATAGCAAAAATATAATAAAACCACAAAGGTAAACAAGGTAAGAGAGAAAAAATATGAAAATAGTAAAAAAAAAAAAAACATATTAAATATGAAGGAAAAGCCTTAAAAGATAATATTATGTAAATATATACAATGTAGTCATACTAGACATAATATAGGAAGGAAACCTAACCCAAAAAAGTTACCATATTAGATTTTCTTCTCTTTTTTTAATAAGTTATTCAGAGATTTGTATTACATTTTAGCAAAAAATAAATTAACATATAACATATAGCCACAAGCCTACCACTAGGGAAACTAAACCAATAGCATAGATATGTTGTCTTAGGCCATATGATCAGTCTAAAAATGATAACACAACTATAAAAAACTAAAAGTCTAATAAATTTAGGAGATTGACCATGAAACTTGGACCTTTAGTTATCCTAGGTAAAAGTATTATTTCTTATGAAAATAAAAATAGAGACTAAAAATATAAACATTCAACTTGTGAGAGAGTCTTGGGGTTAGGATCAAGTGTGTCCTCCTTAGAATCAGATGATAGAGACCTTGATGTCCAATTTATTCAAATAGAGCTAAACTTCATCAATGTTGATAATAATTTATTGTTGTACTTCATATCATTCCACTAACACTTTGCCTATGATCTTTTTTATTTTCCAAAGTAAAGATATGGTTTGGAAGTATCTTGTTTGCTTGGTATGAGTATTCCATGTGCTAGGAACCCATTGCCCCATGCTTTCCTCTACATTTGCATCAGAGAGAAAACATTGTTTCACTTGGCCCTCTTGGTCAGCATTGTTGATTTCCCTGTACTTGGAGGCAAAGTATTCTCCTAGTAAGAATTTGTAGACTTCTCAACTTCTAGTTTAGCCCATGTGTGAGATTGTTGCCTTAGCCATGACAACCCCTAAAACCCAAGGAAGAATTGGATCTCAGCATAAGTAATATAAGGTAGAAGACCAAATAATAGGAGATTGGAGAGACAAGAACGAGATTCAGGATAAAAATGGGGAGCATGAAAATCCACTCTTGATTATATGGAAATGAATTCATAAGGGAGAAAAGACGAGGAGCGCCTAGGGAGAATTGAGGAGGTTTCTTGAAAACTAGAGGAAGTCGAAATCACATATAAACAAGGGTGAGGAAAAAGGTTTTGTCTAGCCTAAATTTTGAAGAGTCCTCTACATAGAAGAGGATAGAAACCAAGAACAATAGGGAAAACCAAAATAGGTAGGAAAATAGATATCAGCCCCAAATGAGACCAGACGCATGAGACCAACTAATTTTAAATCCATCCAACTCATTTCCTGAATTTGTCACCATTACTGAAGGGAAACCCAAGGAAACCAATATGCAATTATGATTTGGAGCAGGTGAAATCATACATATCTTACTGACATACCAACTTAAGTGTTGAGAAAACCATGTGAGATAGTGCATGTACTCAAACATCATTAGAGCACCAATATTGAGATTCATTTACACAAGAGGATTAGCGAAAAACGTACATTTATCATGTGTGCATGGGTTATCATGTGAAAGCACCCATCGTGGGGAGTTACCATACTATATATAATAATAATAATAATTATAATATATAATGAAAATGAATAATCCAAAATACTAATAATACAAAACCCTAAACAAAGATTACTTAAATAATATAGAATAATATCAATAATTACTAATATTAAAATTATTAGCATACTAAGTACTATAATTATGATGTTAATGAAACTAAAACTCTAAAATGCTAAACATAAAGAAACTATAAACAAGGACTATTAATAACATAAGAAACTATGAATAGTAAATATTAACGCTAAATAAAGTATTATAACTAAGTCATACTAGTATAATTAAAATATGGTAATAATATTACTATAAATATAATATAATAATACATAAGGATTATCATCTAGAAAAATAGGGGAAGAAAAAACAAAAACCTAGGGACAAGGACCATGGAGACCAAGGTATGGGGTCAAAAACAAAACCAAACTGGAAGCAAGCAACAAGACAACCAGAAATAAGAGTAAAGAGAACACAAAACACACCCAAAAGGATCAGGGAAACAAGATAGAAAAGGATAAAGAAGAGAATAGAGCAAACATGCCTATTTGTTAGGCCCCTATTCTACTAGTGTAACCTCTTATTTTTATTAGTATAACCCACTTATTATATTGATGTACCCATGTAGTGCCCATATTGTTACTATTGTGCCCCATAGAAGCCCACTATTGTTATTATTGTGCCCTTACATTATTATTGTTATGTCGGCTCTGATTATGTTATGACCCCTTAGACTCCTATATATAGAAAGGAGGTCTTTTCATTTGTATCATCCAATAATTGTTCATTTATGTAATGTAAAGGAGGTTGCCCCCTCGAAGAGGCTGAATTCTAAGGCGTTGATCTATCTTTTCTATCTTTTCTTGAGCTGGTTTCATAACATTTGGTATCAGAGCTTTGGATTCTAGGGTTTCGTTGTTCCAAACAGGTCATCGTGGAATTTTCGCTATAACGTTTTTTTTGTGACGTTTTAGAAGTCGCAAAAAAAACCCATTTGAGAAGAAATCGCGCTAAACCTTGGGTCCGAATTTCAGAGCTTTTCGCGCGATATTTGCGGAGATATGATCTGAGGAAGTTGGTCTTTTTGCAGACTCCTGAATTACATTCAAAACAGGTTACCTGGGGAAAATCGTCATAACTTTCTCTCTAGGGATCGGATTGAAATTTCATAAGAAGGTACAGAAATAGGATGGACTATAGTTTCTTTTATGCATTTTTTAGATCCAGAGGTTGAAACAGTGACACGTGGCACTTCATACAATTTTTCTCTTCTGGAAAGGTCTATAATCATGTCATCTTGGGAGATTGTGCATAACTCTTTCTTAGAGAATCCAATTTGGATCAGACTGGTGGAATTGGAAAGAGGACACAGAGGGCTACTATAGGTCAAAATTTCAGAACTTAAAGATCCGAAAGTACAAAGTTATAGTCATTTCAAGATCGAGCTCCTAAAATCAAGAAAAAGCAAGATGAGGAAGTTTGATGGCAAGGATCCGGTAAATTGGATACTTCAGATGGAGCAATATTTTGATCTACATGGTGTACAATTGTTACAAAAGGTATGCATTGCATCTTCATATTTAGAACCATGATCTACATGGTGTACAACTGTTACAAAAGGTATGCATTGCATCTTCATATTTAGAACCAGATCAATTTTTATGGTAAGAAGGGCTTTGTTCTCGTAAACAACTTGTTACGTGGTCAATTTTCACGGAGGAAATGATAGCACATTATGAGGATACAAAGAGCAACACCTTCTTTAGAGCAACACCACAACAATTGGAAAGAGTAAAAGGGCTTTGTGACATAGTGGAAAGCAAAATTATGGAAACCAGGAAGCGTACCCCTCACACCTATAAAGATGGCAGTGTTGTTTCTCCTAGCCTTCCACAACCTACAAGGGTTACACCAAAACAATTGGAAGAAAAAAGAGAAAAAGGGCTTTGTTACAATTGTGATAGCAAATGCATTAAAGGTCATAAGTGTGCTGAGAAGAAATTATTTTACATAGAATATGAAGAAGAGGAAGAAAAGGATCAAGAAACATCAAAGAAGAAGATATACGCCAGGACCCCACCCCAGAGAAAGAAGAAATGAATCAGACCATATCTTGTAAAGCATTGGCAAGAATTACCACTCCTCAAACTCTCAAGATAGAAGGACATATCAAGAAGAAAAAGGTGCAAGAAGTGAAAGATCACATCGAGAAAGAAGAAATGAATCCAACCATATCTTGTAATTCATTGTTCGAAATTACCACTCCTCAAACTATCAAGATAGAAGGACATATAAAGAAGAAAAATGTTCAAGAAGTGAAAGATCACATCGAGCATCAAGAAATGAATAAGACCATATCTTGTAAAGGATTGGAAGAAATTACCACTCCTCAAACTCTAGAGATAGAAGGACATATCAAGAAGAAAAAGGTTCAAGCAGTGAAAGATCACATCGAGCATCAACAACAAGTTCTCCAACTTTTAAAGGATAAAGCCACTTCGGTGCAAAATCAAACGAAACAACAGGTAGATCAACATCACAGTGAAAAATGTTTTGATGTAGGTGATTGGGTATTTTTACTGCTACATATCAAGCAAGCTATTTATGAGAAGGAAATGTTGGCAATACTACATGTACTTAAAAAATGGCGACCTTACCGAATGGGAAGACTCTTCAAGGATGAGGATGTGGAAGCATTGTTTTGTGCTATTTATATTATCCAGCCAGATTGGATAAACAAAGAAAGGGATGAATGAAAGAAGGACGAAGAAGTATGGCCACTTATTCAAAAGTTGCAAAAGATCCCAATTCAAACAATATTGCTAGAAATTGCAGAGGAAGGAAAAATCATATTGGAACCTGGAGCAGTCACAGAAACAAGAACCCGACAGCTACGAAATCGATCAATTTCAGAGTATCTCATCAAGTGGAAGAACTTACCCGTTGAATATTCCACATGGGAGGACAAGAATTTTATACAGAAGCATCAAGAACTACTCAAGCGTTGAGGACAACGCTTTTTGAAGGAGAGGGGCATGTTAGGCCCCTATACTACTAGTGTTACCCCTTATTGCTATTAGTATAACCCACTTATTATATTGATATACCCATGTAGTGCCCATATTGTTACTATTGTGCCCCATAGAAGCCCACTATTGTTATTATTGTGCCCTTACATTATTATTGTTATGTCGGCTCTGATTATGTTATGACCCCTTAGACTCCTATATATAGAAAGGAGGTCTTTTCATTTGTATCATCCAAGAATTGTTCATTTATGTAATGTAAAGGAGGTTGCCCCCTCGAAGAGGCTGAATTCTAAGGTGTTGATCTATCTTTTCTATCTTTTCTTGAGCTGGTTTCATAACACTATTTTACCTTAATCTCATAGCTTGGATAAGAGGGAGCAAAATTTCACTTATTTCCAAATCCCCATCACTATTAAGGTTGTTGGGGTGTTTTATGATATCCAATGCTTCTTTGATGTGGCATTTAAAACAATGATATTCTCTAGCAATGATCTTGGTTTCTCCTAAACAAACTTCTTGTTGAGTAGTTAGCATCTTCTAAAATTGAATTTCAAGCACTTTAATATTCATGATGCAACTTTGTTTGTCAAGAAAGTTGGAAAAGTTGTTGTTTATCTTGTAGTGCATATAAATGATCTATTGAGAATAAGGAACAATGAAATATATATGCATCCATAAAGAAATAATTGAAGAAATGTTTTGAGATGATAGATATATGACATCTACACTTCTACTTGGGCATTGAAGTCTTTCAACATAGAAAATACATATTCATTTCCCAAATAATTATGTTGGAGAATTGTTGAATAGGTTTGGCATGTCTTATTTCAACCCTCTTTCTACTCCAATGGAATAGAATTTGTAGCTTACAACAAAATAAGGGAATGAATATGAGGATGCAACCAAGTATAGACAACTTGTGGGAAGTCTTATTTACCTTACCATCACCAAACCAAATGTTTCATTTATTATTGTGATTCTTTCCAATTTTATCCAAAAACCTCGTGAAGGACATTAGTTTGCAACAAAAAGAGCCATTAGGGGAAATTTTAGGTCTAATAATGGCCTCCTAAGAAAAATTGTAATAGTTAAAATAATAAAATAAGAATTATAATTTTTTAAAGGAAAAGAAACAAAACTATTTTCTTTAATTGTATTTTTTGTTTATCCCCTTATAGGTTTACTCAAATGTCATTGTGTGGGTACCCATTGGATGCAAAATTAAACTATGCGTCCAACAAGTAACCCACTTTGCATACTTTTGAGTAGATCCACATTGAAAAAGAAATGAATATACATGAAAAAATGTGCTTGTATTTCAATTTTTTGATGTGCGTAACTAAAAAGTATGTATCTCAAAAGTATGTATAGTGGGTACTCATTGGATATGGAATTTAATTTTTCATCCAATGGGTGCCTGCACTTGACATTTGAGTAAAACTATAAGGAAAAAAGCCAAAAACACAATTTAAAACAATATTTTTCTTGTTTTCCTTCCAAAAATATTTACCCATGGTGATAACATCATCATATTGAACCTTATTAGATCTTTTAAAGTTTATTTTGTTTGTACATTTTTTTTAGGCCTGTTTGTTACCTCAAAATCCTCCTAAGATCTAAAATACTTGAAGAGAACTCAAGATCTTGGGCTCAAGTATTCTAAAGTGGATAACTTCAACTTCATTGGATATTATAATTTAGAATTTGACGAGGATAAACAAAATGGAGGTTTAAGTTCACGATATCTCATTAGCTCTGGATTAATAGTTCTCTCCTAGAGGTCATACAAATCATGTCAGTTCCAAGAAATTCCACAATAAAGGAAGAAGATGTGGTAGTTATAGAAGAAACAAAGGTGATTATCTGGCTCGAGAGAATACTTCAAGATTTGTAGGAGAAACAAGTGAGCTCTACTCCTCTTCTGGTTGGCAATACTTTTGCAATCAATTTGGCCAATAATCCTAGATTCCATGATTGAACCAAGCACATAAAATCAAAGTACCATTTGATTGGATATCATGCATAGGAAAAGACTATTCATTTGAAGCATTATTCCACAAATGAGCAAATTGTGGACATCTTCACCAAAGCACTTGGAAGATAAATGTCTGAAAAGCTCACAATGATGCTTGGACTCACAAACACCCCTTTGGCTTAACGAGGGAATGCTAGACACATTATCCTTTGGGGTATTTCTTTATTAGTATTTTACATAATACAGAGGTAGATGAAATGAAGATTTTGGAGGAATACCAAGAGCCCCTCATGGAATGTGAAGAAAATAGTCACTTCTTCTTATATATATCAATGTTTGAGTTAATAGAAAATCAATTGATTGTGGATTTATTCCTCTATCCAATGAAGTGGCCACGTGAAATGTCATGAATATCTCAAAATTCAACACTAGATATATGCCAAAATATTCTACATTATTATGATCAACTATGGAAATCTACACTTTCAAATGTTCAACTCACTACCACCAACCACATGCCCCAAGGACACCAAGCACCAATTGGAAAAATCCTACTTATTTGTGTTTTCTAATGGTTATCACTTTCTCAATGCCTACAATAGTTGTGTTGGATGTACAATATGCTCCTCTTGACTAAAACTAAATATTGAGATGTCATCCAAACGTAGTATGACAAAATAATAAATGAACAAGAACAACACATCATTCATTATACACATACAATTAGTTTTTTCATTACTCAATTTGGAAGGAATTACTAATCATTCCAATAGACCTTGCTTCATCTTAAGTGTCTTCTTCTTTGATCTCAACTTGATGATATCTAAACTTCAAACCCAACTTACTAAAGAAACTTGTATGTTTTCCTTGATCCAACAAGTCATCAATCCTAGGTAAGGGGTATGAATCCTTGAGAGTGATATTGTTTAGAGTTATTTAGTTAATGCACATTGTCCAAGTCCCAATATTTTTCCATACTAAAATAATAATGGACCCACATAGTGAATTACTCGTACTTATAGCTTCTTACTCCAACAATTCATACCATTGATTCTTCACCACATGCCTTTGATATGCACCACACGTGCAATGTCATATTTAGTAAATGAGAGTCTAGGAGTGGTTGCCTCTCATGTTCCACTTCCATCTTAGTTGGCATTCATTTTTATTCATGTAACACTTCTCTATATGTCAAAAAATATCTTCCAATTGATACTTCAATTCTTTTTTGTACATCCTCCCTAAGATCCCTTCACTCCCATGGGCTTGATATATAGCTAGTTCTATCTCATGAAGAGTAATACATATTTCTTTCATGAGTTGATAAATCTCTTAGCTTGGTGAAAACTCACCAAATATATCTAAGACTTCCCTTTATGTGCATTAATGAAAAAGTATTCACTATTCATAGCCACATAGTATTAGTTTTCCCATGGAGAGGGCATTCTTATATACATATAGTGGAACACCAAATGCTACTTACATGCATCATAGAGTATTGTATCCTCCATTACTTTATTAATGAAGTTTGAATTAATAGTAGATCTAAGCTTATAGTGTTGTTAACTTGTAACTCTACATCCTTGTTCACCCATCCCAAGGGTCATGGATAAGCGTGATGGTGCACTTCTAAGCAAATCTTACTTACCAAGTCCTCTACAATGAGGTTTCCTTACAAAATAGAGTCAAAGAGAATATAAATTATTCATTTTTATATAAATAATCTTCATTATCCTCCTCCTCAATAGGAATGCCTCCTTCTACACTATTGTGTAGACAATATTCCCATCCACATATGAGTTTTTTTCTATCTCCTTTTCCACTTTCACACTTGGAATACTCTTCTTCTTAGACTTCTCATATTTCAAACTCTTATAATTCAATGCTAAATGTAACTTCCAAAATTTTTCTTTAATGTGACCATCAATGTTGCAATGGTCATAGTGGTTGTTAGTGTCCTTGCAACATGTAGCAATTTCATTCTTCTTTATTTTTCTCTATCCCTTTTTTATTTTACCCTCCTTGGAAGTGCCTAACTGTTAGGGAGTTTTGAGGCACCTGATTCCCCCTATTATTTATTCAATCCAATGCACTAGGGTTGTACACAATCCTTACCTACAATCATGGTCTTAAATGGCTAACTTTCCTCCTTTTCAGATTATGAAGGCCACCCATGAACTTGATGACCATGTTGAGGATCATGGGAAAGATCCCCCATTGAATGAATTTCTTTTGAAACTTTGTAATGTACTCTTGTACACCATGTCCTTACCTATTCCAATAATAGTGGTTGCTAGATACTTTGGTCTCCTTCATATCTATTAAGGTAACACTAGGATTTTAGGAGATTTTTTAATGGTTCCCACTTCTTTATTAGCAAGTATCAATGTAGATTTTCCACCAAATTTTGGCACTAATACGACCAACATTTTAACTTAACTATGTCTACCTCACCTTCATAGGTCCACTCAATGTCAAAATTTTCTTCCACTTTGAATAGGGTATGATAAGATTGGTTAATTAAAGTTCCATTTTCTGAGCTTTGGTTCTTTCTCTTTCCTCAAATCTTCTTGACCCCATGGTTTATTATGAGTTGGTATGCTTCAAAATTGTGATGGCCTTTTTCTAAAGAGTAATGATTAGATTTATCACAAAATATAACACCTTATGCAAAGCCTTCACATGGTGCAAAGACTAGTTTAAGTTGAAGTGTTACCACTATCACCTAGGCAAAAACTTCCCTTTCTTTAGGAAAGGACAAATCCTACACAAGGGTGGATTCCCTAGTAGTTTCTAAGGTTCCAGAGGCAAAAGGATTCAAGTCTAAGGAAACCTATCTAACCATAGATAATGTATAATATTCAAGGTAAGGACAAGGTGATTAATAATGCATTTTCCATATTTGAATGGATGAGGAACTAGTTCAATTTAGAAGGATTAGCAAGTCAATATTTATCAAAGGAAGATCCCCAAACACTACAAAGGAAGAAAATTTTTCTCATTGTCGTAAAAATTGCATAAAATATGATGTATTACAACAATAGATCAATTAAAGACAACGTTAATACATCACCCTTTAAAGAAGTGATTAACAAATGAAACTAGCGTTGAAATAATGAATTAAACTAGGAATTAGTTAACTAGCTAACTTTGAAAATTACTATGCATATAACAACCCTATGAAATATGATGTTTAACCTAAGAAAGACTATAAAATAAATCATCCATGTAAAGTGTAATGATAAGATCAATTATAGTCCAATAACTGTTATAAACCATAAATTAATCGTAGAACAATAAAATAGAAGTTAGAAATATGGATTTTTATGATTGATTGTTGCTAAGAAGACTAGTGCCCACTTATTTTTGCAGCATATGGGATCAACTAAAGACTCCTTTGGAATAAATTAATTTAATCTATGGTGATATCTAGGTTCTTCCAAAACTAACCATAGAAGATCCACTATCTTAAAAAATCCAAGAAATTCAATGGTCCACTAGAAATCTTCCTAGGGTTTTAATTTTTTTTAATCCAAGATGAAACTAAGAGAATGCACCCTATCCACTAGAAAAATGCAATTACCCTCAATAAAAATTCATTAAAAATGAAACAATATCTAGAGAAACGACTTAAGAAATAATTTCCATCCATAAACCCTAGCCATGAAAATTCATTAAATGTTCAAGATAATCCATAATACTATCTCCACAAGAAGTTGCTCTACTATCCTTCCATAACTTTTTAGATAAAAGAGAAGAAAATTAGACAAGTAGTGACATATCCCCAAGAAAATCAATGATTTACAAGTGAGGAGTGCTTCTCTTATAGCACCTCCTTATCTAATAGAAGCCCTAAAAACATAAAATAATGTATTTTTCTTTGAAACCCTAAAGATAAGGCAACAAAATGATAGAAATCCATGACACAAGAGTGGATGGGTCTCAAGACCCTCGTGATGCCACATAAATGAAGAATAATGCTCAAAATATCAAGCCATCAATCATAAATGTGTCCTATAGGACACATGCGTGGCATAGATTCTCTCCAAAGGTGGATGGCTCACTCCAATTAGCATGTAATAGCTTCAGCAGTGAAATGTTGCCTATAAAAGTTGCAATGTTTCATCATCAAAGGTAATATCATCCCCGAAAGGTGTGGCATCATCAAAAAGGTGTTTAATCATCATGGAAAAATGCCATATCCATCATAAAGGTGCAATGTCTCAGCATGAGGGTGACATGTTACCTCCAATATGGGCTAGGACATCTCCACAAGGTGTCATGTCATCATAAGGTCCAATAGGTATGGAATATTCTCAATCAAGTATGGAAAATGACATCATCAATGTCCTCTAAAGGAGCATGTCTATGCAATTATCATCATCAAGGAGGGGCTTTAGGCATCCAAATGTGACCCTCTAATGTGACCCTTTGATGTTTAAACAAGAGTCAATGCAACAAAAAAAGTGAATCATGTACAACGTAAAATCCATTAGGTAGATTACATTAGGTATCTTCTTCAAACTTCACACTAGATTATTATTTTATGCAATTTTACAAGTTTATATATGGGAGTATCTTCTTAAAACCTGTTAGTTGTTCTAGTATGCATGAAGAGGAGTATTTCTCAGGAAACCCATCAAAGAGTAAGTGTAAATGATAATGGTATAGTTTAAGGTTTACTTCACATAAATGTTGTTGATAACATGCAAGGTTACATAAATCATCATGAGAACCTTTGTAGAGGGAGTGTTTATGCATTGAGTTACCCTATCCTTAGCACAATGCTTACTAATCCTTTCTTGCATTTTTCATATACCAAGTTTTCTTTACTTTGTTTCACAAAGCTTCATTTTCTTATATATGTATTTCATTGCATAGGTATTGTGGGATAATTTAATTGTGTATTTTTTAGCAATGCATTGCATTACATATGACCTAGGGTAATGGCCTCATAGCGAAGGGGTAGAGCTCAAACTTTACTTTAGCTTTTAACTTGTCATTGATATCCCTTCATTTTCTTTTTCAAATTGAAATTTATACATTGGTCTCTCTTCTTTATATAAAGTTGAATCAACCCAAGCATCCAAACCCATTCTTCTCATGGATTGTGAAACATGAACATTTCTAGGAGACACGTAACAACCAACCCAAAAGAAATGATAGTAGAGAAGGGATAGATGGAGCATGTTATGTATGGAAATGGACATGGGCATATCACCCTTATCAAATTTCCCAAGTAGTACCCTTCTATCCAAGAGTGATGACACTTAACTAATCGATTGATGATGACCTCCAAGGTGAAATAAGGCAAAAGTCATAACTTCCAAATATCATGATTCGTTATCTAATTCAACCCATGATCACCACTTTCCTGTCAATTACATTGGGTATTAACAATTAATATGAAGAAATGGATAAATATACTTTATGTATCATGCACAATATAAAATGAGTGAGCAAGACATGATATGGGAAGAATTGTGGGAAACTGTTTATGGAGAATCTCATAAGTCATTGCTAGGTCCCTTTTTTTGATAAAAAAAAATAGCCATTAAATAAACCTAATTCCAACCAAAATAAACCCATTATTTGTTACGTTTACCATCATTTGCTTCCATTTTAATTACTAAAACCATTCGAAAGGCACTTTTATCATTTTCTTTAATGTAGTAAATTTCGCACATTTTATCCATTGTTAAATTCATTTTCTAGATTTTTACAAGAAAATAATTTCCTTGTAATTGCTCGTTCATTGAAGTATATGTAGGCTAGTTGGGAAAAAAAAACATGGGTTTTACTCAATATCCAAAGTTTGATTGTTTCATATGCATTTGGCTAAAGATCTCTCACACATGCTTAATCAATTTGTGGTCAATGTGAATGGTTAGGTAAGGAAAATTGTAGTTTTGGCAAGAAATTTTCCCGTAATTCATAGGAGTGTGATTTTCTCTGATTTTAGCCATTGTGGAAGTTGAAATTCATTTAGAAGAATGATTAAAATAGAAATTGGTTGGCTAGGCTACGATTTATCAACAATTAATCTCATTTATTTAAAGAAAAAATAATAAGGGAATTATGTTTAAAGAAATATGGTAGAAGAAAGGACCCACCAACAATTCATGTTATTGGAAACTTAGCTAGCTTAATGTCAACAAAACTTGCAACTGAAAAAATGTTGAACCTAGAATACTTATGATAATAATCATTATCAACAATCTTTCAATTATGAATACTTCAATTGACTTAACTGTTGTTATCAATGTAATGACGATGGAAACAATGCAATGTTTAAATTTATATAATCTTTGACGTACACCTACAATTTTAGAATTAGCTTATCAATCAAAATTAAAGCTAGAGGGTGTGAAATCGAATTCCTTTGGTTATACTACGCAAGCCTCATGGGCAATCTCCATCCATGCATATGCAAATCTCATGCACAACTATAGTCACAACTGATAGAAATCTCAACCCCTAACACCTGTCTCCACTGAACTGTACATGCACTGAGTTAACTGATGTGTTCTTTAGTTGCTTTATGAGTTAATAATTAGTGAATTAATTTAATCAATTAATTCACATCACTCATCACTAGTCTATTTGTCGTTAGACTAAATACAACTAGTTCAACCAAGTCAAACTGAACACAACTCCATCAACTCCACCGAAACTCAACCACATGAGTTCTAACTGAAGTCCTGCATGCAATAGCTCAACTGACCCACAAGGAAAGCGTATTTACTTCTGACAGCTGCATGTGCCACATCTGTAGCTCAAACTGATGTGCTCCAAGAGGATAAGATAATGTTTATAGTCCAAATATTATTATGAGACAATAATATTCGACTGTTCTATTTTTAGCCTGGCAATCTAAAAATAGAAACCTGGCCATATGTCTAAAAATAGAAGTCCATATATTTTTACCAACATGACCAATCATCCACAAATAGCATCCTGCAACTCATAGACCGTGATCCATATGTCTAAAAATAGACTTTACACCAAAAATAGCCTGCGGGCCCACTTAGTGAAGGCGACTTCTTTCCACTAAGCTTCATCATCTTGTTGCATTCTCAACACTCCCTCTCAACAAGATATGGATTATCAGCAACCCCTATCCTGCCTCAGTGGTATTCAAATTTGCTCTTGGTGAGCGTCTTCATCAAGATATCAACATCCTGATCCTCTGTTGGTATGTATGAAAGTAACATGATTCTCCACTGCACACAATCTCTGATATGATGGTACCTGATGTCAATGTGCTTAGATCTATCATGAAATACAGGATTAGCCGAGAGTTTAATGCAACTCTAGTTATCACAGTAAATCACAGTAGGCTCTAAGTAAGAATCGAACAACCCGACCAGAATCTTCCTCATCCATATAGCCTCGCATGCAGCCAAACTTGCTGCCATATACTCGGCCTCTGCTAAACTGATTGCCACGGATCTCTGCTTCCTGCTGTACCAAGAAACTGATGTCGACCCGATACTGAAGACCCCTCCTGATGTGCTCTTTCTGTCCATTGGGCTCCCTGCCCAATCTGCATCCGTGAAGCCACATAGCTTCACCTCATCCTCCTGTCTGTACCACAATCCATATCTCGATGTGCCTCTAAGATAACGCAATACATGCTTGCCTACCTTCCAGAAGAGCTTGGTTGGCTTAACCATAGCTTGTGAAAGCTGGTTAACGGCATAACATATATCGGGTCATGTATTGACCAGATACATAAGCGACCCCACCAACTGTCGATAAACAGTGGCATCCACTACTTCCGCCGAAGTAGCATCCTCCTTCCTCCAACCTCCAGGAAGAGGAGTATCAACAGGCTTGCAACCATGCATGTTGAACTTCTCCAGTATCTCCCGAGCATAATTACCCTGAGAAACAAATAGTCCATCACTGCGCTGCCAAATTTCCAATCCCAGGAAATAATGAAGGAGGCCCAAGTCCTTCATCTTGAACTCCTTAGCAAGATCATCCTTGCATGAAAGTATCAACAGCTCATCACCTGTTAGAATCAAATCATTTACATAAAGTACAATGATAAGCAACTTACCCTCCACCACAATCTAGTATAGGTTAGGATCTGCCTCGCTCTTGGAGAATCCAAGCCCGGTGAAATAACTGTCTATCTGTGTGTACCAAGCACGTGGTGCTTGTTTCAACCCATACATCGCTCTCTTGAGCTTGCACACATGCGACTCGCTGCTGAAGATCTCAAAACCTTTGGGTTGTTCTATGTACACCTCCTCCTCAATGACTCCGTTGAGGAACGCAGTCTTCACATCCATCTAATGAATGTGCCACCCCATCTGCGCTGAGAGAGCAAGAATCATCCGTGTTACACAGTAATTTGTCACCGTCCCTGTTACCCCTCTCCTGCACTTTGGAAGACTCATTCTGGGACCTGTGAGAAGTGACATAACTTGAAAACACTTGCATTATGTTCCCTTAAGTATGGACTTCATATGCTCTGAAGACATCTCCTGCAGAATATCCTTAAAAAGTTCCATTTTTCCATTAGCGTGGATCCACAGTGTATTACCCGCACCAATGGGGGAAATCCTCCAAAGAGGGCGCGCCAGTTGGCGCTCTGTCTCAGATCTATACCCGCGCCAACCGAGTTTGGGAAAGCTTTTTAACAAACGCACGCGCGAAAGTTTTTTCCTTTCGACTCATGAAGCTTTTTAAGGATAATGCCAATCTCATGGATGTCGAGATTCATCGTATCTCCCTTTCCTCTATCCATAATAGCTTTTGAGGATAAACCCAATCCCATGGATGTCCTGATTCATCGTATCTCCCTCTCCTCCATCTATAAAAGCTTGTTCCATTGCCTTTGACAAGCTAGTTCGAGCATAGGGAGAATTATACTTTCAGAAGTCTAAGAGATTGTTGTAAGAGTCTTCTTTGCATTCATAATCAAAGAGAGAGAGGCTTGTTCCCAATCCCGACAAGCTTTGCAAGACATATGTAGCTGATCACCCAGCCAAAGGAGGATTTGATGTCAGAACTATGGTTGTATTCTTCTTTGATGTTTATCAATAATAGATGACTATCATTATGGTTCCACTCTTGTTGTTCATTGTAATAATGTTTGAGTTATATCTTTTCTGACCGATATATAATTGCATCTATTGGATTTTATGCTTGTATTTGTGTCGTTCTTTGAATGTGCAGGTTTCCATTCATGGAGATCATGAGGATCATGACCGGCCGGAGCAAAGGAACGGGAGTGTCGACTCTTCTACAACACTAGCGTTGGAATCCAAGTAGGCTCTCATCATCTACCTTTAATTTGTAATTAGGAACCTGCGTGTTAGCATTGTTTGATTGTTTCTAGACCCATTCTGGGCTAGTGGGGATCGCCTCTGTCCACAGAGGGGATTTACCTCTCCAACAGTCTGTATGGAAGAATACCTTGCGACAGGTGCAAAGGTCTCCTCATAATCGATCCCCTCTATCTGTGAAAAGCCTCGGGCAACAAATCTTGCCTTGTACTTCTCCACACTCTCGTCAGCTGCCTGCTTAAATTTGTAGATCCATCTCGAACCCACCACTGATTTCCCTTCCGGTCTTGGGACAATCTCCCATGCACTGTTTTTGACAATCGAATCATACACTTCCACCATGGCATCTATCCATGCGGGATCCTCCACAGCTTCCTCCAAAGAGGATGTCTCAGTCACAACACATTTGCTCACAAGAGCCATGTATCCAGTGTACCGTTTAGATGACTGTCTCTGCCTGCGTTGGGCTGTAGGTGGTCCTACAACTTTCTCTGCATCTTGAGCCAGTCGCTCAGCTTCTGTCAAGCGCTTTCGTCCTCTGATGGTTGGCACTGCATGAGTGGTCTCTTCCACTCCATGAACTTCATCCTGTGGTTGATCCACGTCCTGAAGCTCATCCTTAGGAACTAATAGCTCTTCATCTACATGCAAGTGTGGCTCCCTCTCAAGCGAACACTTCATGGCTTTCTCCTCCTGAAATTTTATATCCCGTCGCACAACAGTCTTGCCACTGTCTGGCAAATACACACGATAGTTGTGGGGCGTATCAGTGTACCCCAAAAATATCCCAACCTCTGCGATCGGCTCCAACTTCTTCCTCGCATCCTTCGTCACATGCATGTAAATGTTAGCACCAAAAATCCTCAAATGAGAAAGATCGGGCTTCTTACCAGAATAAGCCTCCTCATGTGTACTCATGCCAAGTATCCTGTGAGGAGAACGGTTCTGCACATATACTGCAGTATTGCATGCTTCCACCCACAAGTGAAGGGGTAGGCTCTAATCATGCAACATCGCCTGTGCAGCACCCACGATCGTTCTATTCTTCCGCTCAGCAACCCCGTTCTGCTGTGGGTTATGGGGAGCTATGAGTTCTCTTCGAATCCCTTCTGCACTGCAAAAATCCTTGAACTCGCCAGAGATGTATTCACCACCATTATCGCTCCTAAGAGCCTTCACCTTCTTCCCCGACTCCTTCTCGACCAGTGCTTTGAACTCACAGAACTTTGAGTATGTCTCGCTCTTCTTCTGCATGAAGAAGATCTAGCACTTACGAGAAAAATCATCAACAAAGATCACATAATACCTGTGTTTTGTTGTTGAAGCTACTGAGAAAGGTCCACACACGTCTGTGTGAATTCTCTCAAGGATCGTCGTGGTGCGACTATCCTTCTCGTGAAAGGTGGCTTTCAAAAACTTTCCCAAAGTACACCCCTTGCACTGATCTGACTGCGCAAGAGTGCCTTTAGGAAGCCCTGTAGTGATCTGTTGCAGTATCTTCAAGGCTCCATGGTGAAGGTGACCCTGTGCCATAGCTCACCATCATCCCGGCTCACCAATCCTTCTACCTTGCATGCCATTGTTGCGCATCCATCTACATGCAATTGATAAAGGTTCCTCACTCGAACCCCTATCTTCCAAGTTTCTCCAGTTGTCTTACTGCGTAGGAAAGCCTTTCCCTCACTGAAAACAACATCATATCCCTTGTCTTCTAACATCGCCACAGAGATAAGACTCTTCTTCAATCCTGGAACATGCATTACTTCCTTCAATATGAAGGGTTTACCAGACTCCCTCTCAAAGGAAATGGTACCGATACCGGTCGCACTGTATCTACCATCATTGCCCATCTCGATGTGCACTCCAAGATCTTTCTCCTCCAGATCAGAAAACAAATCTCGATCTCCTGTCATGTGAAAAGACACACCACTGTCCAAGAACCATACCGATCCCATCACACTTGATACCAAGCATGCGATCAATGAAAAATCAATCTCAAACTGTGAGGCTAGAGCCTCTCCCGCTGCAGATCCAGTAGCTTGCTTGTTCTTCTTCTTCTGCGGACAATTAGTGGCATAGTGTCCGTGCTGGTGACAGTGAAAGCACTTCACCTTGGACATGTCCTGCTTCTTGCCTTTCGCACCAGACTGAGAAGCTTTCTTGTTCTTCCCCTTCTTTGCTTTGGCAGCCAAAGCGCAATTTTCTTCATCAGTTCCCTTTGATGAAGATCTGTCCCTGGTATTCCGCCTGATCTCCTCCTGCACAAGATTTGACCAAAGTCTCTCCCATCTTGGCAATTTCTGATAGGAATGCCAACTCTTCGGAAGACCAAGGAGAGCCAAGCTCACCAAGTCCTCATCATCGACAGTCACTCCCACACTTCCCAGCTCATCCCTGCACTGAGTGAACTTCGTGAGATACTTGGGCATACTATCTCCCTTCTCGCATTTAATGTTTCTGAGTTTATCCTTGAGCGCCAGCTTCCTCTGATTGCTCTTGCTTTGGAATAGATCTATCAACTCTTTCCACATCAAGTATGGAGAAGCCTTTCCATGCATGCTGGACACAATGTGATCCTTCACGCCCTCCAACAGAATCCTTCGACACTTTGTTATCTTCTTTTGCCAAGCATCAACTTGCGCACTATCAGTAGGCTTTGGGACCTCAGCCTCTATGAACTCCTTCAGCCTATTATCATCTAACACCGCCTCCATCCTGTCCTTCCATGCAATATAGTTCGAGCTGCCCTCAAGAGCATACTCCAATCGCAATCCGTTGAAAGACATTGCCACGTTGACACCAAGAAAACACTGCTGCAAATTCGAATTCCACCAGCTCAAAAACTCAACCGCCTCTAATCTAAAATTCGTGAGAACAAGGTATTTCTCGTACAGAGATTGACTGTATGGGCTTTTACCGGATATCTCACCTTCCAAAGGAAGGATGAATCCAGAGGTTACCTGGCCCGATTATAGACTCTGCCTGAAGAAATAAAATGTAAACACTTTCTGAATAGTAGATCTGATGATCAACAGCTCTGATACCATGTAGAAATTTTGAATAATATGACACTTATTCACAGAGATTATCCCGATTATACACTATTGCGGAATACATGCACAATACATAACCTCCTCTATGTTGATCATCAATTTAGCAGCATTAAAAACAATGAAACATCAATCGCATGCACACATTAACACAGTATGTAACCCGGGGAAAGCATACAGCTAAAAACCCCACACTATCTGTATATTATAATGATAGAGAACATGTAACAATACATAGTACAATACTCCTCACAAGTACTCAGTACTATCTCCACCTGTTACACACAATCTAGCTCAGATCTGATGCCTCAAATCTCCTCCACTGTATGCCTGCCTCCATTGCGCAATCCTGCAAGAGAATCAATCACTCTGTGAAATCAAATTCCTTTGGTTATACGACGCAAGCCTCATGGGAAATCTCCATCCATGCATGTGCAAATCTCATGCACAACTATAGTCACAACTGATAGAAATCTCAACCTCTAACACCTGTCTCCATTGAACTGTACATGCACTGAGTTAACTGATGTATTCTTTAGTTGCTTTATGAGTTAATAATTAGTGAATTAATTTAATCAGTTAATTCACATCACTCATCACTAGTCTATTTGAAGTTAGACTAAATACAACTAGTTTAACCAAGTCAAACTGAACACAACTTCATCAACTCCACAATCAACTCCACCGAAACTCAACCACATGAGTTCTAACTGAAGTCCTGCATGCAATAGCTCAACTGACCCATAAGGAAAGCGTATTTCCTTCTGACAGCTGCATGTGCCACATTTGTAGCTCAAACTGAAGTGCTCCAAGAGGATAAGATAATGTTTATAGTTCAAATATTATTATGAGACAATAATATTCGACTGTTCTATTTTTAGCCTGACAGTCTAAAAATAGAAACCTGCGCATATGTCTAAAAATAGAAGTCCATCTATTTTTACCAACATGACCAATCATCCACAAATAGCATCCTGCAACTCATAGACCATGATCCATATGTCTAAAAATAGACTTTACGCCAAAAATAGCCTGCGGGCCCACTTAGTGAAGGCGACTTCTTTCCACTAAGCTCCATCATCTTGTTGCATTCTCAACAGAAGCGTGAAATTTTCAAGAGGTAAGGAGAGTAAACAAGTGACACTATATCCTCCTACTAAATCAAGGAATGAGTTGGAATAAACATCATGGCTTGAAGAAACATATTCAAAAGGAGAAGTAATTCAACTCTCTCTTAATTACCAATTAAGCTATTAATTTTAGAAAGGGAATAGATGAAAATTTACGTGGTCATTTCCATTCTAATCCACATATTGTATAACAATTAATAATATTTTAGTATATTGCTACAAATCATCTTTTAGAATAGAATTTTCAGAAAATTTGTATAATTAATTATTTGCAAACTTTATTCTAAATTGTTTTTCTTGTTTATTGAATGAAAATTTCTCATAGTAAGACTATTGAAATTGATCCTATAAAACATCTAAATATTATTTTTTTTGTAGAAGAATCTCAAGAATATCAGTTAATTAATTGTTAAGGAAATATTCTAAAGCATTCGCCCAAGATTACACAAATGTGCAAGGTATTCATCCTGATACATGTAGACATCACATTTATATAGAAGAAAATGCAAGACCTATGAGGCAACCACAATGAAAATGAATCCAATGTTAAAAGACAATAAAATAAGAACTTTAGAAACTGTTAAAAGTAGACTTTATCTATCCTATTTCTAATAGTCAGTGGGTTTCTCCTTTGGTTGTAGTTCCCAAGAAAAATGGAAAATGGTGAATTTGTGTAGAGTGTAGATAATTGAATAAAGCAACCTTAAAACACTTCCGTCTACCATTTATTTTTCAAGTATTAGATACATTAGCCAAGAAGAAATACTTTTCTTTCCTCAATGGATTCAATGGGTACAATCAAATTAAAATAGCTACTTTAGAAGATCAAGGCAAAACAACTTGCACATGTCCTTGGGTGATATATGCTTATAAGGTCTTACTATTTGATTTGTACAATGCACCAACTACATTTCAAAGGGGGATCTTAGCTATATTTTCTAACTTGATACATGAATGTGTAGAAAATATATGGATGATTTTTTTTTGTATATGGAAAGTTTTTTTATGAAGCATTGAAAATTTTGAAAAAAAATCTAATAAGATCCATAGAAACCAATCCATCCCTTCGAATGAAAAGTATTTTATGCTACTAATAGAAGGGATTGTACTAGGACATCATATATCTTGCATGGAGATAACAGTATATCTGGGTAAAATTGAGACCATTTTTAAGTTTCCAATTCCATCAAGTCAACAAGACGTGAGAAGTTTCCTCTAATACACAGGGTATTATTGTAGATTCATAGAAAGTTTTAGTAATATAACCCTAACATTATTTAAAGTTATTAGTTGAGGATGTCGAGTTCTATTGGAATTATAGTTGTTAAACTACCTTTGAAAATCTTAAAGAGAAACTATCTACAACACGAGCAATAAGAGGGCCTAATTGGGCTTTAACATTTCATATCTCTATAGATGCATCTAACATTGCAATAAAAGCGGTATTCGGTCAATTAAAAGAGAATATTAAGACCTATATTATCTATTTCATTAGTAAAAATATAGCTCTTGTTGTGCTCAATTATGATGTTACTGAAAAGGATATTGATAGTTGTTCATCCCATAGATAAATTCCAATACTATTACTAGTTACAAAAGCTTTGTTCATACATACCATTCAACCATTAGGCATTTGATGAGAAAACCTATTACTAATGGTAGAATATTAAAACTGCTATTGTAGCTGTAGGAATTCAATTCCACTGTCATAGGTTGTCCTTGAAGGGAAATCAAGTGGCATATTTTCTTTCATAACTCAATAATCATAGTGAGATTATACCGATTTCTAATACTTTTCCTGATGAACATCTATTTTCTATATCAATTCAAACATGGTGGTTTTTTGATGTGGAAAATTATTTATCTTTAGGAAAGTTACCACTACATTTTACACCAAAAGAAAAGAAAAAAATAATAAGGCAAAGTTCTTGTTGGACACCTAATCCTCTAAGGGTTGGTGTGGAAGTTGAACAGCCAAAGGGAGTCCAAGGGACCACTTGGAATATGAAACCAAAGGTCATTCCTATGTATTATAAATATGTATCATTGTGGATAAGAAAAAAAATCTAATGTTTATCTTTCATATTGCCTCCGCCATGTATGTGTTTAACATGGTATCAAAACAGGCGTTCTCCTACCCTGCTCCAATCTGTACCACTGGTTTTGTGGCCCTTTAAGTCTATAACCACTCATTTTGTGGTTTTTCATCGTCCTGGCTACTCTCAATTTTGTGTTGTTTATTTATAAAGTGCTCCGAGGAAATTGTATATTGGGTGGCATATAATTCCAGCGCACATAAGTAGTTGGTCCTCCATATTCTAGGATAGCCTAAGAAATTTTTTACCTTGGAAATGGGCACGCCAAACCAGAGTAGGTAGTCTTTGTGACTTATTACCGTTTAAATTTTTTCCTGGTATAATTTATAACACCTGGACAAATAGTCACTCCTTAATTTCACTTAGACGTGACTATGTCAAATTAATTTCCTCCGCTCAATATTCCTTGTCTGTTACGGTGTTCTGAATCCTTTTTCAGCTATCTTCTAGCTAGTTCTCTACCAACTATTCCAAAGGAAAAAAAAAAAAGGAGAGTGTTCCCTAATCGTTCCTACAATCTGGTATCATTCTTTGATTGAACACCTGTTTCATTCAATTATGTTGTGTAATTGTGCAGCCGGACTCCTAACCACATTAGCGCCATGTTCTGCATCTCTTTGTGATTTGATTGAGTCTGTTGACTGGTATATTCGTTGGGCTCTGTGGAGAATCATCCTCCTAAACTACACTGACACCTCCATTGTGGAGCGAGATTCGGTTAGCTTATATGTTACCAAGGACTCTTCTTTACTCTCCAACGCTCTCTACAATTGCCCCGCTTTTCATAATTGAGAAAGACGCAAGGTCTGTGGCTTATGACCTTCTAATGTAATTTAGACTTTGAAAAGCTGGGAAAACTGTTGCGACCAGAACGGAGTAGATCATCAAATCTATGCCCGATGTCAGTTTCTTGAATAATTCTGAGCATTGTATACAATTAGTTTTTAATATATAACGTTGGTTTTTAATATATAACGCCTCCCATTCAGTGAAATAATAACTCCTCCAATGGATGGCGATAGAGGGACAGAGAAACGTTTGGGTCGATGTCAGGTTGCACCAGAGAAACGTTTGGGTCGATGTCAGGTCGCACCAGGATAGCAGGGAACGTTCCTGAAGGATTGTAACCGAAAGTTGCTCTACTCCAATAGATTCCAAAACTCTCTATTCTAGCTGGTATGGTTGGTTCTTCTCTTTGCATTGACAGGACAAATTATATGCGCGTACAAAGATAGATCTGCCAGATAATGGAACTCGCCAAACTCATTGGGTATTTCGCCTGAGATGTTGTTTGTATAGAGGTGAAGAGACTGTAAATTGTTCAAGCTTGCAAGCTCGGACAGTGTCCCAGTGAGCGAGTTCTTAGAGGCATCAAATAACCTCAAGGACGTGAGGTTTCGAAACCCTGAAGGGATCTCTCCGGTAAGATAATTATCATAAAGTTCCAATTCATATAGCTTCGTAAGCTTTGTGATTTCTTTTGGTATAGTTCCTGTTAAATAATTGGAAGAGAGTTCTAGCATCCCAAGCTCTGTCATATTGGTTATGTAAGGCGAAATGGGTCCTGCCAGCCTAATGTTGGACAATTGCAATCGATTTAAGCGCTTTAGGCCGAATATTTCTGTGGGTATTAAGCTCTGTCATAATCAAGAAGATCTGTAAGCAAAAGTGTGATTCTAGGTCTGCCTGTGAATGCTGGTTGTCTGGCGGTCAAACCAAAAACTCTATAGGAAGTAGATTCCATTATCTATGATACGATCGCTATTAATTATAGTGGTCTCAGCAGCATCAAAGCAACAAGCGACATCACAACTCAATCTGACTGGGCCAGGCAGCCTTGAGCGATATATAAGTTATTACCTCAATGCTATTGGGTCTGTTCTGATAAAGAAGAGATTCACTGAGAGAATCGGGTCCATTGGTGATGTGAGGATGTATCCAGGCAGGAAGATACTCAATCTATTCAGGCAATAATATAACGCTTTAACAGGAAGGATTCATTGATGTCTTCTATTATATACCTTGAACTGTAAGTTGCGCTCTTTCCAAAGATGAAATTTTCTTAGTTGATGGTAATGTTGACTTACTCAAAGTTCCAAATCCCCAGTGATAAAGAAAATATTCTTGACATAGTATTGTGAGTGGGTGTTGCTTCTTCATTTGTTCATAGTTGTGATCAGTGTTTTTCTGAAGTATGGAGAAAATGGCTTGAATTGTTGAAGTATTAGAGTTCATGAAAACTCTGTTACATTCTATTGTTCATGATACAATAAAAATTGGCAAAGCCTCTCTCTCAGACATTCAAACATGTCTGCAAAATGCATATGAAAAGATTGATTTTTTGTAACTTGAATCACAACTACAGCAAGAGGAGCTACAACAATGTAGTCATCATTTTGATCTATTTTTTGTGTAGATTGATCCTTTGTTCAAGATTGAAACAGACTCCCATAAACAACAAGTCAATAATGTTACAGTTGATTCAGATCCAGTGCCCAATGAAGCAACATAATTGCATGTAGAAGCAGAAATTCAGTTTGCACTTCCCAAGTCAATCATCAGGCCTTGGGAAGAGCTTGTCCAAAACAAGCACAAAACATATCTTGGATATGATAATGAGGTGTACTTTCATATTCCAGACTACCCCAAGCCAATCTGATTTCAAAGTGTTGGATTTCTTCAGGACAATTCACTTTCCCCTGTTCCTCCTCTACAATAACAGATTGTCAAATGCCAACATTGTGAAAGAGTTGGCCATGTGAAAGAGAATTGTTTTGATCTTCATCCATGCAAGCATTGTGGTCAGCTTACCCATTCTTCACACAGATGCTTAAAAAAAAAACCTCCTGCAAGAACAAATATTCATCTTGGATGGATCGCTTCTTGGAAATGGGTCTCAATAGTCAAAAACATACTTTGCTCATACAACAAGATTTGTTCTCGAATATTGAACAGTGTTGTAGTTGATTTTTCTCCATCATCTCACCTTGTATCTGACAGGGGGGGAATGATGGTCATCTACAAGCTTCAAAGCCACATCAAGTGAGCCTAAGCCACAACCTGCCATACCAGATTCAAAGTTGTAGCCAGAGACAAAGATGCCCTTGAGCATGCCTTCAGTTGGTGATGCCTCTTCAAAGAATTGGCGACACTTCCTCTAACAAAAGACTTCAGCTTCTTGTCAATTTTGGAAGAGTTCCAGGAATTGCATTAAGCATTCCAGAGTTGGTGGTAATCCTTAAACCATCACAGGTTGAGACCTCCCTTTTCAGGTTGAGGTTCTCCCTTTTATGTGGGGTAAGACCTCCCTTTCATGGTTGAAGGTTTCCCTCTTCAAAACATCAGGAGCACTTCCTCTAGCAGAAGACCTCAGCTTCTTGCCAGACCTGGAAGAGTTCTGGGAACTGCACTAAGCATTCTAGTGTTGGTGGTCATCCTTAAACCACCTCCCTTGATACCAACATTTCAGAGAGCACATTCAGCCTAGTGTTGCCATGCATTTTTTCACGTTTTGTATTACAGCTCTCTTCTTGGACTCATACATAACCCTTCAGATTAAGGGGGGGAATGTTGGACACCTAATCCTCTAAGGGTTGGTGTGGAAGCTGAATAGCCAAAGGGAGTCCAAGGGACCACTTGGAATATGAAACCAAGGGTCATTCCTATGCATTATAAATATGTATCATTTTGGATAAGAAAAGGAATCTAATGTTTATATTTCATATTGCCTCCGCCATGTATGTGTTTAACAGTGCTAGATATTCATGGATTCAAGGATATCTTTGTTACACATGACTTGATTTTGTAATTAGAAGATGTGTAAGAGAAGATGAAGTTTTATAAATTTTGAAAGCTCGTTATGATGAAACTTGTGGTGGGAATTTTGCAAATAATAGAAGTGCTTATAATATACTTTGCTTGGGATACTATTGGTCTACTCTTTTAAGAGATGCCAACAAATATGTCAAGAGTTGTGGCAATTGTCAATGAATGGGAAAACATATAGCTTCTAATGAGATTCCTTTGCAACCGTAAGTCCTTGTAGAGCCTTTTTAGAAATGGGATCTCGATTTCATTGACCTTGTTGATCCTCCAACAAAAGGAAAGAAGTACATTATAGTATTTATTGATTGCGTTACTAAGTGGGTAGAAGCAAAAGTATTAGTACAAAAAATAGAACAAGTAGTAGTTAATTTCCTCTTTGAATTTAATTTTGTAAGATTCAAAGTTCCATGGGAAATTATTACTGACCAGACAATACATTTTACCTCTAAACTTTGTAAGAAATCATGGAACAATTTCAAATAAATCATTAAGAGTCTTCTCCTTATCATCCACAGGGTAATGATCAAGTCAAATCTACTATTAAGACCTTGGAGAACATCATGACCAAGATAGTCCAACTCCATCTCAAGGATTGGTTAGATAGACTTCATTAAGCTTTATGGGCATACATAACAACCAAGAAATATATTATATGTTTTACCCTTTATGCGTTAGTATATGGTAAGAAAATTCTTTTTCCCATTGAGTTTCAGATTAAAACTCTCATATTAGTAATTGAAATATGGTTGGACCTAACAAAGGCAAAGAAACAAAGAGTTATGCAATTAAATGAGTTAGATGAAATCAGACAAGATGCATTACAACAAACTACTTTGATCTCACAACAAAGAACCAATGGCATTACAAGTTTACTAAGAAAAAGAAATTCAAGGTTCAAGGACTTCAAGGGCATGTTCACCACTCATTGGTTTGATCCCTATAAGGTGGAAGAATTTTTGACAATGGTTCTATAAGGATAAAGACAATTGTTAAGAAAGGAGTTTCTTCTGTGGTCAATGGTCATGGATCAAAGATCTATAACAAATCACTTGATAAATATGATTTAATTCCCCGAATATTTCAGCAAGATGAGATGCAAGTTATGGGTACTAGAAATGATAATCTTGGGGCTCTTCTATCTTGAATTTACTTTTGAGAATAATAAAAATAAAAATTATATGTATATGTATATGTATATTAAAAAAAGGAAAAAAAAAAATAGTTGTGGAAATCAAAGTTTCTGGCACAATCTAAACTTGAAGTTTCATTAGAAAATAAAAAAATTGGCCAAAGAACATTCTTGATAAAAGATCTACCATTAAATGTTATTTTAGGTTCAGGATTGTCAATTATTTCTTATGAAGATCACTTCTTGGGCTAAGAAAGGATCCTTGCAAGTTAAACATGCTTTATTTTCTATGAAGAAGCTCAAAATTACTATATATAGATTAATACAAAACAACTCATTTCTAGCTAACGAGATGGTGTATATTTTGAATTCTCCACTAACTCATTTCTAACTCAAAATAGAAGTGAAGAGAAGACTACAACATCATTTATTTCTACAAAGGCACCAAAAGAAGCCAAAAGTTGTGATCTCCAGCAAAGGAGAAGTACATGTGTACCTATCAAGCAATTACAAAACAAAGGTCATCAATATGCAAAAGAAGATTTGAAGGTTTGCAAGCATCAATTTTTCGTGAAGATGAACCACACTTGATGGTTCGAAACATCAGCAATTATAATCTCAATGTGATGGATCCAGAAGATGAATATTCAAATTTTAAAAGACTGCAACAACACTACTTCCATGGTATTATAGGTTTGGTAAGAATTTACAATGTTTAAAATTTTGTTGAAAATCTTAAATCAAAAATTGATTATTATACCTTTTGAAAACCTATCCTTTTATCAAAGAGTTGTCGTAAATTTTTCATCGTTGTAAATCCCAAAAATTTCAAACTTCATTTCCAATTGCAATAAGACCTTAATTATAATACATGTGAAAACTTGAAATTATTTCTTGTGCAATAACAAAACCCAAGTGAAATAAACCTTACCAATAATCCTATTTCATTTCTCCTACCTATACTTACCCATCACTTACTAATTCTTGTCATTATCTTTCTAAAACTCTTCATTAACTAAATCTTATAATACAAACTACTACAATATTTTTAACCTTAACCTTAGTAGCTATTGCATCTTATTGCAAATCAAAAAATAGTAACAACATGACTGATATATGTATTTAAACAAGCTTCCAAATCATGTTTCCATTTAAAGAAAAATGTAAAAAATGCTTATAACATGACTGCTATATCTATTTAAACAAGCTTCCAAATCATGTTTCTATTTAAGGAAAAATATAAAAAATGCTAATAACATGATTGCTATATGTACTAAAAACATGTTTCCAAATCATGTTTTCATTTAAGAAAAAATATATGGACTTAAACAAGTTTCCAAATCATGTTTTCATTTAAGAAAAAATATACTATGTTTCGAAGAGAAAATATACTTTGTTTTGAGGATACAAGCTACTCTGTTTTTCATATAACTCTGCCATCTAAAAAATTAGATGAATTCCACCTAATCTTCCTACGAATTTTCAGTCGAACGTTTAATTCGATTTTTCCATTGAAATGAAGTCTGAATATGAGATGAATTGCTGCTACAAAAACGAAAAACAAAGGATTTGAAGCTACAAATACATAGTATAGAGAGAGGTGGAGCATTTCAAGAATGTCAACACTTGGTAAATTTGTAAAGAAATCGAATGGGTTTCAAGGAATTGTTGTTTTGAAAATTAATAGAAGAGTTGGTCATGACCAAATGTTTTAAGCTCCTTAAAATTTCTGAGCTATAACCCACTCAGCTGCAACATAGTAATTGTGCAAAAGCATTGCCAAAACACCTGGTGAAAACGTTTTGGGTAAGTACAACAAGTGTCAAAACTTGGAGTTGTACAAATAATTTAGCATGCACTCAGAACTTAGAAAAGTAGAACAGTGGAAACATTTTTGTCTCAATTCAATAATGCAAACGATTTGATATAAATAGGGCTTTCTGCAAGAGAATCTTGTTGACAGTTCTTAAAGGTGGTTTTCTCAGGAAATTTTTGTTGACAGTTAAAACAAATTACAGGTTCGTAATGGCAATAAGAATAGAACCTTTCAAATTTGAGCTCTATACTTCGTCCTTTCTTCAAGATCAAGAAGTTGGTTGGGTTGAATTCTTCATCAAGTTCCAAGGGTCTAAGTCTAATAAAGAAGTAACCAAGGCTTTTGCTCACACTCTTAATGGGAAAGTGTCATCTAGGTAGTTGAAGTGTGCATCTCTTTGAATACACATTGGTACAAGTTACAAGGTTACCCCAAGATAGAGAGATAGGTTCCACATTAGTCAGTTGTAAATAAAGATATGGAGTTTATTTTTTACCAAGTTAAGATAAAAACTAAATTCGATTAAAAGTATGTCTAGATCATGGTTGAAAATTCTAGAAAAGAATTGGCCTTTTTCATCCAAAAGTATATTACATGTGAAAACAAATTCAGTTTTATATTTTTGTATCATATCTTGCAATTTTTTATGAAGAAAATTAATGTTAGCATGAGAGTGGATATTTCCATAATTATTTATATTGTTTGAATGTTTTAGATATGAATTGTGTAGAGGTTTTCTTTGTCAAACGCTTTTGGGACACTCCATCCATCATCCAGGACAAGAAGGCAACAAATGGTAAGTGTGTCAAATGTTTTTGGGACACTCCATTCATCATCCAGGACAAGAAGGCAACAAATGAGAGCAGATCAAACATATAAGTAATAAGAGAACAAAGGCAAGAATAACAATCACAATGATGAAAAATATTTAATTAAGGTTATGAACGGTCAAAAAAATAATTAAAAGAAATTGGTCAAACAAATGAATGGTCAAAAAAAATTTAAAAATGCATATGAGAAAATAGTCCAAAGGTGAAAAAGGAAATAATATATTTAATTTATATATATGAAATTTATATTATTATTGTTAAATGGTTTGTAGTATATAATTTTTTAATTTTTGAGAAATTAGTTAAATTGTTATTAAAAAATTATATACTACAAACCATTTAACAATAATAATATAAATTCGGTATATATAAATTAAATATATTATTTCCTTTTTCACCTTTTGACTATTTTCTCATTTGCATTTTAAATTTTTCTTCGAGCAATCATTTTGTTTGACTAATTTCTTTTAATTAATTTTTTTTTACCATTTATAATTTTAATTTAACATTTTTCATCATTGTAATTGTTATTCTAGTTTTGTGTTCTCATTACTTATAGATTTGATCAACTCTCACTCTTACCATTTGTTGCTTTCTGGTCCTTAATGATGGATGGAGTACCCCCGAAATGTCGAACATGGAAAACTTCTACATAGTTCGTATCCCAAAGATTCAAACAATATCAATATGTCTCTCTATCTCTAACACAGTGTACGAATGGCCAAAAATATCCAAAAGCAGCTCAAGGATGAAGCAACAAATATATATCACTGTAATATGGATTACAAAAACATAAACAAACCTGGGAACAATTCCTTGAAGAAAATGCATTTATGAAAGGCATTATTAGTGAAAAAGGCAACAAACAAAGGAGGAGACAATAGCACAGAAAGAAGTATATATATATATATATATATATATATATATATATATATAAGCTATACCAAGTACAGAGAAGGGCAAAAAAATTACCATTACATATAGCACAAGAGTTATTAGAGAAATGACAACCAACAAAAGGAAAATCATTTGCTTGTTGCAAAAAGGCCAAGAGCTAGGATATCTACTCCAGAGATAGATCTGAATCAGCAAATACTCTATGACTTATTGATTCCATGGAGAATAAAGAAAAGAAACCTTCATCAAGTAACAGAACAAAGGAAGAATTGAACATGCTAGCAAAAGAAAAACCTATCTCCACTAAGGAAGAAAGGTCACCAACTATTAAAGTAATTGCAAATATATTAAAAATACTTGCTTAAAAAGACAAAGGAAAAATTCCTGTGAAAACTTCAAAAGAAATTATGAGAAAGAATAAAGGAAAAATCAAAAAGCTGAAAAGAACAATAGAAGAGATGAAGAAAAAGATATATCAAAACACAAAATGAACTCCTCCACACAAAATATGAGTGTCATTGAGGAAAATGATAGGTTGAAAGAAGAAAATAATACTCCAAGAGGAAAAACTGAAGATTTATGATCAAACTCACTTGGAAGTTAAAGTGTTTATATAGAAATTAGTTTTGTGCATGAGAACATGCAACACCTTCTCCTTACGGGAGAGAGTGGGTCGCAATTTTGATCAAATATAGCCATTAAATAAACTTCATTCTAGCAACAATAAACTCATTTTCCATTACTTTTACCATTGTTTTCTTCCATTTTGATTAATTTTGATAAAATATAGCCATTAAATAAACCTCATTCTAGCAAAAATAAACTCATTTTTCATTACTTTTACCATTGTTTTCTTCCGTTTTGATTCATAAGACCATTCAGAATGCACTTTTGTCATTTTTTTAAATTTTTGAATTTAGCAAATTTTATCCATGGTTAAATTCATTTTCTACATATTTACAACAAGAAAATTGAATGTTTTGGTAATTGCTTGTTCGTTGAGGTATATGCATCTTAGCTAGGAAAAATTAGAAACATGGTTTTTACTACTCAATATCCACAGATAGATTGTTTCGGTATATGCATCTTAGCTAGGAAAAATTAGAAACATGGTTTTTACTACTCAATATCCACAGATAGATTGTTTCCTATTCATTTGGCAGAACAACCCTCAACAAGCCCCAGTCAATACAACTAGTCAGGCTAGGAAAAGGAATTTTGGTAAGAAATCCACCCAGAATTGTATGAGCACGATTTTCCTCGATTTTAGCCATTGTGGGAGTCTAAATTCACCTAGAAGACTGATTAAAATAGTAATTGGTTCATTTGGCTCAATGTTATCAACAATTAGTAAATTAGTTTCATTCGTTATGTATAAATATTCAAGCAAGCGGAATTTGAAGGGTACCAATTAGATTTTGAGTTTAATTTCTATTTGTGATCTTATATTCAGAAGACTTTGTGATGAAGCTTTGTTTTAAGCTTCATTTTATAAATATATGCATCCATTGTGATTTTCTTCAGCTAATAGTTTCTAAAGTGTGCGGGTTGAGGCATGGAGGACCCACATTCCTCGACCTGAGAACTTTCTTTTTTTCCTTTGTGCATAATTGCATATTTTTGTAGCATATTTGCTGGTAAATACCTTTGTTTCACTCTTTATTTTCAGATTTGAATGTGCATATTCATCATTATAGATATGCATCTTTGATTTACTTAAGAATTCCTTCAACTAAACTAGATTTACTTTCAAAGTTCAAGTTTGTAGAACTATATTTACTTTCATAAAATGAAATTATATAAAGATTGATTAGATAAAAGATTATGGAGCCTAACATAGTATTGTTGCTGAGCCACTTGAGGGAGTGATTCAAAGACACTACAACCAACATTTCTACCATCAAATGCCTTAATGCATGTTTAGTTAACCATTCAAGCTTGAATCAATCATGTTTTCTTGTCTTAAATCAGTTTTCCATTCAAGCATGTGTATCTAGAATTTATTCTTTGATCCACAACCTACATAAATGAAAAGAGCATTGTTATACACACCTTTTCAAGGTATACTTCACCTCATAATCTAATTTCTGCTAGTGCAAGCTTTTGTAGCCTAGATCAGAGAATTTAGTTGCTTTCCTGTCAGATTAGTTAGTTAGTATTTTTCTTTGGATCTGTAAATTAGAATTTAAATTTTCCACTGCAATGATTTGTAACTATTTGATTTTTCATTTCTTTAAAGTTTATATTTTATTCTTAAAATTGATTTTTTAAGCGAATTAGAAATAACCATAACTTTGAATTTCATTAAATTTAGTTATAAGCAATCTCATTTCTTAGATACTAAGTGACAATAGAGAAAATCTAGAACTAGCTCCTCACATATAGTGGTGTGCTTCTTTGCAACTCCTGGATTGATATGATTATGTGTTCTAGTTTATTTCAATAAATTAGACCAACATTTATCATCAGGACGATCATCTACGATGTGGATCATAAAAAAAAAACCCTTTAGTCACCCCTAGAAGTGGAGGTAACAATTAGTAAGGTCATACCCTTGGAAATAAATGTCAACGACTCGAGCTTTCAACCTTGTGAACCTTAATTTTTTTCAGCAACAAGACTTTCGGTGTTTTCATTCTCCATCTCTAAAACTTGTGGTCGCTCATTTCACCTTCTTCTATCATTCTCTAAACCAATATGGTGCATCTATCCCCCATCTCAAATATTAATATGATATATAAGTTGCCTTGGGAATATAGAAGCAATTCATTTATAATCTTGGCTTTAAATAGCATAATTAGCTTCCTCATGTGATTGTGAAGGCCACCCATGTATTTGATAACCACATTGAGAACCTTATGTGAGATTCCCAACTAAATGGCTTGTTTCTGACTTTGTAGTGTAGTACACTATATCCTTGCCTCTTCTGAAAATAATGACCATAGGGTCCTTTGGTCATCTTCATAGCCAATAAGGTGACATTGAGACTAAAGGAGGCTTTTGACCACCCCCCGCCTTGTTTATTAAAAAGTCCTAAGATGGCATTCCCACCAAATTTGTTCACAACCACCTATTTTGAGTTTACAAAAGCTATTTTATGTCCCAATTGTACATTATGTGCATTGAAATAGACTTAAATATGGGCCCACATAATTTATATCATAGGGCCCTTCAAAAACTCATTTTTGTCCCCTCATTGTGCTTGGCAATACCACCTTTTTAACCATAAATAATAAAAAGTATGGTTCTTTTTCTAATTTTGCAGTGAAATAAGAATGATTGGAAGCAGATAAGTAGTTGGGTGTACGTTATTAATGTTTGATTCTATGATACATGTATGTGTTAAGCTAACCCCTATAACTCAAGTTAAAGGGAGATATTTTCGCAACAGCTATGAGAAAAATTATGGATCTTGTCCCACTCAACCTGCTCCAGAAATAACACATCTTCCAAGGCATCTCTAGCCCAATTATGTTCATTCCAAGAGTCAAAAGATGGAATCTGCTAAAGAGTTGGTTCCTAGAACCAAGGCCCTAGTTTCTTAGGATTTATATGGAAACACAACCTTTTAGTCAAGGGGTGATTGAAGGGATTGTGTTCATGATTTTTTGTATAAAAGAAACTCAAGGCTAAGCCTCAAGGGAGTTTGAATTAGCCTTGAAAGTATTTTTTAACTTGTTATTTTTACAGACCCTAGAGAACTTAGAGCATTGCTTCACGATTACATATGAGTTGATGAATCAATGAATAAATTGCATTTCCTTGTTCATTAGTTTTCTTTGAGGTTTCTTGTGTTACGTGGGTAGGGCCCACTCAAGAAAGTTCAAGGATACTTTTGTACTTTTTCTTTTATCTTTCATTTTCTAGATTAACTTTTTTATTATTTTGAAATCGTTAGCATGACTAAAGTACATATTTATTAGTTAAATATAATTTTGTCTTGTTTCATGTAGACAATGACATAAATGTAGGAAATTTTGGGGATTCTTTTCTTGGCATTAGAACCTCATTCTCATATTTTTAATCATGTTTTGCTTATCATAGTTTATGTTTCATTAGTTTTAACAAGGAAAATAAGCTTTGCATATTTTTTGAGTACTTTCTTGTAGTTCTATAATTTTGTAGGTTCATAGGCTTGTTACAATTCTTGGAAAACAACACAATTTCACTTTTTATTTCATTTTCATTCAATGAATGATGCCTTATTGGGATATGGTGCTTGTAAGGGGCTAAACGTTTAGTTAGAAGTCTTGAATCTCTCTACAATATCTTAAATTTCAATTCAACAATTACTATATTTTATGCAATTACTCTGGTTTTTTACTTCTTTGTGCAATATTCCATTAGCGAATATCATGTTCTCATTTTTTTTAAGTAGTTTGCCTCCTCAAATAGTTTTCAGTTCGTTTACAACATTCAATAATTAGTTTAATGTTTAGTGTTCATGTTACTATCATAGATTGCTTTCCTTAATGATTCTCCCCCACTAAAGTACTTAGAGTGTAACTTGGGATATCACAACACCTTAAAAGTTTGTATGAACCCTTGGTTGATAATTTAAATAGTAAGTGAAAGAAGGGTAGTATTCTTGCTACTATTCCAAGGCCAATCACTTCTCATTGCTACAACTAACAATTTAGCTTACCTATGTCTACCTCATATTTTTAGGACTTGATATCAACCTTTGCTTCCACTTTGAATAGGATATTATAAGATTTGTTAACTAGAGTTTAATTTTGAACTTTTAGTTTTCGTCTTTCCTTAGCTCTTCTTGATCCCCTAGTTTATTATGAGCGTTGAGATGCTTTGAAAATGATATGATATTGCTCTTGAAGATGAAGATTTTCATCTCCACCGTCTCTGAGGCTTGTGGTTGCTTATTTAACCTTCTTGTGCCATTGTCTAAATCCACATAAGATTCGTTAACTAAAGTTCACTTTTTTGAGCTTATATTTTTTGTCTTTCCTTGGCTCTTCTTGATCCCCTAGTTTACGATGAGAGTCGGGATGGTTTGAAAATGTGATGATGTTCTTTTGAAGGTGACAATTTTCTTATCCACCGTCTCCAGGGCTTGTGGTTACTTATTTGACCTTCTTGTGCTATTGTCTAAATCCACATAGTGCATATCCCTTAGCTTTAACTTTTTGAGCCAAGTTAGTGTAGATTGCACTCAAACCACACAAATACCCAAATAAACCAACACCTAGTAACAATATAATACACAAATACCCTTGAATATCTAAATCGTTAGCTCACCAAAATAAACTTATTGCAAACCCAATAAGCCTATGTGCCATTGAATGACTATTTCTTATATGATTTTACCGAAAATAAAGCACACTACATGGATTCTTGAACTACTAAGAAATAAGAATAAAGATACAAAAGCAAATACATGCAACGGGATGCCACTAACACAATATTTACCCTCATGAAACTCATGTGGGTAGATACTCCTTTCCCATATAAAAACTTCGTGTAAGTGAAAACTCTACTAAAATGCAAAAAAAAAAAAAAAATTGGGTACAATGCAAAATAAAATATCATTAAGCACATTGCAAAGTTTTAAAATACTATGGTCTATCACAGTCCCTTAAATATCAATGCTCTGCTATACGTTGTTATCCCTCTATTTCTCATTGTCATTACACTACTATGGAACATTAAGTTGCTACAATAAGTGTTGAACCCCTTTTGCTCCTTTTAGCTAGGGTTTTAACATTTGCTATAAGGTTAAAGTTGTGGATTCTCTTCATGCTTCTGCAAGTATGTAGTGAATTCCACGAGTTAGCAACTCCACATGTATAAATCACAAGAAGTTGATGTGGCTTCCTTAAAATAACAATAATTACCTCGTTGTGGGCATAATTTTGGCATACAACCTTTATTTGAGGCAAACAACCCACTACTAGAAAGCTCTCAACCTATACAATGCAATGGGGACATCAAAGATATCATTTTCTAAGGGTTAAGACCCAAAAATGCCATTTATAAGGCCTAAAATTTGGGGGTCGTAATGTAATTTTCAAGATCAACTCAATGTATCCCATATAGAATCCAAACTTTGTATTCGTCCATTCCAAACCATCAACAAAACAATATGGGAATTATGTATCCAATTTGGATCACTTGTGCAAAAGAGAAAACAAGTATTACTTCGTCATAGATGGTGAGCCCATTGAGGCACACAAAGGAAAGAACCAAAATTCTATTACAATAGAAAGTTTAGGAAAGAAACTTATCCACAACAATAAACAATACCTTAAAAACAAGTGAAAGAGAAAGAGAATGGAGTATTTGCTTACATAATTTTCATGATTATATTTTTGTGGACTAGGACCAAAAGCCTCCCAAAATGGGAAGGTGTGATCAATGAAAGAAGTGCCAAGTTTAGCTCCAGAAGGAATGCAAGATGAAGTTCGCTAAATACATGGATTTACTAGAAAAGCACTGACCTTGTTGACTTGAAAGCAAAGGATCCAAGAAATTGGCTATGTGAGAAGTATTTTTATGCACTTTCCATCCAATGTCCATTATTGGCATGCATTAAGTGATCAAAGTTGACTTTGTTTTGAGGGAGACAAACTAGTTATTATTTGGAAGAACATCTAACATAAAATTATAATAATTGGTTCACGAATGGTCTTTAGTGTGTTTGGGTTTAATGGGTTTATTTAGTTAATTATGATAATTTGATTATATTTAACCAAATCTCCAAACAACACTATAAAATAGCAAGGCACAGCTCAAGCAGTTCTTAAGACAACAAAAAGCAATTCTTTCACATCATTGTGTGCATGACAATAGAAGGAAGAGAACAAACTAGAGGTAGTTAAATTTCAAAGGAATATGTGCATTTAATTATTTACAATCAAAAACACAACAATCTATGTTTGGGGTGTTCAAATATTTGTGATTTCCCAAGGTGCATTTAACCCTAGAAGTTTTTCGTCTTCATTAAAGGTTTTCCGCATTTTCTCAAGTTTTAAAAGTGTTTTGCGTGCTTATTGGTTGGTCCTTAATGTTTCCATGTGTGTTCCAATCTATTTTATATGACTAATATTAAGAATATGCTAGTTTTGTACAAGTAGTGTATAAAAATCTTTAGTTGCAGCAGAATTATTTTCCACAAATTAAGATATTAGAAACTTTTGAGTGGAATATCCAGAGTGGTTTACAGCTATTCAATGGATGATTTAGCCATGAAAATTATGAAACCTGCATCTTCACTTGTAGCCAAATATCAGTTTAGATCTGAAATTCCTTGTATTATTATTACATTAAATAAATTACAAGATTTACTATATTTATAATGATGTGATTTTATCTATCATATCTAATTATAATGTGCACCTAATCTGCCATAATAAAAACTATACTGGAAAATCTAATTATGCAGCATTATGGATCAACATCATGACCTCAATTTGAGCTAACCACTATCATTTAGCATCATATATTTGTTGAGAAATCTAGGGCAACTAGAATATATGATTTCTCTTTACTTCGATAACTTCTTGTGATGTTCTTTAACTTGACATACTTATAATTTGCTTCTTCTCTTAATTATTATAACGTTCTTATCATCAAACAACTACCAAAACATGAATATCAATAGAACAAATGGACACAAGATGTAGGCTACTAGCTAGGGCCAAAACCTCTCTTAGAGAGGAAAACCCAAAAGAAATTCCTCTTCTAATAGAATCTTCAAATGATGAATTCGAAGACCTTTAGACCCAAGGCTGAGACCCCTCTAAGACCAAGTCAACTTTCTTTTAGATGAGCTTCTCTTTCACAAAGTCAACCTAAGTCAATTATTCTTCATTTGCACAACTTTGACCCTTGCAACAAATTTCGGCCTCAACTGCAGGTTTTCAACTTTCAGTCCTCTTGTAGTTGTTGTAATTCACACGTGTGAGTGATAAGGGCTTCTTCTAGGCTTATTTTCTCCTTCGCTTGAGTTATTTCTTTCTTCTATGCTAATAGACCATCAAATAGGCTTCCTAACTTCAGATTTTGGTATTTCTTGAGAGATCAGAAATTTCCTCCTTGTAGATGCATAAACCCTAGCTTCTTCTTCCCACAAGTGAGAGATAGAGTAAAAATCAAATTTTTCGTTATTCTTTTTTTCTTCTAGATCTTCACTTGCCTTCATTTGTTCTTGTCTTACTTCTCTTGATTGAATGATGAGATAGTGTCTCAAATGAGGTCAATGGGTTCTTATATATAGGATTCTAAGGAGGACGAATAACCCTAATGAGGCTGACTTCTTCACTATCAGGCCAACTTGGTCTTGGAGGGGTATTTTGACACTTTTTGACTCAAAATAAATTCTTTGACTAGTTATAAGATGCCCAATAAGGTCTATTACATATGATAATGACTTCTTTGACTCCATGAGTTTTTACAATCCCTAAAAGCACACAATAGGTACTTGACCTAATAAAAATGACCTGACCTCGAGCATAGAACCCATGCTATAAAATAACAATAATATTTTTTCCTTTATTTTTACAAAATATACAAAAATCAAGAGTACATGACATATTATGAAGACCAAACCTAGTTACATATTTCAACACTCCCTCTTAGCTAGGGAAGTATTCATAATATCAATGGTACAAGGACATTCTCATACTGAAAAATTCTCATAAGAAGAGTTGGATTGGTAAGCCATCTCTTAAGCTATCTTCTCAACTTGTATCAGTGCATCATATCATATCAACCAACATTGTCATATAGCAAGGCCTTGAATAACAACTCTATCTCTCCACTAGCTTAGAGCACAATGTTGGGAAGACAATAATTTATAGGCACCTTCTAGCTTAGAGCACAATGTTGGGAAGTCAATGATTTACAGACACCTTCATCATTGTCTCTCAAGGCACATACCCCATCCGGATGTTTACAAGGTATGTCCTTTTAAGACCATTCCCCTCTTGGATTTACACATCCTTAAGGAATCTCCTCTTTAGCTACTCTTGTCTATTGGATGCCCTACTTCATCCTCAAAGAGTATCAGTTCCCGAGACTACTTCTATCCTCAAGAAGTATTGGTATCAGATGCTTACTCAGTCCTCCATTCTTTCTTCATGATGTGAAGACAATAATGATGTGTCTATCTCTCCCTCTCAACTAGGGAGGATCTGCTCATTCTGTTACATGAAAGGGATATACCCAAGCTCCCTCTTAACTAGGGACTTATTTCCAGCAAGAATTATTTATTCTTCTGTGGAGATCATGGTACTGTTAGCTGCTTGTAGGGCTCCTTTTTCTGCATCATCATGTCATGAGTAAACTTCAACTTCTATATCATGGAGCCATCTTCTTGTTGAAGAATCTAGGATAGTTAGCACTAGTAAGATTCGTCTAGAGTTGATAACAATTTGTGAAGTGCTTTTACAATTTATCTTAGCTTTATCTTCTTATTATTATTAGAGTGTGTTTAATTCATCAAACTGCTACCAAAAAACAAAGAGAAAAGAACACAAGATGTTGGCATTCTGTCAGGGCCAAAACCTCTCCTTCTTGGAGAGGAAAACCCGCACATAATTCTTCTTATAGAGATTCCAATTGATGAACACCAAGACCATGACCCTTGACCTATCAAGCCACTCCAAGACTAAGACACCAATCCTCTTCTAACTCCTGAGATCATCATTACTGCTTCACCAAGATCATCATTGTTGCACCATGACTACTACTTGAGATCACCATTGTGTCTTTACTGAGATCATCTTTGCACCTTCGTTGAGATCATTATCGTAGTACCACAGAGATCCTTACTTGTTACACCATTGCTTGCTTCGCCATGTCAACAAGTTCTTTCTACTGCTGCACTCCATTGAGACTTGTGACAACATTTAGTAGCATGCTCCACCGAGACTGTAATTGTATTCTCCTTGCACCGAGATTCCAGTTATGCCGAGAAAGTGTAACACTGTAATGCCTATCTGAAAATCACAGTGATTTGAGTTTGTTGCACCATTGTACCTTGTCCAAAATTATGTTCTTCCTGGACCATTGTACCTTGTCCGAAATTTTTTTCTTCTTGCACTACTGTACCCATCCGAAATTCAATCTTGCACCCATCTGAAATTACAGTCCTGCACCCATACAAAATTATAGTCCTACACCCATACGATATTCAGTGGAATTTGAGTTCCTGCACCTCATACGAAATTTTAGAGATGTCTGAAATTCTGTTGTGTAGTTTTGTGGATACCCTAGTCGGGTATTTATAGTAGTTCGTCCTCCATAATTAGTCGATGTGTCTAGGTGAATCATTGTGTCTTTTATATGAGCCGACATTACATTAATATACATATTTTGAGCCCGACATGATGTTCTCTTCATTGTTTTTCTTGCAGTCTTCTTCTTTGAAGGATGGTGCTTGTCTTGGAAGGCTACTTGACACTAGGTTGACCCCTGTACATTACATAAATGCTCAAGAAGAGCTCTTCAACATATTTTTTGACTCTTTGACCTTCCTAAATCTATGGAATGAGCAAGAAAATACAAGTACAAAGATCAAATTATATTGACGAATACCGAACATAGTTACACTTTTCTTCAACACTCCCTCTTAACTAGGGAGGTATTTGCAATGGTACTTGGTTATTCTCAATCTGAAGAATTTCTCATAAGAAGAATCAGATTGGTAATCCCATCTGTATATCATCATAGTAACCAACATTGTTTCCACACCAAGGCCTTAACTGACAGCTCTATCTCTCAATAGATCAGAGCACAATGTTGGCAAGACCAATGACTTATAGACACCTTAGTCATTGTCTGTCAAGGTATATACCCACTCGGGTGTTCACTAAGTATGACCTTCTAGGACTATTCTTGTCTTGGGTTCCCATCCCTCAAAGAATATAGGTACTCTTGCCTACTCTTGTCTTGGATTCACTACACATCCTCAAAGAGTATCAGATGTCAGATGATTACCCAATCATCCCATTCTTTCTTCCCAAGTGAAGACAAGAATGTTGTGTCTATCTCTTCCTCTCAATTGAGGAAGACATGCCCAAGTATTATCTTACAAGGTACTTGTCCAAGTTCCTTTGTAATTGGGAACTTGTTATAAATCCCTCTTAGCTAGGGACTTATCCATTCATCAGCAACTTATTTTTCATGGGTCCTTCAACTACTTTATCTCCTTCTTTCCTTTGATGTCATGAAGTCTTTGTTCAAACTTCTTCTTGGTAGGGCACCATCCATCAATCACTTTCCTTCTTATTTTGTCATGTCATTCCTTTCTTCATGTAAGGTGGCCTTCATGATACATATCTGGAACCTTCTTCATATGGTTACTTCTTTTCTCTCCATGCTTCTTTTAGGAGTTTCCATCCATCGCATGAATGCTTGTTGTACTTGTACTTACAAGTCTTGTTCCAGTAGCCCTGCATGAACTCGTCCAGATATTATTTAAGAAATCAAAACATCATATTAATTAAATCATACCTTATGATATAGCTCTTCATCATGACATCTTCTTGTAGGTATCAACATCTTGCATTCATGTTGACACATCTCCCAAATATATCGATTGTCAAGGGTCTACATCTTTTCTATCAAAGTCTTCATATCTTTCTAGGAGATTTTCTATTCAAGTCTTCTTGATCTTTTAGATATTGATTGCCTTCATCAGGGTTGCATATCTCATGATCTCTTCCTTCCTTACAGATTCCATTCCCAGGTGTCCTTTTAGAGTTTTCTAATCAAATTTATGTAATTGTAGTCAACCACCTCATACTTCATATGAGGAAATATTATGTTGATTTCATCTAGTGTGACTTATGCCTTCTTACATCCTTTCAGAGGAGGAGATCATTTTTTTCTCTTGATCATGTTTCTCAAGATAGAAGTAATGATCCATGTTACCTACGACCACATGACATGTCATTATAATACTAAGCATAAGCATACATACCTTACTTTACCTTTAGGTCATCGAGGCCTCTTCCAACAACTTCCTTAATTAAAGAGATCTTCAATCCCTTGATCGCTTCATGCCATCAAATCATTATCTCATGGATTCTATAGGTTGGAATTCTTGTTGAAACACTTACTTCCTCTCTAGATTAGAGAACCCTTCGATGAGGATTCCATTAGAGAATTTTGAGGATCTTGTATATCCCCAACTAGCAGATGTTTCCTTTTTGACTTTATGTATGATGAGCCTTAGATGACTCCTTTCTTTTCTTCAATTCCCACTAAGGTTCCCAAGAGCTATATACCCTACATGTTTGTATGCCATGTATTTTGTCCTTTATGATTCCCATGGTGATGTCACGAGCTCTTGTTTCTAATGCTTCCATGATTCCATGATGCATCTTATTATCATTGTCACATCTTATAACACAATATTTAGGAGCTTATGATAGGACCCTTACTCACAAGACAGATTTGTTACTCCCTCTTTCCTTGGCCCTTTTCTTCAGCTTCCTCCATCTTTCAGTGATCTGAGCTTCCAAAATCTTTTTATAGCTTGAATCTTAGCTATACTTATTCTATCTTGTTTGAGGACGAACCTTGCCTTTCCTTTCTTTTAACCTTCAATATTTTTGTCATCAACTTGTCTTTCTCTATCTAACATAGAGACCACAAGTTGTTGAATGAGGTAACCTTCTTGTTCATGGACATTTGTTACCTTGCCTATCAGTTAGAATGATGATGATTATCTTCCTTCCTATATCTTGTAGATGAGATCTTATGAAGATATCCTACATCCCTTGATACCCTTTACTTTCATGTAGTTCAGATTTCGTGTGACCTTCTTCATTGCATCTTTAGAGAATGAGTTTATCATATACATCACTTTGATGTCTTCAATATTTCTATGTGAGGGGATCTTTTATAAGCATCCCTTTCCATACATTCTGTTGTTCCTTAAGAAACCAATTTCCTGGCTGTGGAGAAATTGTGCTTAAGACATTAATGATTATTGTTTACTGTCACTTATTTGTCACTTTATTGTTTGTTGTGTTTTCAAATGAAGGACCTGGAAAACTTGGTCTTTAACCCTTAATACATGTATGACCAGAACATCTCAGAATGCCATTTATTGCTAGATACAAATGATGAATGAAGAAAGCTTGAAGGAAAAGTTAAATATAATATGTTGATCTTTCATAGAAACTATTATCCATCACGAAGAATTATGAAAATGAGAACTGAATCATAGACAATATGTTGCTTAACACAGAAACTACTATATGTGACTCTTGGAAAAGTTAAAGATAATATGTTGGCCTTTCATAGAAACTATTATCTATAACTTAGAAAGGAAGGTGGAAACTTCAAGTATAGGAGCGCTCTTTTAAGGAATTTTAACTTTATCTACATAAGCAAATAAAGACCTACAACTTCATTACTATAATTGAAAGAAGAAATCATAACATGACACATGACAGAGAAGGTTACAAAATTATACCCAACAACTCATGGAAACTTCTTATTCTTTCATTAATCAATGATGATATCAAGAATACAGTGCCCTAGTCTCCGGGTTCTCCAAAATTCCCACAACCAACCCTTAAAATTCCCTTTTTGGGCTTTTATTTCTTCTATCAAATCAGTTTTGGAACTAATTTATTGGAACAGCTAATAAACTTCTTTATAGCAGTTATAAAACTATTTTCTCTTTGAAATTATTCAAGTTTATTATATATACAATATTAAGACTAAGGAAATATATAAATTGCGCCAAAAGCTTTGAAAGAGGTCCATATATATATATATATATATATATATATATATGTATATACATATATGTACATATATGTACATATATATACATATATGTACATATATGTATATATATGTATATATATGTACATATATGTACATATATGTATATATATGTATATATATACATATATGTACATATATGTATATATATGTATATATATATACATATATGTATATATATATATATATATATATATATATATATATATGTCGAGAATGATCTGATTGGCAAGAACACCAAATAACCCGACCAATCACCTTTTCTTCGGATTCGGCTTCAACACTAATTTTCCCTTTATTCAGCGGAATTAATGCAAACCTTTGGTAATTGCGGAACTTAAAATGAATTAAATTTGTTGCATAAACTATTGGATCTGCCCATTCGCCTTTTAAATATGCCTTAATACCTTTACAGACTTGATTATACATAGATCTGTATTTAATAATTCATCGGGTCCAAAACCCATCGCAATCGCAATCGACGCTTTCAATTGGGGTATTAACCCAAAACCTTAACAAACTGCAATTAGCGGACCCGCTGGAAATATAAAACATGGTATATATAATATCGGGTCCGGATCGTCGTCGCAAATCGCAATCGACATAAGTCATAAACGTTATGCGATGATCGCGGACCCGACGGGAGAATCAAACATAATATATGTTATATCGGGTCCGGCCTATCGCAATCGCAATTGGCAATCCCATAAATATATATATATATATATATATATATATATATATATATATATATATATAAAGGCACGCTATGTTATTGCGGACCCGCCAGCACTTTACTACATAATCTATATACGCTTTGGGTCTAGCCTGTTCAGCGCTTATTTCTATTATAATCTTTTATAATAGAAATACATATAAAATGCGTAACCATACCTTTTTCCACCTTTTCAAAGCCTTTGCATAGTTTTCAAGATACGCCTTTATCGCAATCGGCGATCGGTGATTCCCGTGGTAACTTTATACAAATGCCCGTTGCGTTTTGCGATTGCGATTTAATCGCATCGCTAACACCTATATATATATATATATATCTATATATATATATATATATATATATATATATATATATATATATATATATATATATATATTATGGCTTCATATAATTATTTATATTGCGATTTAACTTTATCGCATGGGCCAATTCTTTTTGTGTTTTGATTCCGATATGTAATTTATTACATTTCCCTCTTGCCTTATCTTTTTTTTAAAGATATTTTCAAGTGATTCTTGAATGAAACATGAATATTAAAGGTAACAAAAAATGCATGCTACAACATCTAGCTCCACCTGGGGATAGTGCTTCTACCACAGAAGCACTAAGAACCGTAGATTAGTGCCTTATCCATTGGGCATGGAGTCATATATTACTTCACCAAACTTAACTGTGTGAGAATTTTGTAATACCTGCAGTGATAAAATGCTTGTGCTTTGATAGCAAAGTATTGAGAATTATAGATCAGTAACCTTAGTTGGGCATGGAGTCCAAAACTGTGAAAACTCTAAAATCTGACAACTGAAACCTGACAATCTGCCAGCTCTGCAAACCGGTTTCTAACTGGGAAAGTCACCCTTATTCGTCAACTAATGATTAAATTGAAGAACTGAAACTAGAAACCAAATGCTCAACTCCTGAGCTTATTTATGTACAAGTTCTTACATATGTACATGATTGATCTCCATCAGGTGAAGTCAATTTTCCAATGGTACTAGGTTAGCATTTGGGTGCTTAATCTAGAACCATTCTGCCAGTGAATTTTTAAAATACAATTCATCCTAAATGAAAAATAAATTATGCATAAAATCAGCTCACAACAAAAATTAGGAGTATATCCACAAAATGGTATGTGTAGACTGCTGATAAATTCTTCCATGTAATTTGCCACAGGATCTTCAAAAGTAAAAGAAAAAATATGTTCTTGATCAACTCCAAAAAATAAATTGTTTATGTATGAAGGTTCCTGCTCGATTAAACCTTCTGTTGGGATAATATGTTCAATAGAACAATCAGCAACATCTTTAAGAAAATGATCTATGTCACTTTCATATCTCCACTTTTCATTTCTAAGCTTTGATTGAACATAATTTGTAATTATAGCCTTAGGAAGAAAAAGAATTTTTTTCACATCAATATATGACATACGATCAACTTCAAACAGATTATTTACCTCTGATCCATGGGCATCATTGTGTTCTTCAATGCAATGGTTTACAACCTCTTTATCAGCTTCCTTTTTACATGAAATAGCCTCTTTTGCTATGATAGATGGCTCAATATATTGTTGTCCAACATATTCCACTTGTTGGTTTCTTCCTATAGGTTCAACACCTAACTGATGAACTTGAAGAGCTTCATCCTATTCCCCATTTAAACCACTTTCATTATAGATAGGAGGATCATCAAATTTAACAAAATAGGAACTCTGGGGATTTATTTGCAACTTAATTATTTCTTCCTCTTCTTGACTGTTGAGCAGAAATTCTTGATGCATGCTTGAACTTTCCTCCATTTGAATACTCTCTTGATTTGCTTGAAACAGGGTCAACCAATTCTCTGCTTGGCATATCATTGGAGAGAAATGTTTTATAAACTTCTCCATATCATTTTGAGAAAATGATGCTTGATCTACTTGGAACATAGTCAACCAATTCTTTGCTTGGGAGATTATTGAAGAAGAATGCTTTATAAACTTCTATGCATCATTTTGAGAAAATAATAGTTCCTCGCTTTCAGAGACTTGCTCATAGTTAATCTGGCTATAATCTCTCTGAATGCTTGATATATTATCAACAAGATCATCAGTTTCCTCAACCGGATTATCTTGAGCTTTTAAAGTTTCTTTAAAATCATAATATTCACAACAATTTTCAAAAAGAAACTTGTGTGGATAATAAACTCTACAAGAAGAATTGAATACTAAATGGAAATCTTTCAAAGATGAAATGCTTGAACGAGGCAGAGACCTAAACCAAGCCCTAGCTTCTTGGTCCAAAGAAAACAAAAACAACTTCATATTCACACATTCATGCCATGTTGCTCCATACATTCATGAAACTCTTGGAGATGTTGAGTTGTATCTTCATATTCCTTTATACTGAATTTTGGAAGATACTCATTCTGGATATAAAATGCAGGCATATCATGAGGATAGCCGGTGATCCCAGTAAAATCAAATGGATCAAATTTATGGACTAAGAATGCAGGGAGAGCCATTAAAACCCATAAAAGAAAACTTCAAAGTATAATGGAGTCGCCAATCAATGTTGTAAGTGAAAATTACAGGTGTATGTACAACCAACTACAGAAACTTGTCACTCTCAAGCATCAACTTCAAACTTAATAAACCTATGGAAAAGTGCTCTTATTCAATTGCTTTTATACAAAACAGCCAAATATTTCCTCCTCACTGAACAACCAGAGGAAAATATTGAAAACCCAAGGAAAATTGTTCTTGTCTTCTCTCCCTGGGAACAGCGCCAATTAATGTTGTTCCTTAAGAAACCAATTTCCTGGCTATGGAGAAATTGTGCTTAAGACATTAATGATTATTGTTTATTGTCACTTATTTTTCACTTTATTGTTTGTTGTGTTCTCAAATGAAGGACCTGGAAAACTTGGTCTTTAACCCTTAATACATGTATGACCAGAACATCTCAGAATGCCATTTGTTGCTAGATACAAATGATGAATGAAGAAAGCTTGAAGGAAAAGTTAAAGATAATATGTTGATCTTTCACAGAAACTATTATCCGTCACTTAGAAGAATTATGAAAATGAGAACTGAATCATAGACAATATGTTGCTTAACACAGAAACTACTATCTGTGACTCTTGGAGAAGTTAAAGATAATATGTTGGTCTTTCACAGAAACTATTATCTATAACTTAGAAAAGAAGGTGGAAACTTCAAGTATAGGAGCGCTCTTTTAAGGAATTTTAACTTTATCTACATAAGCAAATAAAGACCTGCAACTTCATTACTATACTTGAAAGAAGAAAACATAACATGACACATGACAGAGAAGGTTACAAAATTATACCCAACAACTCATGGAAACTTCTGATTCTTTCATTAATCAACGATGATATCAGGAATACAGTGGCCTAGTCTCCGGGTTCTCCAAAATTCCAACAACCAACCCTTACAATTCCCTTTTCGGGCTTTTATCTCTTCTATCAAATCAGTTTTGGAACTGATTTCTTGGAACAGCTAATAAACTGCTTTATAGCAGTTATAAAACTATTTTCTCTTTGAAATTATTCAACTTTATTATATATACAATATTAAGACTCAGAAAATATATAAACTGCGCCAAAAGCTTTGAAATAGGTATATATATATATATATATATGTCGGGAATGATCTGATTGGCGAGAACACCAAATAACTCGACCAATCACCTGTCTTCAAATTCGGCTTCAACACTAATTTTCCCTTTATTCAGCGAAATTAATGCAAGCCTTTGGTAATTGCGGAACTTAAAATGAATTAAATCTATTCATAAACTATCGTATCCGTCCATTCGCCTTTTAAATATGCCTTAATACCTTTACGGACTTGATTATACATAGATCTATATTTAATAATTCATCGGGTCCGAAACCCATCACAATCGCAATCGACGCTTTCAATTGGGGTGTTAACCCAAAACCCAAACTGTGATTATCGGACTCGCCGTAAATATAAAACATGGTATATATAACATCGGGTCTGGATCACCGTTGCAAATCGCAATTGGCATAAGTCATAAACATTATGCGATGATCGTGAACCCGACCGGAGAATCAAACATAATATATGTTATATTGGATCCGGCCTATCGCAATCACAATTGGCGATCCCATATATATATATATATATATATATATAAAGGTGCGCTATGTTATTGCGGACCCGCCAGCACTTTACAACATAATCTATATACGCTTCAAGTCTGGCCTGTCCAACGCTTATTTCTATTATAATTTTTTATAATAGAAATACATATAAAATGCATAATCATACATTTTTCCGCCTTTTCAAAGCCTTTGCACAGTTTTCAAGATACACCTTTATCGCAATCGGCGATCGGTGATTCCCGTAGTAACTTTATACGAATGCCTGCTGCATTTTGCGATTGTGATTTAATCACATCGCTAACACCTATATAGATATATATTGATTATGGCTTCATATAGTCATTTATATTGCGATTTAACTTTATCGCATTGGGCAATTCTTTTTGTGTTTTGATTCCGATATGTAATTTATTACATTTCCCTCTTGCCTTATCCTTTTTTAAGATATTTTCAAGTGATTCTTGAATGAAACATGAATATTAAAGGTAACAAAAAATGCATGCTACAACACATTCAGAGGAGACCTATTGATATGCTTAATGACTTCTACTTCTTAGAGGACTATGACTATCCTCCTTCATGCACAGAATATTGATGACCCATCCAACCTATAGATGTCCTTGCAATCATGAAATAATTTAACCAAACTTAATTATAGAAGGAAAAGATACTTGTTATGTGAAGATGAAATCCTCACCTTGATCATGTTGGAAGTGATTGAAGAAGATGCATTGATGCTTCCTCTAGATGAGATCCTTGTTGTACTGATAGGAAGATTTCCTTCCTTGCCTTCAAGTCACTTCGATTTATACATTTGACAAAATTTTGATGTACTTGGGATGGCATTGCATTTCTATCACATAAGTAGACCATGGAACCTTGTAGTATGCAGTATTGTGTAGAATCATAGAGTATTAAGGTCACTTGCCATGATGTATAGAGACCCATTAGTTAGAATTGTTGTATCATAGGACTTCAATTTATATTGAGTATTGTTTATACAAACTTCTATATATGCCCTTGAATATATATCATCAAGCTCTGAGAATCAAGATTGTTCCTTTTATAGAAAGGATTCAATCTGAGGTTGACATCTTCATATAGTGGCACTGAGATTGTGGGTAGAATGGGACTTGTAAAATAAATGTCATCTGCCTGTGTATATCCGAACTGAATTGTTGTATGAGCTCTCCTAATTGAGTCTTCTACCTATGATCATTTGCATCTTTTGTCTAAGTTTTCTGAGGCTGAGAATGTGGGAAGAATATGAGTATAGGTCATCAAGTTGAGAGAGACAAGAATTCAAAATTGTGACATTGTATACTGTTGTTGTAGACTGATCCTTGAATGTCTCTTTTAGTTGCCCTTCCTTTGACTTTAGCACCTTAGCTCTGATACCATGTTGAAGAATCTAGGGCAGTTAGCATTAGTAAGATTCTTCTAGACTTGATAACAATTTGTGAAGTGCTTTTACAATTTATCTTAGCTTGATCTTCTTCTTATTATTAGTGTGTGTGTTTACTTCATCAAATTGCTACCAAAAAACAAAGAGACAAGAACACAAGATGTTGGCATTCTGTCAAGGCCAAAACCTCTCCTTCTTGGAGAGGAAAACCCGCACATAATTCTTCTTATAGAGATTCCAATTGATGAACACCAAGACCATGACCCTTGACCTATCAAGCCACTCCAAGACCAAGACACCTATCCTCTTCTAATTGTTAAGATCATCATCACTGCTTCACCGAGATCATCATTGTTGCACCATGACTACTACTTGAGATCACCATTGTGCCTTTACTGAGATCATCTCTACATCTTCATTGAGATAATTATTGTAGTACCACAGAGGTCCTTACGTGTTGTAAAATTGCTTGCTTCACCATGTCAACGAGTTCTTTCTATTGTTACACTCCACCAAGACTTGTGACAACATTTAGTAGCATGTTCCAACGAGACTGTAGTTGTATTCTCTTTTCACTGAGATCACAATTATGCCAAGAAAGTGTAACATTGTAATGCCTATCCGAAAATCACAGTGATATGAGTTTGTTGCACCACTGTACCTTGTCCGAAATTCTATTCTTCCTACACCATTGTACCTTGACCAAAATTATGTTCTTCCTGCACCATTGTACCCATACGAAATTCAGTCTTTCACCCATCCGAAATTGCAGTCCTGCACCCATACAAAATTAGAGTCCTACACCCATACGAAATTCAGAGGAATCCAAGTTCCTACACCCCATACGAAATTTCAAAGATGTCTGAAATTTTGTTGTGTAGTTTTGTGGATACCCTAGCTGGGTATTTATAGTAGTTTGTCCTCCATAATTAGTCGACATGTCCAGGTGAATCGGTGTGTATTTTATATGAGCCAACATTACATTAATATACATATTTTATGGTTGACATGATGTTCTCTTCATTGTTTTGATTGCAGTCTTCTTCTTTGAAGGATGGTGCTTGTCTTGGAGGGCTACTTAACACTAGGTTAACCCATGTACATTACATAAATGCTCAAGAAGAACTCTTAAACATAATTTTTTACTCTTTGACTTTCCTAAATCTATGGAATGAGCAAGAAACTCATTCATATAATTTATAAAAATAATATTTCCTTTTCTTTACAAGTACAAAGATCAAAATTATATTGACAAATACCGAACCTAGTTACACTTTTCTTCAACACTTCTTCCATAACCTTTTCGTAGGGCTTCAACCATCTTTCTCATCACTTTCCTTCAACCAATTAATGTTAGTCATGTCATCCTTCTTTTCATCGGAAAGTGACCTTCTTTGTCATCATCTTACTATTCTTCATACTACTACGTCTTCCAAGTCATGTTTCTTTTAGAATCATCCATCCAAATTTATGTGTACTAGTTGTAGGTGAATTTCTAAAACCTTATGTCAGTAGCCATGTTCCAATCCAACCAAATGCTTTCTTTCAAAAATCAAAAGTGAACATCAAAACATAATTACCTCTTTATGACAGCGCTTTATCAAATCATCTGCTTCTGCAACATCAACATCCTTTTCTATACAAATCCATCTCCAAGATTTCCATTACTGAGGTTATCCTTCTTCATCATACTTATTGAGGTTTTTCATAATTTCTTCATGGAGATGTCATAACCAATTCTTCTTTACATCAGATGTTGATTATCCATGTAGATGCATCTTACAAACTCTCTTTTCAACTTCTTCACATATTGTTTCCTCGTGATTTTTGTACATAGATCCTTCTGTAAAGGAACTATTTTTGCCCACTTCCTCGCATTCTTTATGATGTCATATAATGTTGATTCCATCATTATGTAGAATAGTTCAAATCATATTGTATCTATGCCTTCATGCATCAACCATAAGGGAGTCCCTTTCTTCATGAGATAGAGCATTTCAATCATTCTTTTTTTGAAACAAAATGAAGACATGACTTGGCCTATCTATCAAAATTTTATCAAATGTATGTGTACCTCTTTCTTCGTATGGTCATCTAGACTTCCTCTAGCACCGTACTTTTCCCTTGTTTGAAGATGGGAAATACTTCAATCAAACCATTATGCTGCACTTTCTGTCATCATATCTTCATCCTTCTAAATTGTCGATCCTGCATTAAGTGGGATGTAGATTGTTTATGTAACATTTGTTTCTTCAAGTAGTGATGAATCTTTTCAACAAAGATTCTCTTGGGGGATCTTGATAATCCTTTTATGCAAATACTTCATTTTAATGATGATGAGGTGTGATGAGCTCTTATCTTCCAACCTTGCTAGATGACTTGCTTCAACCATGCAATCTGCTACTCCAGCTATCCTTCTATTATGATGCCATCTCAATATTGCTACAATGCATCTTATCATAGTTGTGATGCTTTCTACCATGACCACTATCTTCTATAAACTAAAAATGAACTAAATGTACGAAGGACCTTTAATAGTAGAAGTCTTTCACTTCTTCCTTATTTTCTTTCTTTTCATCAGGATCTTCCACTTCTTCAGTTACATGAGCTTCACTTCTTTCTTTCCTTTTCTTGTTGCCCTTCCTGATTTTAGGACAATTCCTCTTGTAATACCCATATTCATTACATTCATAACATTGAATCTTTAGACATGTCAATTTTCTTTTGGAATTTCTTTCGAGGCTCAAATTTTCCAATCCTTCCTTTCTTCCTTGACATAGCTGCAAATGCTTGTGTTGGTTCATTTGATTCAACGTCATCCTTTTCTTTTAATATGGTTTCTTCAATCTTACATAATGCCCATAGATCATTGAATGGTGTAGCTTCCTTCTTTGCATAGATGCTTGATACAAAGTTGCCCCATTCTTTTAGTAGTGCATTGAGTACGCAAGTGGTCATCTCTAGATTTGACATTGTTTCTCCTAGCTCTTGTAGTTGATCTTTAATTTGAGATACCTTCATGAGATATGAAACTACCCCTTCTTCCTTTGACATTTTCATTTTGTATAATTTAGTCCTTAAGGGTCTTATTTCCCCAGTTGTACTTACAAAGTACAGCGCTACCAACTTATCATGTATCTCTTTTGATGACTTCAATTTTGCTACAAAGGGAATGAGAGAATCCTTGATAGATTCAATGAGGATTCTTTAAGCTCTTACTTCTCCTTTCATATGATTTGATAATGCCTGTGATTGATCTTGTAGAGGCTTGGTGATTGAGCCCATGACATAATCAAAAACTTCGTTTTCTATGAGGATCAATTCTATTCTCTTATTCCATGCAAGATAGTTTGATGTCCCAACAAGTTTATTGTTCTCCTTGCAAAAAGTAGTCATTTGATTTGTAGATAGAGACATGAATATAAAGTACTTGACAAATGAAGATGACTCCTTGATGATGATGTCTTCCACTAGAGTGTGAGCTTTAGAATGAGGGAGGGATGATCTTCCTTCTTCAAAATGACAATGCTTCTTCTTCAAGATGCTTGAGGTGTGATCTTTTCTTCAAACATCACTTGTCTTCTTTCTCCTTCTAATGTTGATGTTAATGTAGAATGTGGGAGGCTTTCCAAGATGCTTCAAGTGTGTAGTGCCTTTCCTTCTTTTAGATGATGAGATGGAGGTAGGGTCTTTAAGGTCTATTTCCTTCTTCCAAAAGTTCTTTTAAGATGATAAGGTCTTGTGATGTGATGACTAAATTCTTTTGATGCTCTTTTTTCTTACGCTTGGCCCTTTTGTATCATTTTTAATTGAATGATCTTCAAGTTGCCTTTCCTTGTCACCTTAGCTCTGATTCCATGTTGAGAAATCTAGGGCAGCTAGATTAAATGTGATTTCTCTTTACTTTGATAATTGTTTGTGATGTTCTTTTACTTTAATTTGATGTACTTATAATTTGATTCTTCTTCTCTTGATTATTATAGTGTTCTTATCATCAAACAACTACCAAAACATGAAGATCAATAGAACAAATGGACACAAGATGTAGGTTGTTAACTAGGGCCAAAACCTCTCCTAGAGAGGAAAACCCACAAGAAATTATTTTCTTCTTATAGAATCTTCAAATGACGAATTCCAAGACCTTTAGACCCAAGACTGAGACCCCTCCAAAACCAAGTCAACTTTCTTTTAGATGAGCTTCTCTTTCACAAAGTCAACCAAGTCAATTATTCTTCATTTGCATAAGTTTGACCCCTGCAACAAATTTCAGCCTCAACTGCAAGTCTACAACTTTCGGTCCTCCTGCAATAACTATAATTTGCATGTGTGGGTGATAAGGGCTTCTTCTAGGCTTACTTCCTCATTCGCTTGAGTTGCTTCTTTCTTCTAGGCTAGTAGACCATAAAATAGGCTTCCTAACTTCAGATTTTGGTATTTCTTAAGAGATCAAAAAATTCATCCTTGTAGCTACAGAAACCCTAGCTTCTACTTCGCACGTGTGAGAGATAAAGAGAGTGAAAATCAATTTTTTTGGTCTTCTAGATCTTCGCTTGCCTTCCTTTCTTCTTGTCTTGCTTCTCTTGATCGAATGATGAGATAGTATCTCAAATGAGGTCAATGCTTCTCATATATAGGCTTCCACGAAGGACGAATAGCCGTAATGAGGTCGACTTCTTCACTGCCAGGCCGACTTGGTCTTGGAGGGATATTTGACATTTTTTGACTCAAAATAAATTCTTTGACTAGTTACAAAATGCCCAATAGGGTCTATTACATATGATAATGACTTCTTTGACTCCATGACTTTTTAACAATCCCTAAAAGCGCACAATGGATGCTTTGACCTAATAAAAATGACCTTGAGCATGAAACCCGTGCTATAAAATAACAATAATATTTTTTCTTTCTTTTACAAAATATATAAAAATCAAGAGTACATGACATATTATGAAGAACAAACCTAGTTACATATTTCAACAGTATTTTTGCTTCATTCTTATGTTTTACGAAGAATCAAAGACATTACTAGCCTGTCACTTAAGACTTCTGAAAGTGAAATTTTACTCTAAAAAATTTAGTTCATTAAATGAGTATTTAAGGATATGTTTTTTGGTATCACTGCCACAAAAGAGCTTATTGTTACTTCTCTATTGTAGCCACTTTCCAGTGAAAACTGATGTTCACTACAAATGCTGGAGTTCATAATTTCGATTTAGATCGTAAAAATGCAATACACAAGCAAGTCTTGGTCCAAGTATGATGACGTGGAACAAACAGGCACCATCCCTAGTTCATTGATGCAGGGCAAAGGAATCTGTTATATTGTTCATCCATGCAACAAAGGGCTTCGTTGGCATCTCTAACTGCCAGACCGTAGGTAATTTTTCAGACTAATTCAACGAATTCCACCAAACTTAACCCACAACCCAAGTCTTGTACATATGTTCAGCAAGACCTATATGCTATTGTTACAGATATTCTGGGACATAATGTATTATTATCAGAATAGAAATAAAGTCATATTAAATTCAGAGTACAATGTTTTCTCCATGTTGTGTGTTCAAGGGCAAAAATGGTAGCAGATATGATTCCTCAACCATTACTCGTATATTGAACAGCTTATGTTATGGAAACTGAATTCCTGGTGGTAGTCTTGAGGCAATGTCATCAATAAAACTTTCCAGTTGTAATATTAACTACATATGACTTACAAATGTTGTAAAATCTAACTTCACTAATTTTAGAAGAAAAATGACTTCAGCGTATTAAAGTAGCAGAACACTGCATTAACCATGCTGTGTGTTTATTAAACAGAATTACATGGTGGGGAGTCATTGTCGATACAATTCCTCAACTATCACTTCTATATTGAACAGCTCAAAATGCTATTGAAATTTAATTACTGATGATAGAACCTTGAGACGGGATGGTCAACAAACCCTCAACCATAACATTTGATGGAAAACGCACTGATCAAAATGTGCAGTATCTGATATGGAAAACACCTAGTGTGTGAATCAGCACTGGACTCACATTTAAATCAAATGCAATGAATCAATCAAATGCATTATTTACAAAGATGACTTTGTGCTACACAATACAAAATCGTTTTGTCCAAACACGTCATCTAATTGTGCAACTGTTATATGGAAGAATCTACATTTGTTATGGCATTCTGAGAGCAACTTTCCAATTTAGGAAGAAGGCTACGCCAAGCATCTGCAATATCATTTGCAAGCTGTGCCTGCCCTTTTGCGAATTCATGAAACACAAAACCTAAATCAAGTGTTTTCTCTTCCTGGAAGCGTAAGATTTCATCATTCATTAATCCTATGATTGTCTCTAATTGTTTAGTTGCTTCCTCACTCTGAGCTTTAACCTGCAACAAGGAGGGCAAAAACTTAATAAATACTTGATAAACAAAGGCATTGAACTCAATCCAACTCACTCCCAGTAAAGTCCAGAAAAGGAACAGCTTACTTCTCTATAATCAGCTTCTGCTTCTGGCACTTTGTGTTCCTGCCGTGTCGCTTTCAAACGTTCCCTAAACACAACATAAGTGAAAATTACCGACATGTAGAGTAAGAAATCAAGAGAAAAGCTAAAAAAAAAAAAAAATAGGTCAAAAACTTTTTGACAGAATGCATACACATTGATTTCCTTCAACTTGGCTGCCTCTGTCAATTCACATTGCTGCCTAAAAACTTGGGCTCTATCTGCCATAGTTGCCTGCTTCAATAAATTAAGTGAAAAACAAGTTTTTGGGAAAAGAACTGAAATATCCATAAAACAGACGACTTTGCAAAACTCAAGGAGTCCATCCTTATAGAAATTGTCAATAAAGACATTCCATCTGGAAGCTACAACTTACCTTAATTGACTGGACTGTACGCACATAGTCCTTTAGGGGTTCTTCAAAGTTCATTAAAAGATCTTGCGCCTGCTTCATATTTCATTCAAAATGACTAATCTATTACATTTCTCCATCCCAAAAATCCAAACGTTTTCACAACTTTCATTTCTTTGTGTCTAATTTCGAATGATATCATAACAAACTAAAAACATAATAGGAAACAACATTAAGCACTCTAAATACCAATAACATGAATAATGAAATACAATACTGAAAAATATACTAGATTTGTGTATAATAATAGGAATTGGTAATCTTTCTTAGACAGTGCTAAATCGTGAGTTCACAAATTGGCCTGTGACTTTTCATGATAAGAACAAAGTGCATTTAGTCATCCCATTTAAAGCATGAAAAAGATTCAGCTCTTCATGAACATTTGCGTTAGGATTCTACATAACTTTCCTACCGAAAGGCACAACATTTTTCCTGATATTTGTATAGCTATGGTGGTCTATTATTACCTCTTTCTGAAGTTTGAATGAAAGCAATTCAGACTGGGACCCAAGCTCTGAAAATGCTTTTCCAAGAGAACCTCCTTCACAAGTACCAAGTAGCTTGACCGCCTTCCCAAAGTCAACCAAGGACTGCCCCAACTCTGCAAACATTTTACATGAATAATAAATGCCTAAATAAAGCCAACTGAGGATGAAGATTGAAATATAGAAGGCCCATGAAAGAATACACTAGGGAAAAAAATGGTTGAAACATGCCATTACCTCTGTGCCTCTTCACTAGGCGAAATGCTTGTTTTTGGGCCTCTGCCAAATGATCTTCCAATTCAAAAATGTAATGTTTAAGCTTCTCATATTCAGGATCAGACTCCTCAATTGGCTTTTCTTTGCCAAGCACAACATCACTTACCTTGGACTGTACATCCTGGTATATCATTCAAACATAAGTCACAGAATCCTAATCATAAAACTGAAACTTAAAAACCACCGAACACTTGAAAATTGCCATGCCCTTAGATGAACATCAGTAGGGCCAAATATTGCAATTAAGCAAGAAATCAATTAATGTGCAAGTTTCCATGCATATTCCAATGCAAGTTTCAAGTGCACAATTTAGAGTTTAGTACCCACGATGCCTAATAATTGCAAATAAGGTGGGATAGTTCTGCATTTGCAATAGATTAATTAGTGTTTTCCATCAAATATTTTCTATATAAGGCACATAAAAATCGAAAATGTTTTAAATTCCAATCAGGAAATATGAAATTATCATGGCTACAAACAACTATAAAAAGTTAAAATCTAATCCTGCCAGAGATAATAGCCTAAATGTATTCTTTTGCAAGTACAGCTGATGCTCTGTTTGAACTTTGGATAGAAAAGAATGGTTGATAAGAATAACTTCAGATTGATTCATCATAATTCTCAGTTTCAATTCAAGAAGCATCTCAGGTTCAACTCAGGGGTACTCAAATTCAGGTGTGTGCACACGACTACCATGGTCAAAAGGTTCTGCCAGCGTTAACACTCCAATGCACTGTGCAGGATCACGTACAAGTTGAATAAACAATTTTGCAGGATCAGACTTATCTCAATATCTCAGATGTTGGTAGACTAATTTATTTCCTTGCATTGGCTTTATTCAATTGTCTCCTCTAATTACTGGATTTAACGCCAACATTTGCCTAATATAGAGGCCTTGGAATCACCCGAACCTCATTTGCATTCTTCAAGAGATGCAGAAGACACTCGTGACACCAAAGCAAGCTCAAATGCTAGTTTCCAAAAGTGTTATTACAAGATAAAAGCTATTTAAACCAGGGTAAAAGGGCTCAGAGAAACTTGGGTTTCTGAAAGTCAGCTTGGCTTACTAACTTGGCAAAACGACATTATACTTCTGGTCAGTGTGTAAAAGCAAATTCAGTTTTTCCCTCCAGTCTTCAAAGATTTGTTCTCGTCAAGTTTGATAAAAAATCAGCAAGTATGTACAATGATCTTGGCTGGCAGCACTATATAAACAAACTGAGTTTTTTCCTCCATTCTCACAAATTCTTTCGATGTCTTGGACTATAGGTATTTTTCAGCTTTTAAACAAACTGGAGTGCCCTTTTAGGCCAAATTTTTTTTTTCACTTTTTTCCATTCAACCATGGCAGAGTGCTTGGAGGAGGTCCTTATCCACCCTCCTCTCTGCCATACAAATTGATTCCCGAATCCAGAGTGCAATCGGGCCATAGAGAGAATCTGGAACCTAGTTAACATTTCACTCAGGGAAGATTCTCTACTGGAAATTCCTCAAGGATTGGGGGCATATGATTATTCATAGCTGACATCCAAGGAAGAGGCAACATAGAAAACAGCTTAATAGAATCTTGTTAGATCACTAAAAGGTCAACTCAGAGTCTGAGGAATATCTATTAAGGAAGCTGAGATCAGAGATAGAATCCACTGGGATAGAGCGCCACAATGCCACAAAAATGTGTTTCTAATACTCCAAGTAAAAACATTCATGTAAATTAATCATGCCCTCAAGGATCAGAATGGAAAGCAAACTAAAGATAGTGAAAGGACTGTTCTTGCCCTTCTTGTTTGGACATTGACCTGCATAAAGGCTAAACTTATGACATGCAAAGCATTTTACTTTGCTCACATCTTTCATCTTTTCAGCTCCTAAAGTAGCCTCTCCTCTGGAATTCTTCTTGGACTTTCCCTTGCCCTTTCTTGCCTGACTAGCAAGGGCAAGGTTCTGTTGACAGTGCTTGAACCCACCAACATGCAAGGGGGTCTCCCTGATGTGAAGTCCCAATTAGACCTCACACTGTTTGGTATAGGAGCCCTTCCAGAAATAAGGCCTGGCTGCCAATTTTCTTAAAGATTTGCCTTGGCTGCAATAGTTAGCACAAGAGAGCAATGTACATGTACTTTTGAATGAACAAGTGAGTATGCCATGTGAAATGTTCAGTTGCAGAATGTATCAAGGTTCTTTTACTAGAGGGAAACGAAAGTGAGCCTTTAAGAGAAAAAGTAATAGTACCGTTCTAATAAAGACACACGAGCATATATATACGAAAGAATCGTTAATCAACTAGTGAAATAGTTCACATAGAAGTAACGATCGTTAAAACAAGTACAACACATTCAATAAGATAAGCACCAAAGCCACCGAAATAGTTCAATTTCTACAACACCAAAGACACTAGTGTTGGCAGCGTCTCCCCATAAGAACTTCAGTAGACCTTGATCATGAAGCATAGCACGGGTAGCTTCTACGATAGTACAATTCTTCCTTTTGGCAACACCATTTTGTTCAGGAGTATATGCAGTAGTGGTCTCCCTCTTAATGTCAGCTTCTCTACAATAGTCTTTGAATCCATTTGACTCATATTCGGTCCTATTATCCGTTCTCAATATTTGATCTTCTTCCCTGTTTGATTCTTGACCAAGCCTTTGAAAGAGTGGAACCATTTGAATACTTCATCTTTATTTAAGAAATAGATCCATGTTTTGCTGGAGAAGTCATCCACAAAAATAGCATCGTACAAATATCCACCCAAAGATGTCATGGGCAACATGTGTGATAGATCAAAATGGACCAATTGAAGAATATCGGTGGTTTGAGTTTCACTTGAGGGAAATGGTCCCCTTGTATGTTTTCTAGCTTCACATCCCTGACAAACACCTTCATGATTTAAATTGAATTCAGGCATACCTATCGCTGTCTTCCTTACATTGAGTAAGGCTTTGAAATGAAGGTAAGTAAATCTTTGATGCCATAGTTCGAACTGAAGAGAAGTGTCACAAGTCATTGGTCCCAACAGACTTCCTCCAACCTAATAAAGACCTTCAACCCTGAATCCAAGAGTGAATGCATCTCTTGGGTTTCTTTGCCAAACACGAACCTTCCCATCAATGAGTGTCACCTTGAAACCTTTGTCTTCCATTGCAAAAATAGAGACCAAATTCTTTTTTAGATCAGGTACATATAGCACTTTTTGTAAGTGGAGTGTTTGACCTTGATTTAAGTGAAGAGTTACAGTCCCAATTCCTTTCATGGGGATAAGTGGCATTATCCCCAAGAATAATCTCCATATTCATTTTCTTTTCAACCAAGTTAGATAGAGCTTCCTTGTACCCAGTGAAGTGCCTTTAGGCACCACTATCAATCAACCAATGATCCAATGTATCCGCAGGAGAGGCGGTGGAAAGGGCAGAAATAAGATAAAATTATTTTTTCTTTATAACTAACTTCTTCATACCTAGAGTTTCTAGACTTCTTGGGAGGACGAACATTTCCATTTCGAGCAGCGCGAGCATTCTTCTTTCCTTAGTTATTGAACCTGTTGTTCCTTTGATTGCCATTGCCTTTGAAGAAGTTGTTATTGTTGTCATCATCTCTTGGAGTATCCATCTTGTTAGGACACTCTCTAGCGAAGTGGCCAAACCTGTTACAATTGAAGCATCTTCCTTTTCTTCCCTCTTTGAATCCCGACCTGAACCCTTGTCCTTGATTCCTTGGACCAGCATTGTTCCTTTTCTTAGATTGAGCAGAGACGGTGATAGGATTGTTTCCATTTGAGGGCGTGTCTCTTTCCATCATCCTTATTTCTTCTTGAATGCATCTGGCCAATAATTCATCAGACCCCGGAATCTTGTCATTATTGAGGATGGTAGTGTTGAACACAATCCCAATCTCTTGTAAGGCCCCCGAAGGCAATAAGAGAGAGCTCTCTCTCACCAGTGACTTCACCAATAGATAGGAGGTCATTCTTGATCTCGGTAATCCTCATGAAATAGGATTGGATGAATTCTCCTCTATCCATCTTGATATCTTTCAACTTGTTCTTGAGAAAGAGAATTTGATTTGCATTTTTTACTTTGAACTTTCCAACCAGCTTTTCATACATCTCCTTAGATGCTTCCAAATCAGAAATATAGGCAACCAAAGGATTATGAATAGAATCAACAATAATCTTCTTAGCTTTAACCTCACCTTTCTTGTACTTTGTTTGTGCAACTACGGATACATTTGAAGGAGGCTCTGCTATTCTTCCTTTGACATAGCCTATAGCATCATTTTCTTCCAATGTCAAATCTAGAGTCATCTTCCATCCATGATAGTCAGATTTGTCTTAATGATGTAGTCGTCATTAGTTCCAAGTCCTTGTCCAACAACTTCTCTTAGTGATTGCTTTTGCTTCACTCTTGCTTGGGCTTTGTCCTCACCTAAGCTCTAACACCATGTTTATTTTAGATAACAATGGTATGTTCTATGCTTTAACACAATTTACTTCAATGTTCCTTTAGTAGCCTAATGACAATTCCAATTATATCCAGTAGCAATCACATTAACTTAAACACATTGACAATAAATGCAGATAGAACATAAAAACATGTGCAGAAGACAAGCCAAGACAAGAGAACACATGATGTGGCGAATGCCAAAGACAAAACCAATGTTGGGAAATCCTTTGATCAAATCTTCTTAGTATTCTTCAATAGTTCAGCAGAGAGAGAGAGTACAAATATCATAAATGCATACCCAAAACAGTCTTGCCAAATCAGCAGTCAATGCAGCCCTAACTAGAAAGTCCATGGTGGTCAAAGTTGACCCAAAAGGTCCTCCAAGTAGCTCGGTCAACAGCAAAAGAATGTGGCCCGTCAAGGGAGTCAAAGTCAACCCAAAATCAGCTCGGTCAACCCAATCAAAGTCTGTTGTTATTTCTGCAGTCAAACAGTCCCCAAACACCTCTAAAATTGTGCCAAAGAATGTGGCCTGCAGAAATTGAAATTCTGCCCACAAAACCGAAGTCAATGCTGGTCAAATACTCCAAGTCAACGTTGGTCAACGCATGCCCTAATCTTTGAAATTTTTGGCCTCCAAAACTAGTCCAGAATTTCATCCTCTTCCACACATGTGAAGTAGAGAGCCTCCAAGTTGTACGAACCAATCAAGAGAAGAGAGAGAAGATGTGATGAGATGAGTGATGTCCAAATGAGAGATGGGTCACTTCTATTTATACACTATGTTGAGGGTGAGGAGACACATCCATTAGGCTTCATGAGCCTACATTTGATTGAGGTCGACCTTGACAATTTGTCCATCAGAAAGAGTAAATTCAAAATTCCATTTTTGCATGTCAGAATGAGATGATCTTAATATCAAAATTGTACCTCTCAAAAAGAGGAATCCAATGCAATAATCATCTCCACCATAGGAGTTTTCCTAAGGTGAAAGTTCGCCCTAGTTACCAATTTTAACAGGAGGGAGACTAGGCAGTTGGATTGCGCAGTTGCACAATTCAAGGAGCCAGGGAGACAGACTACAAACTAGGATTGCGCAATGCGCAGAAAGGGACTAGCTCAGAAAAAAGATTGCGCAATTTTGGAGTTCAGGAGGTTGTTCTTGAGCACTGTGACTGCGCATTGTGTAGTTCCAAGAGGCAAGGGATGAAAGTTGAGGCTTGCAAATGCACAATGCACAGTTCAAAGGGGCAGAGTGAGCTCAGGTTGGTCGGGCATGAAATCTTCCAAAATTTGACTAAGTGTGGGATCAATGAAGCAGAGATGAAACCAAGGTAGGACTTAAACATGATCACACACTCAAAACCATCGACGACACAACATAGAACACTTAGCACTCAGAAACAACATGATCCCCTTAATGCGATGGCAAAACAACAATCCCCTCCAAGTGCGACACTTAAGATACACTTTGCGATGACAGTGACGACACTAATACGACAGTGCATAAAACTTTGGGAATGAGTCTAATACATGTCTATATGATAGATAGGACCCATCAGTGCCAAAGTTGCCTCTTGAAATAGACCAAAACACTGCTTTCACAATGTACGACACTTCCCATGCCAAAAGACGACACTTAGGTTTTCTTCCAAAAGGGACTAGAAAACTTGGAGGATTTACATAGAATAACTCTTACGACTAGGAACAACATCTTGCAAGGTTAGAGTAGGCTCCAAAATTTGGATGTAGGCCAAAATTTTGGAGGGTGTTGTAACAGTGACAACACTTGGCAACGCACTAGTAGGACTCCAACTTCTTTGCCTTGGTCTAACTCTATGTACAAGGTATAGTTCCTCATGAAGTATTGATTCATTGTGTGGATAACTTCAGTTTTCCCACTTAACCTAGTTATGGATGTAGTCCCCTTCATTCCTTTCTTGATTAAACACATTCATAAAGCTAGTTATATCACAATTGCTTCAATTCAGGAGAAGGGTAATATAGTTTGTGAGTTTAAGATAATTAGAGTCTTAATTTTCATCTTTAGTGTTGCTTTGCTGCCAACAGGCCTGGACAATACCCTAGCAGAGTCACTACAGGAACACAAGCATTGCTTTGCTGCTAGGAAGCCTGAACAATACCCTTGGCGAAGTTGCTTGCTTCACCTCTCGGCGCAGGAAGCTTTTCTCTTCTTTCACCCTTATTTATTTTATTTATAAAATTGTGCTAAGGCACTTATTATTTCAATGGGGCAGAAGAGGGATCCCGACTTATTGAGACTAGAAGAGGTTGTTCCTTCAGGGAAGCATATATATAACCTCGGATGTAGGTTTGTTCGTTAAAGATTTTCCCCTTGTCCTTCTTTACTTAATTGGATCAGCATGCAAAACACCGAAACATTACAAAACCAGGCTTAGAAACGAGGTTCCTATAATAGATATGAATATCATGGTTCTACACAAAGCTCTCCTCACAAAAGGATTTTATTTTCCATCGAAACATCATTGACTGAAAGATATGGACCAAGATAAAGAAGAACTGAATGATGGCCAAATGTTGTAGTGTCACAAGCCCTTTTCATTTTGCCACATGCATTGGAACCAAACAAAACAATTTCAAAAGGTTTTATTCACAAGGACGGCACAAAAACAACGGAAATGACTCAACATGATAGAAACAAACAAACTAAAGACACAGAAGAAATGTGTACATAGAGTAGGGGCACAACCCTAGACTGCTATTGAAAATATTGTTTCAAATCTTGGCCATTGACAGGAAGAGAATCCATCTTCCCATCTAAGGATTGAAGACGATAAGTGTAGTGGCCAAGCTTGTCATGAACAACATATGGTCTGATCCATAGGGATTGGAATTTAGTGTGCTTCCCCTTCTCTTCATGAGCTTTATCCCACTTCAATACTAAGTCTCTCGCACTGAACTCCTTTTCCCCGACAGACTTCTTATCAAACCATCACTTGATACGATTATGATGAGTGGCAATTTTTTCTTTAGCTTTCCTCCTTTCTTCCTGTAACTTCAAAAGAGTGTTTATCCTACTTTGAACCGTAAGGAAAGGCTTATCCTGAGACTCTTGAGAGAGTTGAAGGGTTGGGAGATATATGTTCAGAAGTAGGATGGCTTCTTTCCCATACACCAAAAAGTAAGGAGAAGTTTTCAGAGAGGGTTTAGGGTAACACGATCATCCCATAGAGCATTCACCAAAGCATTGTGCTAGTTCCTTTATTCAAAGTAAACAGTTTTCTTGATAATGCGAATTAGATTTTTATTGGTTGACTCAACAAGACCATTACCCTGTGGATAATAGTTAGATGAATGTTTCAAAACAATGTCATTTTCTAATGCAAAATCATAAAGTTTAAGCGATGAGAAATAAGTTGCATTATCGAAAACAAGTGACATAGGAATGCCAAACCTGGTGATGATCCTCTGTCTGAGAAAAATTGATGGCTTCCTGTTCATTCACTTGTTTGAGAGGAATTTCTTTTGTCCACTGTGTGAAATAGTTTGTAGTAGTTAGTATGTATTGATGTCGCTTCGATGAGTGTGGGAAGATTTCGCCAATGACATCCAATCCCCATTGTTGAAAAGGCCCTTCTACAACAATGGGCTGCAATGGGGTCACTGACTTTCTATCACAACCAGCACATTTCTGACAAACTGGACACTTGTAGGCGTAAGCATGAGCATCCTTGAAAAGTGTGGGCCAATAGTAATTGGGCCACATGATCTTGTGTGCAGTAGTATCACCTGTGCAATGTCCACCGGTTGGTCTATTGTGAAGATCTCATAATACCATTTCTGAATTAGGTGCTTCCAAACATCTGAGCAGGACCCCATTATGGTGCTTTCGAAAAAGTATTTTGTGTACCAACTAATATGATTGAGCTTTGAGCTGAATTGCCCTCTTGTCATACCGATAAGTGTGAGGGCAAGGCTCCATGCTCAAGATATTGTTGCACATCCTCATACCAAAAGGTGGATGCATCAATAGGGGTAGCTTGCTCAATGTTATCCATTTCAATCTCCTGCTCCCACCCTGAAGACTCTTCTTCTGGTGTATTAACCACTTATGTCATGAGTTGGCATAGAACATGGCCTTTTATAGTATGAACTGGCTTAAATTCAAGATCATACTCTTGCAAGCTTGTCACCCAGTTGACCTTTATTTCACCCAGTTCTTGTTGAACAAACAGCCATATGACCATTCGGTGAGGCACAAAGATAATGACATGATTTTTCAGAAGGTATGGCCTGAAATGTTTCACCGCCTTATACACTGCATAAGCTTGCTTATCAATGGTGGGGTAGTTTAACTCAGGTCCTTGCAAGCTAGCACTCATGAATGATATGGGCCGCTCATTACCTTGATCATCCTTTTGCGTGAGAATGGTTGCAAGAGAAGTATCAAAAGCGAAAGTATACAACAAGAAATATTTGCCGAAATTTGGACTATATAGTATTGGAGCTTCAGCTATTGCTTACTTGATATAGCTGAAGGCATCCTTTTCCCTTTTATCCCACTTATAACTTTATAAGTTGCATCCTTCTTAATCATCTCTTGCAATGGTTTTACTATCTGTGCATAATCAGAGATGAACTTATGGAGGAAATTGGTTTTCCCTAGGAAGGATTGCATTGCAATCTTGTTCACCAAAGGTAATTTGAGTGTTAGATTTGACCCATTCTGGGTCCACTTAAATTCCACTCTTTGCAATTATAAGGCCCAAGAGATTTCCCTCGAACACTCTGTAGATGCTCTTCTTAGGATTTAAAGATATACCGTATTTGTGACATCGCTCAAAAATCTTCCTCAAATGATGCAAGTGGTCGGATCTTTTCTTTGAAAATATTGTCACATCATCCAAGTAAACCACAACACTTTATCTAATCAAACCGCAAAAAGCGATGTCCACATCCCGTTGGAATGTAGCTCCTGTGTTAATAAGCCCAAAAGGCATTTGTTTGGACTCAAAGGTACCCCACTTGGTCCTTAAAGTGGTCTTGTGTCTATTAGGTTCCGCTACTAGAACCTGGTTGTAGCAAGAAAAATCGTCTAGCAACGAGAACATCTCCGACCCTAATACCGTTTGTAGAATTTTTTCAATTGATGGCACGGGGTAGTTATGTTGAGAAATCTAGGGCAATGATAATTAGCAAATTTCTCTTCCTGATAATTTCTTGTGATATGATTTTACTTCTTGTATTATGATCTTCTCTTCGTTATATTATTAATGTGTTCTTTTCATCAGGACAATTACCAAATAAACAATAGAAGACAAGAGACACAATATATAGGCTTGTTAGTCAGGGCCAAAACCTCTCACTCCTTTAGAGGAAAACCCAATCAGAAATTCTTCTTATAGATCTTCAATTAACGAATATCAAGACCATGACAAAGATCCTTGACTCTAGAATCCTCCAAGACCCTTGTCACTAACCTTGATGTTCTACCTCTTCCCTTACTCGGCTTCCTTCTTCTCTTGAACTACTCTTCTCGACTTCCTCTAGAGAATCTCAGTCTCTATCATTCCACACTGCTCTTCTCAGCTCCCTCTAAAGAATCTCGATCTCTACTGCTCTTCTCGGTTTACCCAGAGAAACTCGGTCACCTCGGTTAGCCCAAGACCAGAAACCCTAGAATAGAGTTTCTCCTCGGCTTCCTTATTGTGAGATCTATGCCCAAACAAGGTCCCAGTAACAAGCTCTACTTTGATCTTCTCTTGATGCCTTCGGTCCTTCTTCATTCACACGTGGGAGAGTATATGACCCAAGATAAGAACCCCAGAAGAATATTCGTTATCCCTTCTTTGCACTTCTGCTTGTAGGCTCTTCTTCGCACTTTTCTTGTAGGCTCTTCTTCGCACTTCTCTTCACCGAATTGCTTGCTCCTAAGTGAGGTTGAGTGTGGCTATTTATACACACTATCTCATGTCCCTTAGGTCGACATGATCATTAGGAGGAAGGCTGACATCATCTAGTAAGTTCTTCATTCGTTGTAGGCCGACTTGAAGAGGATAAGTGACAAGGTCTTCGAAGAATACTTTTCATAGACAAGTGTGACTCTATACAATGTGTAACATGACTTCATTACATGGCAATGACTCTTTTATTCTTTTATGACTAGATGACAAAATTCCTAAAGGCTTTCAATGAGAGCCTTAACTCAAAAATAAAATCTCTTGCTCATGAAACCCATGATGTAAGCATTACAATATTTTATTTTCTTCTTTACATCTCTTTACATAAAATCACAATTACATGTCATTATGAAGACCGAACCTAGTTAAACTTTTCAATACTCCCTCTTAACTAGGGAGGTATTCATAATGGTACTTGGTCATTCTTAATTTGAAGAATTTCTCATAAGAAGAATCAGATTGGTAACCCATTTGTTTAGCATCATATCAACCAGCATTGTCACAGAGCAAGGCCTTGACTAATAGCTCTATCTCTTCACAAGATCTAAGCTCAATGCCGACGAGACCAATGATTTATAAACACTCTCATCATTGTCTCTCTCGAAACATACCCCACTCGAGTTCTCAGGGTGTGTTCCAATAGTACTATTCTTATCTTTGATTCCCAGTCCTCAAAGAATATCAGTCCTCCACGACTACTCTTATCTTGGAAGCCCTATCTCATCCTCAAATAGTATCGGATGCTAAATGATTACCCAATCCTCTCATTCTGTCTTCCCAAGTGAAGACTAGCATAATGTGTCTACCTCTCCCTCTCAATTAGGGAGGACATATCTATTCCAATAAAGGAATTTACTCATTCCTTGATAAGGAATGTACCTAAGCTCCCTCTTGGCTTAGGTATTTCCAAGTTTCTTCCAAGTAAGAAACTTTCAAGGCTCCCTCTCAATTAGGGACTTTTAGCAGCTTCTCAGGTGGAGATGATGGGACAACCAGCTGCTTGAAGAACTCCTTTCTTTGATGTCATGAAATTCTTTGTCACGGAGTCTTCTTCTTTTTGGAACTTCTTCATAGGGCACATACCATCCATCACTTTCATTCATGAGTCAGTCATGTCATCATTCCTTTCATCAGAAAGTGATCCATTAGTCTACATCTGGCCTTGCTTCATGTTATGTTGCCTTCATCATGTTATCTTCTTTGGAAGGATCTTACATCCTTCTACATTGTTCTCATGGAAGACATCCATAGTTCTTCCCTTCGGCAGCCCTGCATAAGCTCATCCAGATACTAGTTCATAAATAAGAAATGAACACTTGAATCATAATTACCTTTGTGATGGTCTTTCATCATGACATCTTCTTGTAGGTATCAGCGTCCTGCATATATGTTGACACATCTCCCAAAGATATCCATTGCCAAGGGTCTTCATCTTTTCCAGACTTCCATCAGAGTCTTCATATCTTTCCAGGAGATTTCCTAGTCAAATCTTCTTGGTCTTCTGGATGTTGATTGCCTTTACCATGGTCGCACATCTCACAATCTCTTCCTTCCTTCCTTCACACATTTCATTTCATTCCCAGGAACTTTCAATCAAAGTTCCTCAATTGTAGTTAATTGTCTCATGCTCCATATGAGGACATATTATATTGATTTCATCTAATTAAATATGTGAACCATGCATTCTTGCATCCCTTTGAGGGAGGAGATACATTCGTTGATCATGCCTTAGTGATCCTTGTTGTCTGCAACCATATGACATGACTTCCATGATATCAAATGTGAGCATACATACCTCATCTTTCTTTTGAATCATCCGGACTTCCTCTTCTCAACTTCCTCGAGAGAATCTCAATCTCTATCCTTCCACATTGCTCTTCTTAGCTCCCTCTAGAGAATCTCGGTCTCTACTGCTCTTCTCGGCTTACCCAGAGAAACTTGGTCTCCTCGGTTAGCCCTAGATCAAAAACCCTAGAATAGAGTTTCTCCTTGGCTTCCTTATTGCGAGATCTATGCCCAAACAAGGTCCCAGTAACAAGCTCTACTTCGATCTTCTCTTGATGCCTTCGATCCTTCTTCGTTCACACGTGGGAGAGTATATGACCCAAGACAAGAACCCCAAAAGAATCTTTGTTATCCCTTCATCGCACTTCTGTTGGTAGGCTCTTCTTCGCACTTTTCTTGTAGGTTCTTTTGTGCACCTCTGTTAGTAGGCTCTTCTTCGCACTTTTCTTGTAGGTTCTTCTTCGCACTTCTCTTCACCGAATTGCTTGCTCCTATGTGAGACCAAGTATGGCTAGTTATACACATTTTCTCATGTCCCTTAGGCCGACATCATCTAGTAAGTTCTTCATTCATTGTAGGCCGACTTGAAGAGGATAAGTGACAAGGTCTTGGAGGAATACTTTTCATAGACAAGTGTGACTCTATACAATGTGTAACATGACTTCATTACATGACAATGACTCTTTTATTCTTTTATGACTAGATGACAAAATTCCTAAAGGCTCTCAATGGGAGCCTTGACTCAAAAATAAAATCTCTTGCTCATGAAACCCATGATTCAAGCATTACAATATTTTATTTTTCTTCTTTACATCTCTTTACATAAAAACACAATTACATGTCATTATGAAGACCGAACCTAGTTACACTTTTCAACAAGTTATACTTGTCTAAAGCCCAGTTCAAATTGCGAAAATCAACACAGACGTATTTCCCCAGAGTTCTTTCTTATCGAAACTAGATTAGAAACACATGTCGAACGACGAACTTCGAATATGATCTGAGCATCTAGCAATTTTCTGAGCACTTTTTGAATGAGGGGTTCAAGCATAGGGTGAAATTTTCTCAATTTCTGTTGAAAAGGCTTTACCCCTTCTTTGATGGGAATCACATGTTGGATTATCCGTGTGTCGTAAGTTTTCAGATCATCGTACATCCATGCGAATACATCTCGATATTATTTAAAGAGGCAGATGAAAGCTTGCCTCTCTTGAGGTGTGCAACAAGTACCGAGATTTACATCCTTCGTATCTTCTTTTGTGCCGAGATTCACTTGTTCATGTGACAGAGTAGCACTGTGATTCTTCGCATTAACAGCTCCCTTGAAGCGATTTTGCAGGTCGTACAACTTTTCCAAAGATACCACACCCTTGGGCATGGGATTTCCTTTATTTGCTTGAGTTGATCCTTACAATGATTTCTCGTGCTCGTATTCATCAATGGTTGCATCCTTGAACACATCAGCATTCGCCATAAAGTCCAGTATCTGTTGGTCATCATTAAAAACATGAAAGTTAGTAATATTGTTGGGCACAGATGGTCTATAAATAATTTCAATTGAAAAGTCATCCTTTAAAAGTGAAAACCTAGCAGTAGCATTAGCTAATGTATCAGCAGCAGCATTACGAATTCAAGGAACATAATTTATATTGAAATCTTGGAAATGCGAAATCAAATGCCATACCTCTTGCTGATAATTTCTGAGATTGGGTGACACACAATGTATTGTATTTCGGTCATGCAACAATTTTTGAGTCACCTATTGCTTTGAGTGCTTCAACCTTGAGGTCGATGGCTTTCTTTAAACCCAAAATGAGCACTTCATATTCAACAACATTGTTAGTGCACTCAAATTCCAAGCGACAAGAGATCAAATGTTTGTTTTGTTGTTGGTCTATTAAAATACAACCAGCTCCAAAATCATCTTGTGTCTTCGAACCATCAAAATACAATGTCCAAATGTTAGAAGTACTAGAGTTAGTTCCTACACTGATACTATTTACATCTATTGTACAAGAGTCATTTGCACCAATTGGATTTCGAGGAAGGAGTTCCAACTGTGTATCTAGTGGGATGGGTGAAGGTTGTGCTAGATAACATCCATGATCTACTTCCAGAAAACAATTTCCGAAAATAATATTTGCAAAGCCAGCTGGCTCGTTTTGTCCCTCAGGTGGTGTCACGGTATATTTAATATAGAGCTCACCTTGTCCAATCACTTGTCAAATACCCTTGCAGCTTACTGGACCAATCTTTGCTCAAAAGTAAACCATAGGCTTCGAGAATGTCCACAATAACAATGTTTATGTATTGGTGAACTCTATGGTCTAATGATAAACGAATGATGACATTGCTACCAATTGCCTGGAATAATGATCTGTCCAGTTGTATGATCCGGGCCTTTGTCTTTTCCCATTTACAATTAATTTTCTTGGCAACTGATAATGGCATGACATTCACGGATGCACCAGAATCAACCAAGCAATTATGGACATTATAATTAAAGATTTCAAATGTTAAAAGAAACGGGGGCAGAGAGTCTTAGAATTTAAATTGATAGCATTCACTACAAACTCGATGATGTCATGAGAGTTACCGGACATAACTTGAGAAGCAAAAACTTCCTTATCTGTCAAAGAGTGCAATGAGAGTGCTTGGATGATCAATTCTCGCTGTCTCATTATCTTCGCAAGCTCAAAGATTGAAATGTTGGCACGAGCTCTTTTCATGTATTCAACAATGTTGTAATCAATACTTTCATTCTTAACAAGTTGTGCTGACGTATCGGGTGGTGTACTTTTATTTGAAGCTTCAGGAGTGGTGGACTTGTTCTTGTGGTTGTTGGCAGAAGTGTTCTTAGAAGCGGGAGCAGCTCCGTACTTGTTCTGCACATTTTGAGTTGGATTGAAAGGTGCTAGAATTCTTCTCAACAACCGCATTTTAAGCTCTTGCTCAGAGATAGGTCCTTTACTCCTCAAGTTGTATCGATCAGTTGTTTGTTGAGGAAGAGCTTCACTCACTGATGGTTCATCATCACTTTGCTTGTCAGCGTTGTATATGACATGAAATGCATTCACTGAGTGTCCAACACCCGAACTTTCCTTGGCCACAGTAGGTTCATTTGCTTCTTCACTCTGCTCAAGTTGTTCATCTGCTAGCAAAGTATCTATGAAGTTGGTCATCATAGCAGTCATGTTATGATTCCATTGGGGACATGTTTTCTCTAAATGCTTCTCTTGATGGAAAGTGCAATAGTTATCCATTCCCAACTTTCAACATTAAACATTGAATTAGAGCTTTGAGCAGATTTAGCTGGTTGAGAATTGTTATTCTTTTTGAAGAAAGGCGGCTTAGAGAACTTGTTGTTGGTGGTTGCCTCACTTGACCTCCTCTTTAATTCAGATACTTCATTTGTGAGCAACTTCAAAGACTTGGTCAAGCTTTCCATATCAAAAGAATCTTTCTCCTTAGCTTTGGCAGAAGAGGCTTGAGTTTTCTTACCAGTTTCCTTGGAGTCTTTAGGATCGTCAGGGTCTTCAATGACTCCAATAGAACGCAAATCCTTTTCAACAACAAGAGCTTCTGCAAAGTTTAAAGCCAAAGTCTCTTTTGTAGCTCTTTTAACGAACACATAAATGTTAGTTGGCAAGGGATTTGTATAATAATCTTCTGTAATTGAATTGCGCAGTTGCACATCCGCGAGGAACTTGTTCAACAAGCAAGTAAATCTTTGGTTGAAATCTCACTCTTTCCCTGTCCCCCATTTTGAGATTCCCAAGTTCTTTTAATAACATGGTGAGAGTTTTATCATCAACAAACTTTTCCAAAAACAGCTTCTTAAACTCCTTCCAACTATGGATTGAATTGGTCGAGAGACTATGATACCATACTGACGCTCTTTCACTGGAGGGAAACGAAAGTGAGCCTTTAAGAGAAAAGTAATAGTACCATTCTAATAAAAACACACGAGCATATATATATGAAAGAATCGTTAATCAACTAGCGAAATAGTTCACATAGAAGTAACAATCGTTAAAACAAGTACAACACACATTCAATAAGATAAGCACCAAAGCCACCGAAATAGTTCAATTTCTTTAGTATGAAATAACAACATATACCACAAACATTCAAAGAATAGTCTTACAACATTTACAATATATGCATGAAAGTGTGTTGGCTCAATGAACTTCAAGTATTAAGTGAAAGTTCTAACATACATCAATACAAAGAACGCCACTAGCTCCAATAGAGGAGTGTTAGAGCTACCACTCGCTCTCCAAAAGAACTATCTTCCTCACTAATGCCTAGTTGGAGAAGCCAAGGTGAAAAGTCTTTTGCTTGAGCTATGAGGGTGCATATATAACAAATGAGGTGACTCTCCACCTTCCCTATGACTCTTGATCTCCCCTCATGACTCTTGAACTTCCATATGATTGAATTGTCATGAGACTCTTTGACTTTTACATGACTTTTCACAATCTATAGGTGACTCTTGGACTTCCACTTTACTTTACATTTCTCATTTATTGAAATTACACGATTACATCCATAAATGATGTGGCACATGATCACTCATATGACTCTTGAAATGACACTTTGACAAGACATGACTTGACATTGATGACATGGACTTGTTGATGATGTGTCAGTATCAAGCTTCTTCTCTTGCTGCTATCTTTGTGTCTTCATGAAAGATGTTGCATGGTCTTCCTCTTCCTCCTCCAAAAGGCTTGAAGAGGAGTCTTCACTATGATCTTGATCTTCTAGCTTTTGTCGCAATCTAGTGTCCCTTCATCTTCTTGTTCAATGATCATCTTGTCTTCACAGCTTCCAAGTGTCTTCTAGCATAGTCTCCTTCTCCTCTTCTCTGAGCATCATCCTGTCATGTCAAGATGTAATACCTGCAAGTGAAATCTAGTCATGACAAAACAACACTAGTCCGGAAATCTCCTAGTCTAACTTTCTTCATGAGGATCATCGATTGGCCTAGAACTGGGTACTGGACAAGGAGGAAGGCTCAGGGATTGTGCAATGCACAGTTCCAGTCTTCCAGAGGACAAGAGTGAGGGACCGAGGCTTGCAACTGTGCAATGCACAATTCTAGAGGGCTGAGAAGTAGGATTGCGCTATTGAGGGTCACATTGAGGCAAGCTTGCCCACTGTAACTGCGCAATGCGCAATTTTGGAGGGAGACTAGGCAGTTGGATTGCATAGTTGCACAGTTCAAGGAGCCAGGGAGACAGATTGCAAATTGGGATTGCACAATGTGCAGAAAGAGACTTGTTGGGAGGAAATATTACATAATTCTGGAGGTTAGGAGGTTGCTCTTGAGCACTGTGACTATGTAATGCGTAGTCCTTGGAGGCAGTGATTGTGCATTGCACAATTCTAGGAGGAAAGGGTTGCAAGATGAGGCTTGCAACTGCACAATGCGTAGTCCTTGGAGGCAGTGATTGTGCATTGCACAATTCTAGGAGGAAAGGGTTGCAAGATGAGGCTTGCAACTGCACAATGCGTAGTTCAGAGGGGTAGAATGAGCTCAGGTTTGTCAGTCATGAAATCTTCCTAAATTTGACTAAGTGTGGGATCAGTGAGGCAGAGATGAAACCAAGGTAGGACTTGAACATGATCACACACTCAAAACCATCAACAACACAACATAGAACACTCAGCACTCAAAAACAACATGATCCCTTTAATGCGATGACAAAACAACAATCCCCTCCAAGTGCGACACTTAAGATACACTTTGTGACAACAGTGACGACACTAGTACGACAATGCATACAACTTTGGGAATGAGTCTAATACATGTCTATATGATAAATATGACCCATCAGTACCAAAGTTGCCTCTTGAAATAGACCAGAACTCTGCTTTCACAATGTACGACACTTCCCATGCCAAAAGATGACACTTAGGTTTTCTTCCAAAAGGGACTAGAGAGGATTTACATGGATTGACTCTTACCACTAGGAACAACAACTTGCAAGGTCAGAGTAAGCTTCGAAATTTGGATGTAGGCCAAAATTTTGGAGGGTGTTGTAGCAGCAACAAGAGGTCCTCATCATCACCTTTTTGTTGGCCACCCTGTAGAGACTCCTCTCAAATCTCCTCCTCCATGAAGTGATCCCACAACCTCTCCCAATCCAGAACTCATGCCACAATACCCTTGACGAAGGTAGCCCATGGCTTTGTGAAACTATTCAAGCCATCCTCATCAACTACTCTTCTGACATGGCCTCCCCAACAGTAGCCAATTCATCACAAACCTATGTGATCTTGGTGAGATAAGATGTTAATCTAAACTGGACATCTTGTTGCTCTTGAGCTTCTCCCTCGACACCATTTTCTTTTTGTGATTGTCACTGTGGTGCAACTTTGTCAAAGCCCCCCACATTTCCTTGGTTCTTTTCTTTCCAGAAAGATGAGGAATCACATGATCCTTTACCCCATCTAGAATGATCGTCCTAGGTTTCACGTACTTTTGGTTATGGGCATCCAGTTGTGTAGCATCAGTGGGAAAGGTGAATCACTGATTTGCAAAATCCCAGATCCCATTCTCCATCAACACCAATGCTATCATCTCCTTCCAAGGACTGTAGTTGGATGGACCCTCCAACCGGTCTTTAAACTTCAGCGTAGTTGCAACCATCCTTACAACCTCCAAATGAAATACTCGACCCAACACAATATAATTGTTGGAAAATGCCCACGGGGCTTTGGATTGACGGTGAATGGGTGCGCTGTTAAGGCACTCCTTGCGATAGGTCACTGGTTCAATTCCCCGTGGGTACTTAGTTTAGTCTTAACCTAGAAAAAAAAAAAATATAATTGTTGGAAAATAATTATTTTGTTGCTACCCCTATGCCAAAATCGATCTTCCTTCTCGTCGATGTTTATTGCTCTAATACCATGTTAATTTCCCAAAACAAAATCTAATTTAAATTCTTAGTAATTTATTTTATCCATAGAAAATTTATTCACCCAGTAAATTATTTTAGTAAAAATTGTTGAATAAAAATACAATGGTATTTTAACTTAAATAATTTGCAACAGAAATTTAAATAGAAAATCAGTCACAAACATAGAAAAAATTTCACCCTCCAAATTCTTCTTTAATTTTTATTCCTCAAAAAATTAAGGGTTCCCTTAATAGGCAAAACGACCCTCATAGAATAAATAGAAAATACAGCCAAATAGAACCTGAAAGGACTATTCTTGTCCTTCCCCTTCCCCTTCTTCATGTTCGGACATTGACCTATGTAATGGCCAAATTTATGACATGCAAAGCATTTTACTTCGTTCATGTCTTTCTTCTTTTCAGCTCCTAAGGTAGTCTATCCTTTGGAATTCTTCTTGGTCTTTCCATTGCTTTTCTTTGCTTGACTAGCATGGGCAAGGTTCTCATTATCACCTTTTTGTTCGGCACCAGGTAGAGACTCCTCACGAATCTCTTCCTGGATGAAGTCATCCCACAACCTATCCCAGTCTGGAAGTTTCTCTAGTGCCACAGTACCCTTAATGAAGGGAGCCCATGGCTTTCTGTGTTGAGAAATCTAGGCGCAGCTAAATTAGGTGATTTCTCTTATTTGGATAATTGTTTGTGATGTTCTTTTACTTAACTTGGTGTTCTTGTTGTTAACTTCTTCTTTCACTTGATTATCATTGTGTTTTCAATCATCAAACAACTATCAAGCAATGAAGATCAATGAGACAAGAGGACACAAAATGTAGGCTGCTAGTCAGGGCCAAAACCTCTCCTCTTGAGAGGAAAACCCACAAGAATTCTTCTCTTCTTTTAGATGAATCAAACGACGAATTCCAAGACCTATGACCCTTGACAAAGACCCCTCCAAGACCAAGTCAACCTTCCTTCTTGATAAGCTTTCCTTACACAGGCTACAACAACAAATTTCGACCTTCCAACAACTTTCCTAGCAACTTCAATCCTAACAACTTCTCCAGCAACTTCAGAATTTCGTTGTACATGAGAGAGAGAGAGACCCAAGAACTTCGACTTTTAGCATCCTTCTTGAACTTCGCTTTCCTTAGGACTTCTTCTTTTTAAGATTGAACTTTTTCATTTGCTTCTTCGTTTGTGTTGTATGTATCCTTCAAATGAGGTCGAATGCCTCTTATATATAGGATTTCCAAGGCTACGAATTGCCTCCATGAGGCCGACTTGATCTTTCATGTAGGCCAACTAGGTTGACTTGTCTTGGAGGGTCTTTTATGACTCAAATAAATTTCTTTTACATAATACAAGATGGCCAAAGGGGTCTTACATATTACAATGACTCAATTGACTCCTAGACTTTATGACAAAGCCCTAGAAGCACTCAATGGGTGTTTGACCTACAAATAAAATAATCTTGAGCATGAAACTCATGCTACAAAATAATAATAATAAAATTTATTTTTCTCTTTTCATCAAATACATAAAATCATGAATACATTAGACATTATGAAGACCGAACCTAGTTACACTTTTCAACACTCCCTCTTAACTAGGGAGGTATTCATAATCCATATAAGGTACTTGGACATTCTCATACTGAAGAATTCTCATAAGAAGATTAGGATCGGTAAACCATCTCATAAGCAATAATTTCAGCTTATATCATTGCATCTCATCATATCAACCAGAATTGTCACATAGCAAGGCCTTGACTTATAGACCCCATCCAGATGTTCACAAGGTATGTCCTTCAAGGACCATTCCTGTCTTGGCATTGTTCAAGAATGTAACGAGGTTTGACCTTCATTATTGTACTTGAGTCAAATATGATATATTTCTAAAGCAAAAAGATTTTTTATTATTATTAAATTGACTTGTTAAAGCATGGGTTTCATGCTTGGGTCAATTATAGGTCAAGCCTCCATTGTAGGCTTTAGGTTGTTGTCAAAGTCATTTATTGGTCAAAGACTCCTCCATCAAGTCATCCTCTTCAACAAAGTCATCAACTCAACCTCTTCATCAAGTCTTCATCAAGTTAGCCTCTTCAAGTCGACCTCAAATAAATTATCTTCAAGTTGGTTTCCTCAATATACTCATGTCGGCCTAAAACAAAGACACACCTCTTCACAAAGTCATGTCGGCTTATTTATTGTGGGAAACTACTATAAATACAAGTGTGAGGACTTCGCATAAATTACAGTCAAGCAGTTCGGATCATCTTTGAAATTCGAATATCACAGAGATTCTTTCGATGCAATCACAGTGAGAAGTTTGGATCTCAGTAAGGTAGTTTTGGTGCAATCTCAGAGAGGAAGTTTCGGTGCAATCACAGTGAGAATTTCGGTCTATAGGAGCTCGGATTAGGCACAGGAATGATCTCGTTGCTACCACAGTAAACACAGTTTGGTGTTTCAGTGCTACCACAGTTCCATGCTATTACAAGATGGTTTCGGTGCTACAATGACAAGGTCTATCACAGTGAAGATGTTGCTACAATGACAAGTTCTAGGTGTAGTAAAGAAGGTTTCAGTGCTGCCAAAGTGACAAGGTCTAACAGTGAGATGGTTTTGTTGCTATCACAGTGATAAGGACTCAGTGCTCTCATAGTTACAAGGATGACTTGATGGAGGATGTCTTGGGTCTGGATTGTAAGGGTCTTGGTCGTCTCATCTAGAATCTACTGAAGGACGAATTTTGACCAAGTTTTCCCCAAGAGTGGGGTTTTGCCCTGGCAACGTGCCTACATCCCTACATCTTGTGTTCTCTTCTATTTATCGCTTGGCATTAATCTTGACGATAAGAAAAAGACAATTTGAAAGAATAAATAATAATAATGAAAAACTTCACAAGATAATGTCATAATAAGAGAAATCGTGTAACTGCCACCCTTTGGATTTCTAAACATGGTTTCAAAGCGAAGGTCATGATCAAAGGTAGTTTAGAGATCACTTGTACATCTTTGAAGTATTCTCATTGAAGGTTTTGTTTGCATTTATATTGAAGAGCAAGTCAGAAGGATTCAAAGGCATCTTAAAAGGTATAGTGAGACAGTTCGGTCTTTTCAGAAAATGGGTAATCGAGCTCGGTACAAGTTTAGAAAACAATCAACGTCAATCACTGTGTAGGAGTTCGGATCATCTTAGTTCATGGAAAAGGCATTGATAAAACAAGTATAGCAAACAGTTCAGTAATGACAAGTTCAGATTAAACTCAGAAAAGGAGTTTTTTTATATAAATCACAGTCATGTTATAAAAGAGATTTCAGACTCAGTGATGCATGGTTAAAGCACTGATATAAGCGCTAACACATTGCTATGATAAGATCGAAACAGTGAGAAATTTCCATTTATTACAGTGAAGAGAACTCAGTGATCACAGGACTGAAGGTTTGTGAGTATAATCATTGTTTGGGCTATATCCACAATACCATTCTACAGTGTCATCATTAAAGAATTGTGTCACTCCTACAATAACGAAGATTAGGATGATACTACAAGTTTATGGACACTATTGCTATGTGTTTATCACCCATACAGAACCAAAGTATAAGGCACCTTAATGAACTAAGTCATCACATAGAGAATCTGAAGTTTGTCCTATGGAAAATGAAATTGATAGTCTAAGGAACCAGCTTGAATAAAGGACTCTTTGAAGATCTGAGTATAAGGAACAAAGTATTACGACAACAAGTCTAATAAGTAATCAAAAATAGAGGTATGTAATCACAAGGTACGTATGTTCATGAGTTTTTAGATTTGCAATATATCTAATATTAAATGATTCTTGTTTATAGCTAGTCTAGGGTAAAGATTGTAATCCCTAGATAACATATATCCTTATCTTCTAGAGTTTACAAGTAATCTAGGATTTTAAACAAAAGTCCTTGATTAAAGAAGGAATAACTTTTTATAGGATTCCATCCTCCATGGTTATTTAGGAAATCTAACTTAAGAAATTAAATCCGTTCTTGGTATCACATGGTTCGCTTGTAAGTATGCATTACAGGTATAGAAGATCATGGCTTACACTTCAAGAAATTCCTACAAGGATTGTCAAGAAACATCTCCAAGTATGTCTTAGAAAATTCTCTTTATCTTATTTTGAAATTTGTGTTGTTACTAACATTGTTATGTCTAGCTATATTGAATCATAATGATTCTTGTTTTGGTGATTCATCATTTGATAAATCTACCCTCCTCATATTCTTAATTGATTTTATAGAACCCTAGACATGTTCTCTGGAAAACCCTGACCAAAGGGTATGCTAATGTTAATGTCTGAAACCCTAAAGGCTAAAATTGCTTAGGGATATTGGGAAATGCATTTGAAGTTTTTGTTGATGATGTCATGTTTGGGGTTTTGATATGATCATGAAAACTATAACTTGTTAGGGTTGAAATGATGTTGTCTGAAATCCCGAACCTTTGAAGTTTTGGTATAATGGGGTTTGCTTTGTTATTTTATGAATCCTTAGATCTTTAGGGTTTGGTTGGGCCTATAAGTAAAACCTTTGATGTGTAATGTAAGATCTTAGGAATGAAGCCCGGATAAAAGAGATCTCCCTAAGATTAAGAGGGAGCCTAGATAGAGGAAATCTTCCTGGTTGAGAGGAAGGGCATAACATAGATGCATTTCGAAGGATATGTTGTTGTATGTGAAGTTGAAAAAGAAAAAAACCGGTTGATAGGCCAATCATATTAGGAAGCAACATCAGGAAAACCTCAAAGGTTTGTGTTTATTTATGAATATGTGAAAGTTTATTATGATTGGGGTTGTGTTTGTACAGGTAAATCTCTCGAAGGTTTTGATAGCATGTTGGTTATCAATCAGTTTGATCGGGAGAGATTTATTGTACTTGATCTGCTGGATCAAGGAGAGGCTTTATGAGTGATGCATTGTCTGGGAGGACATTTGGCCAACACTTTGTGTTGATGTCTAGGTCCCAAAGTAAGAAGGGTGGCGTGGGTCATAGAGCTCTGACCATGGATACGCACCTAGATCCCTGGGTTGATGGTTAGCAAGTAAGCTTGATGGTACCTAGAGAGGCTGAAAGCTTGAGTCCATCTTAGTCCCACCTGGATAGATTGCCCTGGTTAGGAATCTAGTCCGTGGCATTGCAGTGCCTAAATTGTTGAGAGTCCAATGGATAGATTGCCCTGTTCAGGAATCTAGTCCATGGCATTGCGATGCCTAAACCTCTTTGTAGATGATGTGTTTTGAGATCCTCCATGCACCTCTTTGATTATATATAAATATGAATACCTCCCTAGTTAAGAGGGAGTGTTGAAGGAGGTAACTAGGTTCGGTGTTCAATATTGTACTTGAGTCAAATATGATATATTTGTAAAGCAAAAAGAAATTTTATTATTATTAAATTAACTTGTTAAAGCATGGGTTTCATGCTTGGGTCAATTATAGGTCAAGCCTCCATTGTAGGCTTTAGGTTGTTGTCAAATTCATTTATTGGTCAGACTCCTCCATCAAGTCATCAAGTCGGCCTCAAATAAATTATCTTCAAGTCGGCTTCTTCAATATACTCATGTCGGCCTAAAACAGAGACACACCTCTTCACAAAGTCAAGTGTGAGGACTTCGCATAAATTACAATCAAGCAGTTCGGATCATCTCTGAAATTCGAATATCACATAAGTTCTTTCGATGCAATCATAGTGAGTAGTTTGGATCTCAATACGGTAGTTTCAGTGCAATCTCAGAGAGGAAGTCTTAGTGCAATCATAGTGCGAAGTTCGGTCTACAAGAACTCGAATTAGGCACAGGAATGATCTCGTTGTTACCACAGTAACCACAGTTTGGTGTTTCGATGCTACCACAGTTTCGTGCTATTACAAGATGGTCTCGGTGCTACAATGACAAGCTCTATCAGAGTGAATATGTTGCTACAATGACAAGGTCTAGGTGCAGTGAAGAAGGTTTCGGTGCTACCAAAGTGACAAGGTCTCACAGTGAGATGGTTTCGTTGCTATCACAATGATAAGGACTTGATGGAGGATGACTTAATGACTTGATGCAGGATGTCTTTGGTCTAGATTGTAAGGATCTTGGTCGTCTCATCTAGAATCTACTACAGGACAAATTTTGACTAGGTTTTCCCCAGGAGTGGGGTTTTGCCCTGGTAGCGTGCCTACATCTTGTGTTCTCTTCTATTTGTTGCTTGCCATTAATCTTGATGATAAGAAAAATACAATTCAAATGAATAAATAATAATAATGAAAAACTTCACAAGATAATGTCATAATAAGAGAAATCATGTAATTGTCACCCTTTGGAATTCTCAACAGGGTTAACACATCCTCAAGGAATTTCCTCTTTGACTACTCTTACCTATTGGATGCCCTACCACATCCTCAAAGAGTATCGGAATTCAAATGTTTACCAAATCCTCCATTCTTTCTTTGTAATATGAAGACAAGAATGATGTGTCTGTCTCTCCGTCATGGTCTTCACTAAGACTTACAGCTGATAGTTCTGGTCTAGTGCATGACACATGAAGTAGAAAACCATATTCATCACGTCCTCTCAACCAAGGAGGATTTAATCATTCCTATAAAAGGAATATACCCAAGCTCCCTCTTACCTAGGGACTTGTTACCAACAACAACTATCTTCTCTTCAGTGGAGATCATGGTACTATTAGTTGCTTGTAGGGCTCCTCCTTTCAGCATCATATCATGAACTTCAACTTCTTCGTAGGGCATCAGCGATCTTCTACATCACTTTCTCTTCAACAAATCATAGTGTTGAACCAATAGTCATGTCATCCTTCTCTTCATCAGAAAGTGATCTTATAGTTCACATTTGGCTTTCCTTCATACATCTACCTCTACCAAGTCATGTTTCTTTCAAGATCTTTCATCCATTCTCATGAGTACTAGTTGTAGGTGACATCTACAACTCTCTTTCGGTAGCCCTGTTTCAACCCAACCAGATGATTTCTCAAAAATCAAAGTTACCTTTTTATGATGGCCTTTCGTCATGACATCATCTTCTAACATCAACATCCTACACATGTATGAATCCATCTCGAAAACATACATTACCAAGGTTCTCTTTTTCGAGCACACATATCAGGGCCGACATACCTTCTTCATGGAGATGTCATAGCTAATGCTTCTAGTCAATATCATATGTTCATTCATTATCTTATCTCATAGGTGCATCTTCCCACAAACTCTTATTTCATTTTTCTTCACATATTGCTTCCCTAGGGTCTTTCATACAAAGTTCCTTTATCATAGGAACCATGGTTGCCAACCACCTCATTTTTCATTATGAGTTCATATCATGTCATCATGTAGAAGAGTTCAAGGTACATTGTATTCATACCTTCATGTATCATTCATAAGGAAGAGTCCCTTCTTCTTCAATCATGCTCATGAGATAGAGCATTCAACCATTCTACCTGTAACTATATAATGACATGACTTTATCTATCAAATACATATATACCTCTTCCTTCTTGTGGTCATCTAGACTTCCTTCTAGCAGCTTCTTTACCTTGCTTGAAGATGAAAGTACTTCAACCAACTTAACATGCTACACATCTTTCTCATCATACCATGATCCTTTTAATATGTGGATCCCACACAAGGTGGAATGTAGACTATCTGTGAAACACTTGCTTCTTCTAAGTAGAGGTGGACGTTCTAACAAGGATTCCAATGGAGGATCTTGATGATAGTCATTCCGCAAATGCTTCTTCTTAATGATGATGATGTATGAAGACCTATTCTTTAGACTTTCTAGATGACTTATTCCAACCATATAAATTGTTTACTTTGATTTTCCTTCTACGCTTACAATGAAGATGCAATGAGCTATTGTCCATCTATCATGTCAGATGACTACTACAACCTTATAAACTTCTATTTCGGCTATCCTTCCATGTCTTTATGTTGATGTCATCTCAATCTCTTACATAATGCATCTATCATACTTGAATTGCATTCCATCATGACAACTATCTTTTATAAACTTGAAAAAAACTAAGTGTAGGAGGTTATCTCAGTCATAGTAGAGGTCTTTCACTTGCTCCTTCTTTGTCTTCTTCTTTTCAGGTTCTTCTACTTATGCGGTGACATGGCCTTCATTTCTTTCTTTTCTTTTCTTGTTGTCCTTCTTGAGTTTAGTACAATTCCTCTTGAAGTGCCCATATTCATTACATCCATAGCATTGACTCTTTGACATGTCAAGCTTATTTTTCCAAGGATCAAACTTTCCAAACTTCCCTTAGCCATAGTTGCATATCCTTAAGTTTGTTCACTTGATCCAATATCACTCTTTGCCTTTAACCTAGTTTCTTCAATCTTGCATAATAACCAAAGTTCATTGAATGAAGTGGCTTCCTTTTTCCATAGATACTTGACACAAAGTTGCCCCATTCATCAGGTACTGCATTAAGCACAATGGTGGTCATCTCACGATCAGACGTCACTTCTCCAAGTTCTTATAGTTGTTCTCTAATTCCAAATACCTTCATGAAATATGAGGTTATCCCTTCTTCCCTGGATATTTTCATCTTATATAGCTCAATTCTAAAAGATATGGTTTCACCTACAGTGCTCACAGAAAATAGCTCCACCAATTTTTCATAGGTCTCCTTTGTTGTCTTCAACTTTGCAACATACGGGATGAGAGAATCCTTGGTTGACTCTATGAGAATTCTTTGTGCCCTTATCTCTCCTTTCATGCACTTTGACAATGCTTGAGCTTGCTCTTGAGATGGTTTGGTTATGGAGCCCTTTACATATTCAATAACTTCATTCTCCATGAGAATTGGATCAATTCTCTTCTTCCATGCAAGGTAGTTCAAGGTCCCAACCAATTTATTGTTCTCCTTGCATAATGAAGTGTTTGTAGATTGAGACATAAAAATATAAAATACTTACTTGTCAAGTGAAGATGCTCCTTAATGATGTCTTCAACTTGATCCTTCTTGATGATGTTGACAAATGTGCCTTTTTGATGAAGATGTTTTCCTTCAAGTATGCTTGAAATGTGATCCTTTGTTCAATGAGAGGGAGATCACCTTGATTTCTTTGAAGATGATGGAAATGCTTCTTCTTGCTTCCTTTAGATATATAATGTAGAATGTAGAGGCTTCAAATGATGATTTAAATGTGGAGTCCTTTAAATGGAGGTAGGTCTTTGAGGGTTTCTTCTTCTTGTGATGATGTGATCCTTAAGATGTGATGGATGGTCCTCCTTGATGCTTGATGCCCTTGATGCTTCATAGTTTGTTCCTTTTGATGATAGTCCTTGAGCTCAGTCCTCGTGTATCCTTCTTCAAGCTACCTTTTCCTTCTTCTTGTAGTCACCTTAGCTCTGATGCCATGTTGTGAAATCTAGGGGCAGCTACATTAGGTGATTTCTCTTACTTTGCTAACTAATTGTGATGTTCTTTTACTTAACTTGGTATTCTTGTTGTCGACTTCTTCTTTCACTTGATTATTACTGTGTTTTCTATCATCAAACAATTATCAAACAATGAAGATCAATGAGACAAAAGGACACAAAATGTAGGTTGCAGCTAGGGCCAAAACCTCTCTTCCTGAGAGGAAAACCCACAAGAATTCTTTTCTTCTTACAGAATGTTCAGATGACGAATTCCAAGACCTATGACCCTTGACAAAGAACCCTCCAAGACCAAGTCAACTTCCTTCTTCATGAACTTTCATTACACAGCTTACAGCAACAAACTTCGACCTTCTAGCAACTTTTCTAGCAACTTCGACCCTAGCAACTTCGACCCCGGCAACTTCTATCCCAACAACTTCAGAATTTTGTTGTACATGAGAGAGAGAGAGAGAGACCCAAAAACTTCGACTTCTAGCATCCTTCTTGAACTTCGCTTTCCTTAGGACTTCTTGTTAAGATTGAACTTCTTCTTTTGCTTCTTCATATGTGTTCTGTGTATCCTTCAAATGATGTTGAATGCCTCTTATATATAGGATTTCCAAGGGTATGAATTGCCTCCATGAGGCCGACTTGATCTTTCATGTAGGCCGACTAGGTTGACTTATCTTGGAGGGTCTTTTATGACTCAAATAAATTTCTTTTACATAATACAGGTTGCCCAAAGGGGTCTTATATATTACAATGGCTTAATTGACTCCTAGACTTTATGACAAAGCCCTAGAAGCACTCAATGGGTGCTTGACCTACAAATAAAATAATTCTGTAGCATCAACATGAGGGATGAGTTACTAATATGCAAACTCCCATATCCCATTCTCCACTAACATCAATGCTAACCTCTCCTTCCAAGGACTGTAGTTGGATGCACCCTCCAACTGGTCTTCAAAGTTCAAACCTTGGCCCAATTGCAGCCATCCTTGCAACCTCCAAACCATACATTCGACCCAAAAAAATATAACTGTTGGAAAATAATTATTCTATTGTAACCCTTCTTAGAGTTAATTGTTTTGATAGCCACGTTAATTTTTCAATACCGGATCTAATTTAAATTCCTAGCAAATTAGTTTATGCCCAAAAAATATATTAACCCAGTAAATTATTTTTCTAAAAAACAGTTGAATAAAAATACACTGGTAGTTTAACTTAAATAATTTGCAGCGGAAATTTAAATAGAAAATCAGTCACAAACACAGCAAAATTTCACCCTCCAAATTCTCCTTCACTTTTTATTCCTTGGGAAAATTAAGGGCTCCCTCTAAATTCTCCTTCACTTTTTATTCCACAGGAAAATTAAGGGCTTCCCTTAATAGGGAAAATGACCCTCAGAAACTGCACAAAATACAGCAAAACAGAACTTGAAATTTTTTACCACTTAGAAATCTCGGCCTCCTGAAAGATTCAACCCCTAGAAACTTGGCTTCTCCAACCTATAAATAGGCTTCTTTTCTCCTAGTCCTATATAACCGCCTGCGCATTGGAAGAAACTCGCCCTTCACCTAGGCTGTATGGCCCCCTTGTGCAAGCCTCTGGCTGGGAGTCTCAACTGCCTCTCAAATCTCAATCTTTCTCTCCAAGATCTCAGCCTCCTCCAAATCCTTCTCAATGGAATCTCCTTGTTGCGCACACTTTTCTTTATCTTCGATCTTGAATCTCTAACTCTTGAGAAATCCGCTCTCCCAATGAAATCGATGCATCTTCCAACTCTACCTTAGGCTTCTTTTATAATTTCTTATTGAGCTAGATCTCCTAAGTGATTAGTGGCTAGGATTAGATCCTAAGCCTCACTTAATATCAACTGTAGAGATTAGATCTAATTTATTTCTCATTAAAAAACCTTAGTCCAATAGTCAACATTAATTAATCAATTAATCAATGTGCTTTTCCTAAGTTTGATTTAGAAAAGAGATCATAAAAGTCACTTTACCGAACATGAGCAATAATCTAAAGAAGCTTTTTGGACATCTTCTGTGTGCTTGACATCTAGCCTATGCAGAAGCACTTGTTCGAGCCATCATCATCAACACTAGGACAGTGCACTACTTAAGTTGTTGCACAAAAATATGTGTTGTGCCATTAAAATATGTCAAGTGGATGTATGGCACATGTGGGCATGTACCCACCTTGGCACATGTGGGGTGCACTACTGAAATTGTTGCATTAAAATATATGGAGTGGGTATTTGGCACGAGTGGAAATGTACCTACCTTGGCACATCTGGGGTGCACTACTTGAGTTAGTTAATTGGAGAAACCTGCTTCGCACGAGTTGTCATGTAACCAGCTACCCTTAATACATGTAAGGTGCATTAATTGGTTAGGGTTAAAGAGAACCTTGTCAAGGTGGAGCGTTTTGCTTGTGGACTCATTCTCTTAAATGGGCCTAGTCTACGATTTTTACTTGTAACCCCTCTTCTTACCATAAAGGGGAACGAAGGGTGAATGACTTCTATGTATGTTAGCTAGACTGAAAAGTGCTGTGAGGTGATAGCTAGGGTGTTCTAGTCAAAGTGATTTTCATTATGAGCTTCTGAGAAGTTGATTTTGGTTTATGTAATATTCTTCTGTTGCAGCAGAAAGATATGTGATTGCAGGTGCTTATTCAGTATACTGATCAAATTTTTCCAGATTTGATTTCTATTTACAGCTGGATTGGCATTGCACTGATTTAGCCTTCAGATCTGATTTTTTTAAACTTCTCTTTTCTTAGATATATCATTTGTTTATAGCTGTAATGATTTAACCTCTATACAACAGTGTCTACATTCTTGAAGCTTCCTTACAGTGTTTCATTTTTTCAAGTCCCAAGTTTTGATAGGTGTTTCATAAGTTTTTCAATTCCATTACAGGGTAAGGTTCTAAAGTACAGATCTGTTGTCATGAGGTTAAATTTGAACACCATCAATCCTTGAAACCTGTTCCCTCTTCCCCCTATCCCCTATAAATTTGGGACTACCTTCCATCTGTCCAAGAAACCCATTTTGCCCATCTCCCATTCCCAAACATGCAATGTAACATGGGAACAAAGTATAACACATTCTATGTTGTGAATTATCCATGTGAAGTCAAGCATGTCAGCATGCAATATTTCTACCTTTGAATTGCCCAAGGAAACATGAAATTTTAACATTTTCTTTGCATTTTGTTAACTTATAGTCATAACATAAGGATAACAACATCTAGATATACAATAGGATCATAAAATCACTTAAAAGTGCAACACCAGGACGCAAGTGATGCTAAATCAACCCCGAAATATTTGTAATTCCCACATATGAATAAATTAAGCAAAGTTTGGAGGCATTGCTCAAATTTGATTCCAGACAAGTTTTTACCCCTGTTTTGATATAATTAGCATTGTTTAACATGGTTGTAACGTGTACCTTAAATATTTGCATAAAGTCACTAGGTTTCTTTCCAAAGATGCTGGTTTCCAAAGATCTTACTCGCTCCATTGCCTGCAAAGATCAGTATAAGAAACTTGTCATTGACAAGAATACTCATTTGCAAAATCAAGGGTTTAATTAACTGAATCTCAATATGCAAAAGAATAAAATAAAAATCCATTTTTGAGATCACAACAATGTACATGCACAGGGAGTATATTTCAAGCCAGCAAAATACTCACTCTCTACAATTTACCATTAGTTGGTTTACATTCAGTGTCAAGGTTTTAACATTTTTTTGTGCAAATCACCATTACTACTCTCTATTTCAACCATGCATTATATTTGGTCGCGTGTTAAAGTTTAACATTTTTTTTTTCCAAATTTTCAACTTGAACAATTCCAGGCTTTTGGATATTTGCTCCCATTCACAACTTCCAAGCATAATAGTATTTCCTCCTGAAACTGCCCCTTCCCTTGAAATTTTCTTAGAATCTTTTGGCTTCCCAAACATAATGCCAAATGGGGTAGCCAACAGTAAGTCATTAGGGGATCAATAAGATTTGAATAACTTCCAAGAACCACCTTATATGTCAATTGCCGATTTGCTTTCCCTTGCAGAAAGTGTTTTTTTTCTAGGTATGCCATTGCTTTGTCCGTTTGATAAATAGAATGCATAACAGCCAAATGGTTTTGTTCTAAGCAAAATTTACACATTTTCTTCTGCACTCAAGAAGTTCAATAGAATAACGTTCAGCATCATCTACAATTCAATGTATTTTGTTAAAATCTCAGATTCTGATAATCCTGAGTGTCTATTTTCATTACTGACACAATATCATCATCTTCCTAATAGAAAGTAAACTTTTTGTGCACGTGACAAACTTAACATATGCACAGTATTTGACTTGTATATCTTCAGTCCATGTTTCAAACATGTTTTAAGAGTACCTTATCATGCAATGTGCATTTATGATTTCTTTCGTAAGTTCACGAAGGTGCTCCTAGACATGTTTAAATATATGCATGTCTAAGTTCCTTCTTTCATTAATACAAAGACGATCTACCTCCTTCAAAATTAATCCTCAAAGCCTCGGGAAATATTTAGAAGAGACACTGACTAACCATTTTCTGCTCACAGTCACAAACTTGCAGAAGACTGTTCATAGTTCACTGAGGTGCTCCTAGACACATCTCTATCATTAATACAAAAAGATTTTAACTCCTTCAAAATTGGTCTTAAAGCATAAATTCTTTACAAGAGATGCTGAATAATCATCCTTTTTCTCCTCACACTTGCCAAAACTTGTAGAAGACTATCCATTACCTGGCAATTTTATATATTCTATATCATATATTTCTAATGCATCAGTAATTAAACTGACCTTTAAAGGCTATTAATATTCAAAAGTACCTTGCACATTCCATCTAAAACATAAATGTGGGCACTAAATAAAATAAAACAATCCTGAGAAATAGGGATATATAGACACAAAGGAATTGCCACAACATGAACTAGATTCAAGTGGTATAGATCGCCATTTGTTCATCAAATTACAATAATCAATACAACATGATAACGACATCATACATTCCACAGAATTGCTCTGTGGCATCCAGGATGCATCCTCTACATCCCAAGAACAGGGGGACATTTGTGGCAACCCTCAATGTCCTCATTGCAGGGGTCAGCCAGGGATGTGCCCACTGCTTGGGAAATCTCATGTGAAATAGGGCTATCCTCAGAACATCCTGCAGCAATCTCTTAAAATGGGGGACATCGGTACATCCCCTGATCTCTTGAGAGGATGAAAAGCATCCCTGGTCACACCCCTAAACACCTCCCCCAACCCCCAATACCCCCAGCCCCAAGAAAATCAAAAAACCAAGGTAGGTACCATGGGTATTGTTGACCACACCTTGTCAACAGTCCAAGGAAGCAGAGTACAAAGATGTGAAGAAATTTTTTCAAAGTTCAAAGTCATCAGTTAACACATTTATATCGCTGTAAACCCAATTTTTGCAAGTTATATTGTAAATGATGCTAGCATGACCATTTAAATATGTAACAACACCTAGGTAAGTCTCTGATGTTGGCAACGGATTTCATCCTAAGAAGTTTTTTAACGTTACGAAATTATGTGTGTTTGTAAGCACGGATAATCAACAAAGTTTTTCTTCCAGCTTAAGCCCCAAAGCTAGGGTGGAATTTCTTGACAAGGTCTTAGGTGAGTCCTAGTGTTATATTGAGTCTTTTGTAAAAGTGTGTTTGGGATTAATTTAAGCACATTTGGCTAAATTATTTTATCACAAAGACACTTGGTTTATACTAGATCATATTGAGTCGCAAAATTGGGTAAATTGTGGAGGGTATGAGTCTAAATGTGTTTTCCCCTTTCAAGGGTTGATATTGTAATGATTTGAAATAATAATAAAAAATTAGTGCTAAAATATTTGAGGGTGGAAAAATAATTAATCCCCTCTAGTGTCAATTAATTAATTTTTTTGACTAAATTAAATAAAAATCCTAAGCCAAAAAATTAATTAATTTTGAATTAAAAAATAATTATAGAGAGATTAATTTCTCTCCAAGTGGAAAATAATCAAAAAATTTGTGGGTCAAAGGAAAGTCAATTTTTGGAGGTCTTCCACCAAGGGAAAAATAGATATTTTAAGAAAATTTGAGCCCTTGGACCTTGGTGGTTAAGTCAAAGTCAAATTTTTGAGGAAATTAATCCAAAATATTTATTTTTGGACTGATTAAAAGGGTTTTAGGAAAAATTCGAACTTTTCCTCAAACTCAAAAATTCGATGATGGAGATTAAAAGATCATCAAGTCACTTTCAATGGTCAAGATTATTTTGACAAGGATCAAGCCAACTAGACGTTATTTTCCACTTGAAGGGGATTTTCTATATAAAGAAGTCATTTTGCTTCTATTGGATATTTTTGGATGATGAAATTCTTGAACGTTGGCATTGAGTTGTTGCTCTGCTAGGGAACATTTTGTATCAAAAAAGAAAGACTTTGGGGTTCAGTTCATAGTGTTTTTCTTCCATTGATTGTGGTATGTGTTAGCTATGTATGATCGATATTGAGCTGAATATTGCTAAATAATTGTTATTTCATTTGTCGGTGGTAAGAACATTCTACTGGTGCATGCTATATTAGGAGATCTAATTCACCATATGATCTAATAATTTTCTTGAGAATACTATACAAATTTATAGGTAAGCTAGCCCTTTGTCTCCAAGTTACCAGACTATGGGGAAAAGCTGACTATCTTTGGGCTCTAAGATTTCTTTATGGTAATTGATTTTGCAGAAGGTTTACGGCCAACGTTTATTCTTGGAAATTTGCTCATCCATTGTTATTTATCTAAAATTATTTCTCCAAAAAAAAAAATTGTAAATATTGTATACTTGTAAATAATCTGTAAATTATTTGTAACCCATTTTTTTGCAGCACTTGGGGTTTTATAATTTTTTATATATATTTGGGGTTTGGCATTCTTTGATTCATTTGTACAGGTGAACTTCAAGTTGCTAAAGAAAATTTTGGTTGGGGTTTTGAGGCAGATCTAGACCTAGGAAGGCAAAATCTAGGCTCCAAGCTCAACGTCCAGCCTGAAGAAAAAGTCGTTCAACCTTTTTGCAGTGGATTTGTGGAAGAATTTTTTATTGCAGGGTTTCAAAAAAAAATAGGCTCCAAGGCCTAGTCGTCCTTCATTTTTTCCCTAGTGGCCACATAAGGCCCTTGGCCCTCCTCTTTCCCTTGGTTGTAGCCTTTAAAGGCCTTGGCCCCCTTCCTTGACCTAGTCGTAGGCCTCCAAGGGCCTTGGCCTCCCTCTCTCCCCTTGTCGTGGGCTTGGGGAGCCTCCTAAGTAACCGGATTCGTCCAAACCACCTGTCAAATCTGAATCCTGCGAATTGGATACAATTCGCCATGAATTCGAATCCGAGAACAGGATTCGATGAGCACATCGAATCCAGATTCTGGGATTCGTATTCCAAGAAAATGACTTCCGCGGGTTAAAAAGCACGTTGTTCTTTTTATCATTCACCTTATTTCTCATTTCATTTTGCATAGTTTGAACTATGGGCAAGGAGCTAAGGGATTAGAGCGTTCGGCAAGGAGATTCAAGCACCAGGTAAGTGCATTTCAGCTCCATTTTTTTGCATTTCTTATTCTATTACAGCAGTTTGTATATGATATTTTGTTTACAAATTTGTGCATGTTTTGTTCATTTTTTTTACAATATTCATGGCTCAATCAAAGGTAGCAGTTAGGGGGCAAAGGAAGGGGAAGAATGTCTCCATTGGAGATGCCCCTCCTCCCCAAATATCATCAGAGTCTGTTGCAAGTAATGTTGAGGGAAGAGGAGGAGCTAAAGACAACATTGAGAAATATCCCTTGTGGAAATATGTCACAAGAGAGGATGGGACAAGCACCAAGGGGAAGGGAGGAGGCAATGTGGAATGGAGATGCAACTTTTGTCACATTGCTTTCAAAAGCACATATTTCCGTGTGAAAGGCCATTTGTTGGCTTTACCGGGTTGTGGGATTGGAGCTTGTAAAGCTGTTCCTTTACAAAAGAGGAAAGAAATGGAAAAGGAGTCCACTCTTGGTATGGAAAATGTGGCTGCAAAATCAAGAAAAACCAAGAATGAAGACCCCCTTCCATTTTTGAGGAAAGGCACCACCAAATTTCCATTTGAGAGTTCTATTGGGGGACAAGCAGCAAAAAGAAGAGCAATAACACTTGGTCCAATGGATAAGATTTTTTAAAGGAGAAACGGGAAGAGCTTGATCTCACCATTGCCTTCTTTTCTATCAAAACTTCATATCATTTAATGTTGCACGCTCACCTTTATTTATTGAGATGTGTTGAGCTCTAACTCACAGGTCTCCATCATGGTATGTGCCGCCTGGTTCAGAGAAGCTTAAAACCACATTGTTGACGAAGGCAAAAAAAGAGGTGCAAAAAATGTTTGAGCGTATTGTAGCATCATGGCCAACATCTGGGATTAGCATTGTTTCTGATGGATGGACAGATCTAGCACGACACCCAATCATCAACTTCATGGTGTCTTCCTTGAATGGTCCAGTTTTCTTGAAAGAAGTGGATACACTTGGAGAATACAAGGATGCACAATTTATTGGTGAGTTATTTATTAAAGTTATTGAAGATGTAGGTGTTGATTCTTGTGTGCAAATCATTACAGATAATGCACCTGTTTGCAACGCTGCTGGCATGATTGTGGAAGCTAAATATCCACAAGTGTTTTGGACACCTTGCATTGTCCATTCATTGAACTTAGCACTGAAATCCATTGCTTCTGATGTGCTTTGGATTGGTAACATTATTGAGGATGCACGACATATCCGTAACTTTGTGCAAAATCATACAAATGCCCTCACTATCTACAAGGAGTACACCAATCTATCATTGTTGAAGATTGTTGATACATGGTTTGCCTCTTCATTCATGATGTTGAAGAGGTTGAGGGAGGTCAAGACCGCTCTTGGGTCCATGGTTATTTCTGAGTTTTGGTCTTTTTGGAGAAAGACAGATCAGGTAGCCTCTAAAAGAGTGAAGGACACAATGCTAGATGATGCTTGGTGGGAGAGGGTAGATCTAATTATTCGGATCATGGACCCTATCATTTCTTTGCTTCGATTTGCAGATACAGACAAACCCATCCTAGGATAGGTTTATGAAGGATGGGATTCCATGATTGAGTCTGTGAGGAGCATTAGTCTACAGAGTGAATGCCTCAAGTATGAGACATCACCAGAGGCCTTCTATGACACTATACAGGATACTCTTGTCAGCAGATGGGACAAGAATTGTACACCTTTACATTGTTTGGCTCACTCACTGAACCCAAAATACTACAGCCATGAGTCGCTGAATGGTGGACCTTCCCGCAGATTCCCTCCTCACATGGATGGTGAAATCTCACAGGGGAGGAAAGAGGCATTTAAGCGGGTTTTTCAGGATAGTGCATTGCTTGATGAAGTGGAGGATGCCTTTGCAGAGTTTTCCACTAGCACTGGTCGATTTGCAGGATATGATGTGATTAGAAGCCCTATTCTTGGTGGGCAAATCATGGGGCAACAAGCCCTCCTCTTTAGCAGTTAGCCATGAGGCTCCTCTCTCAGGTGACTTCATCCTCTTATTGCGAGAGGAATTGGAGCACATATGGGAATTTGTATATTGTGAAGAAGAGCAGGCTTGAGCAGTCCAGGGCAGAGACAATGGTGTATGTGCACACCAACCTTCATCTTATTTACAGGCAGAGGGAAGAGTGGTTGAGGGGAAAGACAAAGATGTGGGATGTCTTTCCTGATGATATGGGTCTGGACAGCAGTGTTGAGTTGGCATTGGCCAACATGGATCTCAATGATCCAGTGCTAGAGCATGTTAGATTTGATGACTTAGAGGGGTCATCCTCCACACCAGCAGATGCAGAGGCGACTATGGATACAGGGGAGGAGGAGGATGCAGAGGAGAGCAGTGGTGACCATGATGATGAGGACATTGATGCTAATTCTAATGATGACTCTAAGGATTGATGACTACCTATTGCCTTGAGGCTTGTATACCTGTAGTTGTTTTATATTTTCTATTTCTATTTGCTATTGGCATTGCACCAGCACTAACTATGTAACACATTTTGATTTGATGACTTAATGAGAAAACTACAGTTGTCAGTGTCTTTATCTTACTATCTTGTAGTTGTAAGTTGTCTTTCATTTATGAATTATGAATCATGATTTATGTGACCACTGACATGTATTTGAATTTTGTATGTACTATGCATGCTATAGATGAAGATCTATGTTTGAAATCAATGAATTTGTATCATTAATTAGAATTTGTGTAAGAAATATCTAATTTTTAATATATATATATATATATATAATAAAATAATATATAACGAATCCTACATGTCCTGTTCCGGAGGGTCAACGTGTCCGAATCCGACACTCAAATCCCCAAATCCTATGAATCCCGAATCCCCGTGTCAGGTGACTTAGGGAGCCTCTTTTGCCCCTTGGCCCCCCTTTAAGCCATAGTTGCAGCACTTTTAGGGTTGTTCCCTTGGCCGCTAGCCCTTCTAGGGCTTTTTTCAGCCCCAGCATCAACCTTTCTAGGCTTGACGTCAGCCCTAAAGGGCTTCCATCCCCTTGTTGTGGTCTTCTAAGGCCTCTTCTCCCGCTTTTCTACCCTTGTTTGCCTCCTCTAGCCCTATTTTGGAGTTTTTCCCTAAACCCTAACCCTAATCCAGCCATTATTCAGTCATTGATTTTATTTTCATCTCTAACATTTGGTTTTGCAGCAATTATTTAGAGCTAACTTGGTGGTTGCAGGTTCTCAAGTCCATTGGAAACCTCCCTAGCCATCTACAAGGCCATAAGGCCCCTTGGTTTGCTCTCTAGCCCTCTAATTTCATCATTGTCCTAATTTTAATTTCTGAAGTATTTTATGGCAGCAGTATATTTCAAGGTCAAACACATTCTAAATAAGCCTTAATCCTTCCAAACGGTGCTTCACAACTTCTTTGAATGTGCAAGGCTCAATTTGAACAATGGTGCTCATGGCAGCTAAGTACCCTTGGTACCTAATTGACTTCTTACTTTCACGAAATGTCCCCCTTGGTGCAATATGTATCTCGGCATCTTCAAGAGTGTCCCTAAGCCATGAGGGTCTCCTTTTTGAGGCTCATGGGGAGGTGGATCAATGGGATCCATCGGTTCTTCAGCATCGGGCATCCGCTCATCCTTCGATTCTCCCTGCTTTCCTGTATCTTCTTCTTTGTCCTTCCCTGCAATAGGAAGGTTCCTAATCTTCCCAAGGGCAGCATCTTCATCGAATGAGAGATCATGACTTATTTCCACTTCTCTTTGACCAGGCACATAGATTTTATATGCCTTTGAAGTTTCAATGTAGCCCACAAATGTTTCTTTCTTCCTACAAGCATCCAATTTGCTTCTCTTTTCTTTCGGCACATGAAAATACATGGGGCTGCCAAAAATTCTAAAGTGAGAAATATCAAGTTTCTTACCATTGAAAACTTCTTTCGAAGTCTTGGAGTCCAATGCTTGATGAGGGCATAGGAACTTCGAAAGGCATTGATCATGAAGCATAGCATGGGTGGCTTCTATAATAGAACGATTCTTTCATTCAGCAACTCCATTTTGCTCAGGAGTATATGCGGTAGTAGTCTACCTCTTAATACTAGCTTCTCTACAATAGTCATTGAACTCATTTGGTTCATATTCGGTTCCATTATCGATCCTCAATATTTTGATCTTCTTCCCTATTTGATTTTCGACCAAAGCTTTGAAAGAGCGGAACCATGTGAACACTTTGTCCTTCTTCTTCAAGAAATAAATCCAAGTTTTGCGAGAGAAGCCATCCACAAATATAGCATAATATAAATATCCTCCCAAAGATGTCACGAGCAACATACCAGATAGATCAGAATGAACCAATTGCAAAATATCGATAGTCTTGCTATCACTTGAGGGGAATGGTCCCCTTGTATGTTTTCCTTCGGCACATCCCTGACAAACACCTTCATGTTCTACTTTAAATTCGGGCATACCTATCACCATCTTCCTTGCATCGGGTAGGGCTTTATAATGAAGATGAGCAAACCTTCGGTGCCATAATTTGGATTGAAGAGATGTGTCACAAGACATAGCTCCCAATGGACTTCCTCCAACTTGATATAGGTTGTCAACCTTGAATCCAAGAGTAAATGCTTCTTTGAAATTTCTTTTCCAAACACGTACCTTTCCATCAATGAATGCCACCTTGAATCCTTTGTCCTCCATTGCTGAGATAGATACCAAGTTCTTTAGATCGTGTACATATAGTAATTCTTGTAGATGAATGGTGTTCCCTTGATTCAATTGAAGAGTAACATTCCCAACTCCTTTCACTGGGTAGGTGGCATTGTCTCCAAGAATGATTTTCAAATTCGTATCCTTTTCTATCAAATTTGAAAGAGCTTCCTTATACCCAGTGAAGTGCCTTGAGGCACCACTATCAATCAACCAATTTCCCAAAGTATCCGGAGGAGATGCAGTAGAGAGGGCAGATATAAGATAAAATTATTTTTGCTTGTTATCTACAACATTAGATTCATCATACCTGGAGTTTCTTGATCTTTTGGGAGGTCGACCATTTCCATGTTGAGTAGCGGGAGCATTCCTTTTTCCTTTGTTGTTGAACCTTCCATTCCTTTGATTGTTGTTGCCGCTAAAATTGTTGTGGTTGTTGTTGTCATCATCCCAAGGTGTATCCCTTTTATTAGGACACTCCCTAGCATAGTGGCCAAACTCGTTACAAATGAAGCATCTACCCTTTCTTCCATCTTTGAATCACGGTCTTCCTTGACACTGCTACTTTGAACCTGCATTGTTCTTCTTCTTAGCATGAGCGGAGAATGCAGTAGGATCATTCCTATTTGAAGGCATGTCTCTCTCTACCATCCTTGTTTCTTCTTGATTACATCTAGTCAACAATTCAATAAAACCTGGAATCTGGTTATTGTTGAGGATAGTAGTGTTGAACACATCCCATTCACGAGGGAGACCTCCAAGGGCAATGAGAGTGAGCTCCCTGTCAACAATAACTTCTCCAATTGATAAAAGATCATTTTTTTGCTTTGGTGATCCTCATGAAGTAGGATTGGATATCTTCTCCTCTTCCCTTCTTTATGTCCTTCAACTTGTTCATGAGGAAGAGAACTTGGTTTGCATTGCTAGCTTTAAACATGCTAACCAACTTGTCATACATTTCCTTAGATGTGCCCAAATCGGAGACGTAAGCAACTAAATGCTTATGAATAGAATCCCTGATGATCTTCTTAGCTTTGACTTCACCTTTCTTGTACTTTGTCTTAGTGACAGCTAGTTCAGCAATATTTCCCTACACATAGTCCATAGCATCATGCTCTTCCAAAGTCAAGTCAAGAGACATCTTCCATGCATGATAATCATACTTATCATTGAACTTGTCATTAGATTTGAAGTAAGATGAGGAGGCCATTGAATCTTGTCCTTGACCAACAAATCTCAGTGATTGCTTTTCTCACTCTTGCTTGGGTTTTGTCTTCACCTCAGCTTCAATACCATGTTAATTTTAGACAACAATGGTATGTTCTATGCTTTAGAGCAATTTACTTCAATTTTCTTATTAGCCCAATATCAATTTCCTAATTAGCAAACACATTAACATTGATAGTAAATGCAGATAGAACATAAACAATAAGTAGAAAAGAAGCCAAGACAAGAGGACACAATACTTAGCGGATTCCAGGGAAAAACACCATTGTGGGGAAAACCCTTTGATCAAATCTTCTTATTATTCTTCAAAAGTTCAGCAAAGAGAAAGAGTACATCATACAAAATTTACTTGCCTAATCACTCTAAAACAGTCCAGTCAAACTGCAGTCAACAGGATGCCCTAACCAGAAAGTCAACGTTGGTCAAACCAGCATAAAAACTCCTCCAAATGAGCTCGGTCAAACCCAATCAACTCGGCCTCCAAAGACAGTCTAAATAAGCCCAAAACAGTCCTGAACAATTCGGTCAACGCACAGTCAACCCTACGGTCAACACAGGTCAAACCACTGCAAATACCTTGATTTCTGTGCTAGGAGATACCGCCTAAAGAAATCGGACTTTCTGCCTGAAAAACTCTATCAAAGGTGGAGGTTTGACTCTCGGACACCACTGGTCAACGTTGTTGCAGATGGCCCAAAAACAGACCTAAAATTTCACCCTAAAATTTTCAGTCAATGCATGAAGAAGAAGAGTTGCTCCTTTGTTGTATGAACCAATGAGGAGAGGAGAGAGAAAGATGTGTGTTGAGATGTGTCCAAATGAGGAAAATGCCTCTTCTATTTATACACAACGTTGAGGGTGAAGAGACACGTCTGTTGGGCTTCATGAGCCTACATTAGACTTCAGGCCGACCTTGACAATTTGTCCATAGAAGAAATAAATTCATAATTCCATTTCTGCTTGTCAGAATGAGATGATCTTTAGATCAATCCTACACCTCTCGGAAAGAGGAATCCAATAAAAATATCATGTCCATCATATGAGCTGTCCAAGGTGGAGTTTGGCCCTAGTTTCCAATTTTAACATGAAGGCTACAGTGCAGTAATTGGTAAGGGAATTTGGATCCCTCTGAGTTCCAGGTCACAGTAACAACAAAGGAGTAAGGGACAGCGAGGAAGAGATGAAGGAAAAGTAAAGAGTTGATCTCAGTCAACAGAACTCGGATCTCCTTCTCTGTATTTCGGATGGGCCACATACATGAAATAACAATTTGAATGGCAATATGTTGAAGGGAAATCGGAGGCAACAAGACTAAAGCTCGAATCATAATGGCAGTAATCTATGACGTGAATATAATCACTGTATAGATGCTACCTTGCAGTACCTCTGTCTTAGTGATACATCAAGTACAGTAAGGTATTTTTGATGACATGACAGTTCATTGTCATGAGAAGAGATGATCTCAGTTTATGCTATGAAGAAGGTTGAAGTGGAAGAGAAGACGAGAAGATGGAAAAAGGACGTGTGTCTTGGTCTTGGAGAGGCTACTAGGTCAAGGGTCTTGGTCTTGGTATTCGTCAATTGGAATCTCTATAAGAAGAATTTGTGTGGGTTTTCCTCTCAAAGAGTGAGAGGTTTTGGCCCTGGCTCATAGCCTACATTCTGTCTCTTGTGTATTTATGTTCATGCATTGGTTACTGTTTGATGAAGAAGAACACTAACAATCTAACATGTAGAAGATCATAATTTAATGAAGTAAAAAGAATTCACAAGCAGTCACTAATAGAAGAGAAATCACATAATGCTTATGCCCTAGATTTCTCAACGGAGTTCTCCAGGGTCGAAATCTTCTAAGAGGGTTGAGTTCTAGTGGACCAAATTCCTTGAGGTCAAAATTTCCAAAGGGTCGATTTCCAAGTTCCTACCCAAAAACTATCTCTCATTTCACAATCAAAATATTTTATAAACAGTAGCTATAAATAAAGATCCATTTTACCAAATAAATTAAAATAATAATTTTGTAGCCATATTGAAATTTCATTAATAAGCACATTAAAAGTTAATACTTATAATATAACAAGATTTTTAAACATGGATATTTACCCCCACTTTACCATGGATATTATTAACTTGTAAATAGGCTTTGTTACAATACCATGTGCCAATACCTTTGTTACAATACCACAAACCAATACCATGGCTCATCAATACCACATGACCAAATTTTCCTGAGTAATATAAAGTGAAGGAAGAATGGTGTGGGCAGAATTTTTTGTTGTTGTGTGATTGATTTACCTATTTTTTTATTTCTGTTGCATTTTGATTTCTAAAGTTAAAATACCAATAAATTTATTTTCCAACAGTTTTTGGATTTTATTGAGAAAATTATTTATGGTTATAAAATATTTATTGATGTATAAATAAATCAAATCCAGTATTGGAAATTTGACATATGTATTGTAATTTTCACTTGGTGCAATTTTCAAAAAATTTATTACATTTAAATTTCACCCTTACATGATATACACATGAGCAGAATTTGCATATTTTGTCTCTAATGGTTTGGAATGTTTAAAACATATTTTTTCATTAATGTTTAAATATTTTATGTATTTTCTAATAAATCAAGTCATTGAAATCAGATTGGTCCAAATCAATCTGAGTCCAAATCCAAGTTGACCCATGACAAAGTCCAAGTCCAAGTATGAGTTGACCCTTGACCAATTCTGAGGTTGAGTCCGAGTCTAAGTCCGAGCTGTAGAAAAATTTTGTTTTTTGTGGCCTTAACAGTTTCAAGGCTTTTGTATAAGTTTTCATGCCCATAGCCCCAAATAATTTAGTTGTTGCAAACATCGCGATCAGGATTAAATCAGTAAGGGTCCGAAATCGGGAAAAACGGAGAAAATCGGGAAAAATCAGTAAAAGACGGGAAAAATCGGCAAATACAAAAATATTCATTTTTTTCAATTGTTTTAATATCTAAAGCATCCACAACATAAAATAAATGCATTGACACATAAATATGATAAAAAGAACTAATATATAAGATGTGTAATATCATTTCTAGTGCTACATCACACATAAAGTAAATTATGTCTTGAATACTAAGTCCTGAGTCCCAACTCAACCTCAAAATATCAACAAAAAATATGAAAGTGTATCTCATATCATGAGTCATAATGTCATATACGAAATGAACCAAATAACTAATACTATTGATTTCCTCTGCCCCTCTTGCGAGAAAATGCAAAATCTTTCCATCTAGATGTAGATGGCAGTGGAGTTGGCAGTGGACTCTATTGTGCTCTAGAAGTTGAAGAACTAGGAGCTATAGAAGGTAGACAACGTCCTCTACCGATGACAAGTGTAAGTGGTGTCACCTCCTCCTGTCGCTTCCAATCAGGGGTCGACTCCATGATAGGCCTCTCGGCCTCAACCCTCCATGTACCAGTGGTGTCAATCCCATCCAATGAGATGGCCTCCACATGAGGTGTCCTCTCAAGTTGCAAAACCCGCAATCGAAGATTGTAGTAGACATAGACCATGTCATTAAATCGTTGGGACTCCAACCTATACAAGGGTCATAAATTAATAAATTATAAATAATAAAATGATAATTATAAAAAAAAATATTATTTAATGAATTCAAAAAATTAATTGGAAATTTGGAATATTTTAATTTGTAACCTATTGTGTTTCTTGGTGTGTATTTTTTTAAATACACTCCAGTTGCGCTCACATCCCGAGGAGCTACATGTTTGGCTGAGCACTCGAATGGAAAGCCTTTGGAGATTAGGTACTTTGCCACCATAGCTTCTCCACCATGCATCTACAACAAATAAGATAAACATAAGAAAAGAAAAAAAAAATGAAAGTTGAAGCAAAGTATGAAGTTATGAACTTGAAGAGACGATGAAATTTGAAACAAACTAAAGCTTACCTGGCATTTTAGTCTTCCTATCCACAACAGCCATGTCAAAGCTAAATGTTCCACTTGTCATCCTGTATATCTCCATTTCTTTGGAGATGTTTGCACGTTCTGCTAAAGATGGCACCATCCTCTGAACATAAGTGAAGAATCCATCCATGACCTCAGCATCAAATAAGAAACTACAGGAGTAAGCAAATGCAGGGTTCAAGTAGATCCCTGCATCATGAATAGGACGATGGAGTGTATTGTTCCATCATTCATCAATCACTTCCCATAGGAGTTGTTGTTTCTCAAATCCCTCATCCCCCTTATCATCATAGTAGGTCTGAATGGATTCATTGGCCCTACCCATGGCCTCATACAAGTTGCCCATTGCGGGCTTGTCTCCATCAACTAATCGAAGAACTTTTACTAAAGGTTCAGTAATGCTACACATCTCTTTCTCTCCCACCCATAAGCTTTCTTGGTATGGAACTACCCTGCATATGGCCTCTCCCTCTAGTTTGCGGCTAAATGCCAAAGCACGCCACTCCTCTGAAAGAAACATTCTCTTCACATCCCACATAGAATTTAAGAGGGATTGTGGAGATATGAAACTGGTGGCAAACCGTGTAATGCCAGGGCACACCAACTCCTTGTTGTTAGTGAATGTTCTCATCAAATGAAGTAAAGATGCATAATTATATATAAATTTTATAATGTTTTTTGATGACTCAACAATATCCTTGACAAAAGGAATTTTTCCTATGTCCTCCAACCTCAAATCAATATAGTGTGCAGCACAAGGTGTCCAAGATAATGTAAGATGCATCTCCATAAGCATCTTGCCAGCAGCAACATAATTTGCAGCATTGTCTGTTATGACTTGGACAACAGGTTGTGGACCCACCTCCAGAATGGACACATCCAACAAATCACATAATAACCATGCATCTTTGATATGTGCAGATGCATCAACAAATTTCATAAACATTGTCCCCCTAGGAAAATTAACAAAGAAGTTAATAAGGCTTATACCCTTTTGATCGGTCCAACCATCTGACATCACAGTGCATCCTCTGTGCGCCCATGATGCCCTAAACCCCTCCAATCTCTTAGTGCAGTCAACCTTTTCATGTTCAAGAATGCACCCTCTAAAGTCATCATAAGAAGGGACTTTGTACCCTGGGCCAACAATAGCAATAGCATAAACCGCGAGCTAGAAAAATGGATTGTTTCTTGCAACACTGAAAGGAATATCACTCCAAAGAAGAAACTTGCCCAGCAACTTGTTAGCTTCTTCTTTCTCCCTTTTTTTAATAACTGAAAAGATAGATGGTTGTTAACCAAGTGTGGTTCTAGGAACAAAAAATGATGAGGCAACTACAGGGTTGGCTGTAGATGTTGATGTTGAAGTAGAACTAGTACCACTCTCATGTTTACCTCCCAATCCTGACACTCTACTCCCTGCTAGTTGACTCTTCAAAGCTGACTTGGACAATTTGGTTTGGTCTATTTCTTCCAATTTGGAACCTTCTTGTTGTGTGCTCCTCCTTTCTCTGCAAACAAACTGTTAATTTTAGATAACAATGGTATGTTTTATGCTTAAGAGCAATTTACTTCAATTTTTCTTATTAGCCCAATATCAATTTCCAGATTAGCAATCACATTAACATGATAGTAAATGTAGATAGAACATAAATAAAAAGCAGAAGACGAGCCTAGACAAGAGGACACAATATTTGGCGAATCCTAGGGAAAACCCCAATGTGGGGAAACCCTTTGATTAAGTCTTCTTATTATTCTTCAAAAGTTCAGCACAGAGAGAGTACAATATAAAAAAATTACTTGCCCAAGTAAAGTCAAATCTGTCCTGTCAAACTACAGTCAACAAGATGCCCTAACCAGAAAGTCAATGTTGGTCAAATCAACAAAATTATTCCTCCAAATCAGCTCGGTCAAACCTAGTCAATTTGGCCTCCAAAAACAATCCAAATCAGCCCAAAAGAATCCTGAAGAAATCGGTCAAACTTGCTCAACGCACGGTCAAACCTGTTGTCAAACTTGTTGTAGTCAACGTTGGTATACATCACAGAAAATCTCGGTTTCTGTGCCCAAATATGTGGCCTGCCCAAACAGAAATATTCCCACAAAAATTGCAATCAAACGAAATCACACACTGCCTAGTCAAAGCTGACTGCAACTTGGCCAACGCAAAACTCAGAAAACCCTAGTCAAACTTTCGCATGTGTGGAGGAGAAGAAGGTTGCCTGAAATTTGTACGACCCATTCAGATGAGGAGAGAGAGAGATATGTGTGTGATGATGAATGTCCAAATGACGTAGATGCTCCTTCTATTTATATGCAACGTTGCAGGTGAAGAGACATGACTTTTGGGCTTTTGAGCCTACATTAGATTGTTGGCCGACCTTGACAATTTGTCCATAGAAGACATAAATTCATAATTCCATTTATACATGTCAAAATGAGATGATCTTTAGATCAATCCTACACCTCTGGAAAAGAGGAATCCAACAAAAATATCATCTCCAGCATATGAGTTGTCCAAGGTGGAGTTTGGTCCTAGTTGCCAAATTTAATACTCCCTCTCAACTAGGGAGAACTCCACCTCCCAAACCCTCTAACAATCTGTACCATCCCTGTCATCCCTGCGCTGCTTTGCTGAATTATGAAGAAATAATGAAGAAGAAATGATTGAGTGTATTATACCACTCTCCACTAACCCGAAGTCAGTCTCCATTGATCCCCGAGACCCAGATCAATATCAGACATCCTAACATAGGGAGTATAGTAGTACATGATGCATCCATCGGTAGTACTATGGTCCCTATACTCATTTCCCAACTCATTGGCCAGATGAGAGGTACTTCCCATGAGTCCTGGACTACATGGGTAGGATGTATCGACAAGAGAAGGTGAACCACTCATCTTGCTCATATGCCATAGGAGAAGGTGAACAACCCATCCTATGAGCATATCAACCATCATGGGTATCACATGGAAAGGTGAACCACTCACCCTGTACACAACGCACCACTAGGGAAGGTGAACCACTCACCCTATGGTCGCTCATCGCTCCAAGAAGTACACAAAGCCCCCCGGAGCTCCCAAAGCTCAATATCCAACTCAAACGGGACCCTCATAAGAGGGTCTCTCCACGATTCCAAGTCGTTCACGGAAGGTTAAGAACTTGACCTTATCGAGGGGATTCATAAGAATATCTGCAACCTGATCATCATTCCCAATGTGACGGATCCTTATTGCTCCCCGTTGTACCATATCTCGGATAAAGTGGTACCTGATATTAATATGCTTGGAGCAGTCATGAAACACGAGATTCTCAAAAAGACGAATCCCACTTTGGTTATCACAAAAGATCACGGTGGTATCCAGCATATGTCCAAACAACTCACTAAAGAGTTTCCTCAACCAAACAGCTTCACAGGAGGCCATACTAGCAGCAATATATTCACCCTCGGCGGTGCTCAAAGTAACCAATTTCTGCTTCCTACTCATTCAGGATATTGAAGCAGAACCTAGAGAGAAGTAACATCCTAATGTACTCTTACGATCCACCACACTGCCAACCCAATCAGCATCAGAATAACCATGGAACCTCACATTCCCGACAGTGTATCTCAGTTCATAGGTGATTTTGCCCGGAAGATATCTCAGAAGATTCTTGGCAGCAATCCAAAGTATGTGATGAGGGTCGACCCTAAATTGACTCAATGTATTCACTACAAAGCATATGTTTGGACAGGAGTTCACCAAGAACATCAAGGCCCCCACGAGTTGACGATACTCAGAAGGATTTCCCAAATCAAGCCCAACAACACTTCCGCATAACTTCTTGAAGTTAAGTTCCATCAAAGAAATCATGGACTTACAATCCACCATCCCAAATCTTTCAAGAAGCTTCACAATGTATTTTCCTTGGGAAAGGAAAACGTCACCTGACTTTTGCCAAACCTCCAACCCTAGGAAATAATGCATCAGTCCTAGGTCCTTCATCTCGAACTCGGAAGCCAACTCCCTCTTGCATTGATGAATGAGATGGTCTGCAACTATCAGAAAGAGATCGTCCACATAAAGTACCAAGATGAGAGGTCAATCATTCTCAACCTTAGAGTAAAGGTTCGGATCAGCTTCACTACTTGTAAATCCCATCTTCATCAGATAGCTCTCGATCTTCTCATACCAAGCCCGAGGAGCTTGCTTCAACCCATAGAGGGATTTCTTGAACCTGCATACATGTGACTTATGATCTTGAACTTTGAACCCCTCTAGTTGTTCTACATAGACTTCCTCCTTAATTGAACCATGTGAGACGGTGGTTTGACATCAATCTAGTGTAGGTTCCATCTTTGTGAGGCAGCAATGGCTATAATTGAACGAATGGTGGTATATCGGGCAACTGGTGCAAATATCTCATCGTAGTCCACACCTTCCTTTTGAGAGAAGCCTCGAGCAACAAACCTGGCCTTGAACTTTTCAACACTTCCATCAACTCCATGCTTGATCTTGTAGAGCCATTTCGAGGTGACAATGGATTTGTCCTTGGGTCTAGGGACCACATCCCAGACATCATTCTTCGTAATCGACTCATACTCTTTGTTCATAGAATCCTACCAAACTTGGTGCTTCATAGCTTCTTCGAATGTGCAAGGCTTGGATTGAACAATGGTGCTCATGGCAACTAAGTACCCTTGGTACCTATTCGGCTTCTTACTTTCACGAAAAGTTCCCCTTGGAGCAATATGATTCTCGGCATCTTCGAGAGTTTCCCTAAGCCATGAGGGTCTCCTTTTTTAGGAGGAGGGCTCATGAGGAGGTGGATCAATGGGATCCATTGGTCCTTCAACATCGGGCATCGGCTCATCCTGCAGTTCTCCCTACTTTCATGTATCTGCTTCTTTGTCCTTCCTTGGAATAGGAAGGTTACTAATCTTCCCAAGGGCAGCATCTTCATCGAAGGTGACATCATGACTTATCTCCACTTCTCTTTGACCAAGCACATAGATTCTATATGCCTTAGAAGTTTCATTGTAGCCCACAAATGTTCCTTTCTTCCCAGATGCATCCAATTTGCTTCTCTTTTCTTTCGACACATGAAAATACACAGGGCTACCAAAAATTCTAAAGTGAGAAACATCAAGTTTCTTACTAGTGAAAACTTCTTCAGGAGTTTTGGAGTCTAATGCTTGATGAGGGCATCTATTTTGAACATACGAAGCAATGTTGGCAGCTTTTGCCCATAGGAACTTCGGAAGGCTTTGATCATGAAGCATGGCATGAATGGCTTTTATAATAGAACGATTCTTCCTTTTAGCAACACCATTTTTCTCAAGAGTATGTGCGATAGTAGTCTCCCTCTTAATGCCAGCTTCTCTACAATAGTCATTGAACTCATTTGATTCATATTTGGTTCCATTATCGGTCCTCAATATTTTGATCTTCATCCCTATTTGATTTTCAAACAAGGCTTTGAAAGAACAGAACCACATGAACACTTCATCCTTCTTCTTCAAGAAATAAATCCAAGTTTTGCGAGAGAAGTCATCCACAAAGATAGCATAATATAAATATCCTCCCAAAGATGTCACGGGCAACATACCAGATAGATCAGAATGAACCAATTGCAAAATGTTGGTAGTCTTGCTATCACTTGAGGGGAATGGTCCCCTTGTATGTTTTCCTTCGGCACATCCCTGACAAACACCTTCATGTTCTACTTTAAATTCAGGCATACCTGTCACCATCTTCCTTGCATCGGGTAGAGCCTTATAATGTAGATGAGAAAACCTCTGGTGCCATAATTCGGATTGAAGAGATGTGTCGCAAGACATAGCTCCTAATGGGCTTCCTCCAACTTGATATAGGCTATCAACCCTGAATCCAAGAGTAAATGCTTCTTTGAAATTTCTTTTCCAAACACATACCTTTCCATCAATGAATTCCACCTTGAATCCTTTGTCTTCCACTGTCAAAATAGATATCAGGTTCTTTTTTAGATCAGGTACATATAGTACTTCTTGTAGATGAATGGTGTTACCTTGATTCAATTGAAGAGTAACATTCCCAACTCCTTTCACGAGATAGTTGGCATTGTCTCCAAGAATGATTTCCAAATTTGTATTTTTTTCTATCAGATTTGAAAGAGCTTCCTTATACCCAGTAAAGTGCCTTGAGGCACCACTATCAATCAACCAATTTCCCAAGGCATCCAGAGGAGGTAGTAAAGAGGGCAGACATAAGATGAAATTCTTTTTGCTTGTTATCTACAACATTAAATTCATCATACCTAGAGTTTCTTGATCTTTTGGGAGGTCAACCATTTCCATTTTGAGTAGCGGGAGCATTCCTTTTTCCTTTGTTGTTGAATCTGCCATTCCTTTGATTGTTGTTGCCCCTAACATTATTGTGGTTGTTGTTGTCATCATCCCGAGGTGTATCCCTTCTATTAGGACACTCCCTAGCATAATGACCAAACCTGTTACAAATGAAGCATCTTCCCTTTCTTCCATCTTTGAATCCTAGTCTTCCTTGACATTGCTTCTTTGAACTTGCATTGTTCTTCTTTTTAGCATGAGCAGAGAATGCAGTAGGATCATTCCTATTTGAAGGCATGCCTCTCTCCATCATCCTTGTTTCTTCTTGAGTACATCTAGTCAAGAATTCATCAAAACCTGGAATCCTGTCATTGTTGAGGATAGTAGTGTTGACTCTTGAGCACATGCCATTCACGAGGGAGACCTCCACGGGCAATGAGAGTGAGCTCCCTGTCAACAATAACTTCTCCAATTGAAAGAAGATAAGTTTTGATCTCGATAATGCTCATGAAGTAGGGTTAGATTTTTTCACCTCTTCCCTTCTTTATGTCCTTCAACTTGTTTTTGAGAAAGACGACTCGGTTTGCATTGGTAACTTTGAACATGCCAACCAACCTGTCATAAATCTCCTTAGATGTGTTCAAATCAGAGATGCATGCAACCAAATTAATGTTAATAGAATCCTTGATGATCTTCTTAGCTTTGACTTCACCTTTCTTGTACTTTGTCTTAGCGGTAGCCAGTGCATTTGAAGGAAGTTCGGTAATCTTTCCTTGCACATGGTCCATAACATCCTGCTCTTCCAAATTCAAATTAGGAGACATCTTCCATGCATGATAATCAAACTTTTCATTGAGTTTGTCATCAGGTTTGAAGAAATATGCAGAGGCCATTGAGTCTTGTCCTTGTCCAACAAATCTCAGTGATTGCTCTTTTCACTCTTGCTTGGGCTTTGTCTTCACCTCAGCTTTGATACCATGTTAATTTTAGATAACAATGGCATGTCCTATGCTTAAGAGCAATTTACTTCAATTTTTCTTATTAGCCAAATATCAATTTCCAGATTAGCAATCACATTAACATGATAGTAAATGCAAATAGAACATAAATAAAAAGTAGAAGACAAATGACACAATATTTGGTGGATGCCAAGGAAAAACCCCAATGTGGGGAAATCCTTTGATCAAGTCTTCTTATTATTCTTCAAAAGTTCAACAGAGAGAGAGAGTACAATATACAAAATTCACTTGCCCAAATACAGTCGAATATGTTTAGTCAACAAGATGACATAACCAGAAAGTCAACATTGGTCAAATCAGTATAATTATTCCTCCAAATCAGCTCAGTCAAACCAAGTCAATTTGGCCTCCAAAAACAATCCAAATCAGCCCAAAATAGTCCTTAAGAAATCGGTCAAACTAGGTCAACGCACAATCAAACCTACGGTCAAACTTGTTGCAGACAACGTTGGTCAAACAACACAGAAAATCTCAGTTTTTGTGCCTAAATATTCAGCCTGCCTAACCAGAGATATTCCCACAAAAATCAAAGTCAAACACTGCCCGGTCAACACTGGTCAAAGTTGACTGCAACTTGGTCAACACAAATCAAAAAACCCTAATCAAACTTTCGCGCATGTGGAGGAGAAGAAGGTTGCCTGAAATTCGTACGACCCAATCAAATGAGGAGAGTGAGATATGTGTGTGATGATGAATGTCCAAATGAGGTAGATGCTCCTTATATTTATATGCAACGTTGAGGGTGAAGAGGCGTGACTTTTGGGCTTTTGAGCCTACATTAGATTACTGGGCGACCTTGACAATTTGTCCATAGAAGAAATAAATTCATAATTCCATTTATACATGTCAAAATGAGATAATCTTTAAATCAATCCTACACCTCTCGGAAAGAGGAATCCAACAAAAATATCATCTCCATCATATGAGCTGTCCAAGGTGGAGTTTGGCCCTAGTTGCCAAATTTAACACAAACTCTGCCTCGTTGCTCTCACTCAAGTTCTTCCTATGTTCTCACTTTTCTTCTCAATATCACACATGAGAATAATGAGAGTTCATACTTTCATTTTCCTTTTTGTCTTTCATTTGTGAGGAAAACCTAACCCTAGCGATCTAATGGCTGAGATTAAATGTTAGCTCATTAGATCAAGGGTAAAGATCATTTCCTTCTCTTGACCCCTTTCTTGTTAATTTTTTGCAACTGTGGTCAAATTCCACCTTGCACAGCTCAAATGACCGAGATGATGATTGCATTAGATTCCTCTTTTCGATAGAACCAAAATTGACCTCAAGATCCTCTGATTTGGACAAGCGAATGTTGGTTTTTGAATTTATTTATTCACTCATGTATATTGGGTTAGGTCGGCCCTAAGCACATGTTAAATTGAAGAGACCTCAAGCTCATTTGGACACATTTTTTATCAAGCCATCTTCTCTTCTCTTATTGCCTTGGTTCGCACAGGTCAAAGCTCGCACTGATATAGGGTTTTTTGGATCTCGGACGCTGGCATGTAACTAAGTATTTGCGTCCCTGCACACTAGCACATTATGGTCCTGACAACATCCAAGGAACCTTGGACGCTGGCACAGAGTGTTTATGGGAGTGTCCAGGAGGCTAAGGTTTCCGCTGCTCAGTTTGGTCCCCGAACACACACACAGTATGGTCCTGAGAGCATCTGGGCTGCCATAGACGCTCGCACAGAAGCCTTATGGGAGCGACCAAGGTTTGAGGCAAATTTTAGTATGTTTGACCATGAACACCCTCATCCAGTTCACCCGGGAGCATCCAAATTTGTTCCAAACACAGTGCTCTAGTTCTACAGAGAGCATCCAGAATTATTATAGACGCTTGCACAACCCATCCTCCCTATTTTGGTTACTCAAAGATGAGATTTCATTATTCCGAAGATTCCGCTTAGTGAAACAGTGTTCAGCACAGTGACAAGAGTATCCAGCAATTGACTATAGTCAGTGACAACACACTACAGTCCATAGAATCAAGGTTGTGATTATAAGCATGATTAGATCTATTTCATGGATATCATAGTTGTTTTGTTGCATAGATAAAGTTATGGATCATTATACACTCTTTTGTTGAATCATTTGATGACAATCTAAGAAGAAGAAGATTTGCAAGGGTTTTCCCCATAGTGGGTTTTCCCCTGGTCTCAGACCAATCTTGGTGTCTCTATGTGTGTGCATGCTTGTATTGTTCTTGTATGTACCGCTAGATTGATGATGATGATGTTGTTCTTTCTATATAATTGCATATGTTGATGAATAATGGTGTAGATCTGAATAATGTAATGATGATATGGGGTGAACTTAATGTATTAATGAAGAAATGCAATTATCAAAGCAAAGAACAATGTAGCCCTATGAAAAATTAACATGGTATCAGAGTTGGGTTGAAGAAAAGCCATGGAGATCACCCCAATGATGACACCTTTGATGGAAGCAAGAAGAGGATGGTGGAGACCTAAAATAATTCTAGGGTTTGAAGAAAACCCTAAGCAACTTGATTATTAGGGTTTGATGGATTCTATGAGGTTAGGGTTGGAGAGAAAACCCTGGTTTATGGAAACAATATGAGATATGGAACCTAGCTGGTCAATGTGAAGATGCTCAAGCACTTGACAAAGATTTGATGAAGCCCTAGATGGGATAATCCCTAGCAGACCTAGTTGGATAATTGAAGGCAACATTGGTATATGGACCATGGACATTGATAGCTCTTGAAGATTGGTTCAAGAGGGAGAGGATCACCTCTCATTGAAGATAAGTATTTCTTGACTTATGATGCCTCTTACTTTTGTTTAGACCTATGGATCTGATGATTATGTTTATTGCTTATACTTCCTACATATGTATTTGAGTATATGGATGTTTCTAACCTCCTTGATGAGATGTGATGAGTAGATCCTTCTTGAGGATCATTTGAGATGCAGGAAAGAAAAGCTAGATCTGGAAAGAGGTAAAGAGGTACTTGATGAAAAGGTGACAAGCACTACAAGCTACCTATGAGAAGGTGCACAGGTATTTGAATACCACAAGGTATGCATGGTATGTTGTATTTCAGCAATAACATTGATGGCTAGGTAAACCCTAAGACATGATGAGAATGTCTCTTTCTTTGATGGCTTATACATGCATATGAAAGCGACTTGGATCTATGTTTCCTATGATGAAATGATGCACCTGGTGTTGAACATTTTGATCTTCTTGAATTCTATGAGGCTATCTAATATTGATACACTTGATGATTGGCTAACATCATCCGTTGGACATCTTGATCCTATAAGGAAGGCTAGCACCTTGACTCTAGTAAATGATACTCTTGATACTAGTCATGATGGACTTCATACAGAAGGATACTTCATTGGCTCTTATACATGGTACTACTGGTAATGCTTGTGATAAGCATGACAAAAGTATATGGAAAGAGAGATTGACACCCTTGTTGTTTTGGTAAAGTTTTATTGAATGACCTAACTTGATCTCATTGATCATGATAAGCATGGTAACCTTGATGTTAGAGGTATAACTATGGGATTGATATTCTAGATCCCTTTCTACCTGTGGTCTTGTCTTGATGGCATATGGTTAAACTGAATGTCCTAACTTGATGAAGTGACTTGATAGAAAGTGCTCATAAAATTTGAGATATGATGTTGAATTTATACGCTGCTTTGAGTCTAACCTTTGAGGAAAGACTGACGTCATAGCCATGATAGATATATGTTTATGATCTAACAGAACTGCTATTGCTTGACTCTAGTAAAGACATGTTCATGACATGAATGAAGATGAATGAAGTAGATTTCCAATCAGAGGGAGAATCTCTTCTCAAGATTCTTACTCACATTAATGTCTGCTTTATGTATTGTTGAAGTATGATCTATCTGACATTATTGAACTGCAATAAAGTCTCAAATCTTAGGCTTCTACAAAAATTAGGATTTTTGTTCCACACACAGGCACATAACCGAGAAATCTCGTCCTTGAACGCACACATGCTAAGGCCCAGGTAGTGTCCAGGCAGCTAAAGACACACCCATGCTAACCTGAAGGGATCCTCCAATGGTTTGACTACAGTTGACCATCATCTGAAGCTTTTTGAAGCTATCTGAACTCTAAACCAAGGTGCCTCTGACATATTTGCCACTATAATCTGGTTTTTGAAGTTGTTGGCTTAAATTGTTTATCACATAAAAAATGAAGTATTGTGCATGAAATCGGATGGTCACCTGGAAGATGTCAGTTCCACAGATATGTTGCAAATAACAAGATATGGAAGCAGGAAAAGCTTGAATGTTTTCCATAACATGAACATGCAGACTGAACTTGTGTTTACAAGTGACTGGGACATACATATAGATATGTCACTATGTTTGTGCTACAAGAGGTTGGCATGATTTGGCTTATTGATATAGATGAACAGTGTGTTGTCATGATGCTTGACAATAACTTTGAATTGATGATTGAGATATGCTTTGACTATAGATCTCTCTACGATAGCAAATTTGGATTTGACCTAATGTCTAATGATTTGATCTGATGATTGTTGATTTTCCCTGATGTCAATGCTATGTGGGTATTCAGAAATTGTCCTCCTTGTTCCTAGCACAATGGTTGAGGTATTGATAGTTGTGATTCAGCATGAACATGGAACCTGCATGACTCATCCTTGGTGTATGCATTTGCACCTAGTGACAGAAATGACTTGTATTATGATTATGAGAATGACTTGATAAAGTTCGGATTGATAATGCATGGTTGATGACAACTTGTTGGCATAATAATAAATGAAGTCACGACTTGATATGAGCTCTCCCTATCACCCAGTTGAAAGTATTGATACTGTGATAATAATGACTTTGATAATGGTTGTGATTTGGCTTCTAAACTTTGATGAGCTGACTTTGTTGATGTGATGGTACAACATTGATTTATGTAAGGCTGATTATGATGGCTTAGCAAGGCATTATGCTTAGAGCATTGCATGAAGCAAGCTCCCCGATCTAGATATGTCTATATTTGACAATTATTTGATGAAGTCAGGATGATGAGTTCCAAGGTATGACTTTGATTTTGATTATGGTTTTGGTTTTACATCCTGATGGTCTACTCTTGACAAGTGATGAGCCTCTGATGATCTAAATCAGAGGGAGATAACTTCTGAAGCTCGAAATGATGTATCATGGCATGATGAATCGATTTCTGGAATTTGGAAAAGAAATTCTATATTCAAAAGCTATTGAAAAATGTTTTTGAATAATGAAATGTAAATCCTTGGATACTCCAATTTGAAGTTCAAAGATGTTGTTGAACTTGACATGGCATCCAACTGTTGATTGAAGCATTGATGTTCCGTTTTGAACATCCATCTGTATATATATATGATGTGCATAGAACCTGAATAAATTCATGAGTAAGCTGCTTCATTCACATAGAGTTGCCACCAAGCATCCTGTGAAATATTTGCATGAGATATTCTATTTTTGAGGCTGAGATATTTCTCCTATGATATGTAACTGCATGGATGTATGATTGTTGATAGAGATTATTGTTAGGCACATTTGGATGTTGTTTTAGTATGAGATTTGTCGTGATAGCTTGGATGAGAGGTCCATAGTACGATTGAAGATGAGTACGATGTTGCTAGCATGGCTAGCTGTGGGGCAAGATGAAGAAGCTCCTTAGAGAGTTGTCTAAGCATGATTTGGATATGACATGGATACATTGTGATGACATAGAGTGAGATCTGATTGGCAAAAAGTCCCATATTTATAGTTGGGACCGAGATACTCTCATATATTGAGACAGTACGGTTGTTCGAAACAAGCTCAAGCTTGTGGTTGGCACCTCCTTGAAAGGGAGGATGATTATGGTATCCTTTTGAGATTTATATGATTATTTATGTTCTAACATGATATTTGATTTGATGCCTGTATCAATAGGAAACAACTGCTATTGAGACAAGTTGATACCAGATTTGAGTATAATGAGAGCATGTTGATCGAGGACACTTAGCCAACTCTTCCTCCCTATATGAGCTCCCAAGGTGAGGAATTGAGATAGAGGACTCCTAGGGTTGAGGGAACTTTGGACAATAGGGTATGACCCCTATCTGTTACCCATAGGGTTCAAGATGTTGCTCCCCTATCTTCATAGGGTCGGAAAATAATGCTCCCCTGTCTGGTCTTTGCAGAGTATACCCAAGTTGGCATCATACCCACAAGCTGGGCTTGTCGGGAATATCGCTCCTTGTTTGGCCAACGAGTTGAGAGTGTACTTGGGGTGTACAACCCAAGTTGATTATGATGTAGGTGTTCTACCACATGACTATTTAGGGTCATCAATGGGAAGATCAATAGGCAATAGGATGGGTTGAGATAACCCTATGCGATTCCAGGTTGAGATTGAGCTCCCTGATGAGATCCCAAGGTCGAGATGTGCTCCCCTGTGTGTTTAGATATCCTATTGCTTGATATGGGGTTGTAGATGTATAGCTCCCCCATGAGATTCTGGGTTGAGATGTGTTCCTCGATGTGGTTCCAGGTTGAGATGTGCTCCTTGATGATATGCTCTCTGATGACGATTGATGATGATATTCTGGGTAGTAGCCCGCTGGCAGAGATTCCGGGTAGTAGCCTGATGGATATAGGGTGGTAGCTTAACCTCCCCTCCGGTAAAAAATTCTTCTTCTTCTAGATTCGAGAATGTCTAGCATACGAGCAGGAACAACCAAGAGATAAGCAAGAATAAGCAAGGGAAAGATCAAGATGTACATAGATGATTTGTGATGATGAGATACTTGAGGTGGTCATGGCATGATGACTACATGACAGAGATGATCAGGGATGATACGTGATGACACTTGAAGACACAAGAATGGCATATTGATCGATGGACAGATATTGATAGGTGGAATTCTCCCTAGTTGAGAGGGAGTGATAATTTTTGCAACTGCGAACAAATTCCACCTTGGATAGATCAGATGACTGAGATGATGATTGCATTAGATTCCTCTTTTCGAGAGAACCAAAATCGACCTAAAGATCACCTTATTTGGATAAGCGAAAGTTGGTTTTTGAATTTATTTTTTCCCTCATGTATATTGGTTAGGTTGGCACTAAACACATGTTAAATTGCACAGGTCGGCCTCAACCCCAAATGGACCCTCATGAAAGCCTATAAATAGAAGAGACCACAAGCTCATTTGAACACATTTTCTATCAAGCCATCTTCTCTTCTCTTATTGTCTTGGTTCGCACAAGTCTGACGAAGGAAAGCTCGTGCAAAGGGTTCCAAACTACAAGGTCGAAGCTCGCACTAATCTAGGGTTTTTTGAATCTCGGACGCTACCATGTAACTAAGTATTTTCGTCCCTGAACGCTGGCACAGTATGGTCCTGACAGCGTCCAAGGAGCCTTGGACGCTGGCATAGAGTGTTTATGGGAGCATTTGGGAGGCTAGGGTTTTCACCACTCAGTTTGGTCCCCAGACACATGCACGGTATGGCCCTGAGACCGTCTAGGCTGCCATAGACGCTTGCACAGAAGCCTTATGAGAGCGACTAGGGTTTGAGGCAAACCTGAGTATGTTTGACCTCGGACGCCATCATCCAGTTCAACTAGGAGCGTCCAGATCTGTTCCAGACGTAGTCTTCCAGTTTTGCAAAGAGCGTCCAAAATTGATATAGACGCTCGCACAGCCCCTCCCTGTGTTCAGGACTCTACGATGAGATTTCAGTATTTCGAAGATTCAGCTCAAGAACAGCAGTGTTCAGCACAGTGACAGCAATATCCAACAGTTGACTACAGTGAGTGACAGCACACTACAATCCATAGAATCAGGGTTGTGATTATAAGCATGATTAAATATGTTTCATGGATATCATAGTTGTTTTGTTGCATAGATAAAGTTATGGATCATTGTACTCTCTTTTGTTGAATCATTTGATGACGATCTAGGAAGAATAAGATTTGCAAGGGTTTTCCCCATAGTGGGTTTTGCCTAGTCTCGAACCAATCCTGGTGTCTCTATGTGTGTGCATGCCTTTCTTCTATTGTTCCTTTATGTTCCGATGCACTGATGATGATGATGTTGTTCTTTCAATATAATTGCATACGCTGATGAATAATGGTGTAGATTTGAATAATGTAATGATGATATGGGGTGAACTTAATGTATTAACGAAGAAATATAATTATCAAAGCAAAGAACAATGTAGCCCTATGAAAAATTAACATTTCTCATGTTCTCCCCCACTTAATAAGCCTCCTAGACACCTTTTAATGTTTTGTACCTTTTGCACTTTTTCTCTTATAAAGTGACTTTTAAAACATAAAGGTCACTTTAATATTATAAAGTGCACTATGTACTTTTCACATAAAGTCAAGTCCCTTTAATATTATTAAGTGCACTATGTGCTTTTCACATAAAGTCACTTTATAACACTAGTGACTTTAATAAATTAAAGTACATGGTATCTAACCCATAAAATGTACTTTTTCTCCAAGACATTAATAAACTCATAATGTCCATAGACAAAAAGATTATTAATGTGTCTTCCAAAGCCAAAACGATAAATGCCTAGAAAACACTTCCTTGGTATCATTTTTCTCAACACTCCCTCTTACCGAGGAAGTTGTTTCCCAACCTCTTTGGTGGTCTACTCTCCCTCACTATCTCATGTGATTCCTTCAAGGTACCATAAAGCCTCCATGGCTTACTCCTCCCTGAAGAAGTCTCCTGCACAAGTGTGGGAGCCTCATCTCCATCCCCTGACACTTGTGGCCCTGATGAAGATGCCCCTATGGCCTGTAGTGATCTTGTACTCAGAGTTCCTGCACTCTGAGATCTTGCACTCAATAAAGTTAGTAATCCCTGACCTCTGTGAACTTGTACTAGTGGACCCTAAAACCTGTAGTGTGCTCCCTTGCCCAGGAGCCTGTTACTCTACACAATCACCCTCCTATGACCTCCTCACAGTCTTGGTAGGATGAAACATGAACCTGTAAAGTCTCCCCTCACGGACACCAATCACTCTAGCAAATGTTATGCTAGATCCCACAAGATACATCAACACCTGTCCATCCCGGAACACCACAACATATCCCTTGTCCTCAATACAGGAAACCGATATCAAGTTCCTCCTCAACCCCGATACATAAAGGACCTTTGTCACATTCAGAGGTGGCAATGACTCCCTCTGAAAGGATACAGTCCCCACTCCTGTCGCTCTGACCCTAGTGTCATCTCCAAGCACCACCTCCAAGTCTAAACTCTCTGTAAGACTCGTAAAGTGCTCCCTCACTCCAGTCATATGGTTAGATACTCCATTCTCTATAAGTTAGGCTCTCTGGATATAGTACTAGTGGCTAATCTCACAACCAGCACCAACTCTGTCTCAAACCTCGAGGCAAACTCCTCCACCTCGGTTGATGTTGCCACATCCTTCTTCTTCTTCCCCTTCTTCTTAGGACACTTAGAAGCATAGTGACCCATCTCCCCACAAGCAGAGCATGTCACTTTGCTTATGTACTTCTCGGACTTCTCTTGTCCCTTCTGCTACTTGGCCCCACTCATGGACCCTTGCTTCTTCTTCGTGCCCTTAGTTGCAAGGGACATTCTCCTCCTCATCTCTCCCACCACTTTGGCTGTCACTCTTGGCACTCCTCCTAGATGAAATCATCCCACAACCTCCTCCACTCTAGAAAATGCTCTCTCACAACAATGCCATGTATGAATCAATCACACTGCTGGGTGAAACCAGGGTTGCAGGGGATCCGCCCCCCCGGTTGCTCCCGCTCCCAATTCGTGCTCTGAGCAGGAGCGGCTCTAGAGCGCCTCGAGAGAGTGCTCCCGAAAACACTCCTGAGGAGGGAGCGTTTTCGGGAGTGCGCTCCCTGCGTTTTTAGGAGCGTTTAACCTTTTTTGCAAATTTTTTGTTGTCGTAATGTTCCAAATGCAATTTTTTTTCAAAGAAACAGACAAGTTTTGAGTGGGGCAGCTTAATGATCAAGCCTATGGCCCTAGTATTGATATGCGATTCATGGTAATGTTAAATTCTTAAAGTAAAAGGATGAAAATGAAGACTAAGGAGAATGTCACTTTTACTTTTACTTCAATTTTTAACATTACCATGAAATGACTCAGGATGTTTGAGAGTGGTTCCGACCTCATTGGATTTCATACAGAGAAGTAGATTTTTAGATTTCATTCAAAATCCAGCAGACTTATCAGTTTTTCAAGATTTCAGGATTGGGGGATTGCAATGTTTCCATTGAATTTTGTCATGTATTAAGGCATGGAACTCGTATTTAATCAAGAGCACCAATCCCTCTTTGTACCTTGATGTTAGTGACATTGGTTGTCTAACTCCTCTATCATGATCCTCCTAAAAATGTACACATCGCTCAAACAAAATCTTGACTTGACATGCTATGCTTTTTCTATCTTATGTTAATGCTTAGAGGGTGATATTAATGACAAAGATTCCTATACAGATACAGAGGTAATGACAAAGATACCTCTGGATATTAATGCTTAGAGGGTGATATTAATGACAAAGATTCTGATTTTCCAACAAGACTAAAAAATTAGACATTTCTCGTGGTGGCAAGAGGCCCAAGCATAAGCAATAGATAATATATTTACTTGTCTTTTCTAGTTTCTAGGAGTTTTTATAACTATTGACTCTTTCATATTTATTATGATATTTTTTTAAACAATATATGACAATTTAAGTTTGAAGTTAGCAATTATGACTCATTAGTAATGAATTATGAATATGATGTTTCATGAAAGTTGAAAGTTGTTTCATTTCATTTCATTTTATAACATTTCATTTCATGTTAGATATTATTTGTTGTAATGATGACACTTAGCTTACAACTTTGGCGATCAATGATGATAAATGTTATATATTGAATTTTGAAAATTTGAAACTAAGATTGATGAATCATGATACTCAATAAGTTGTATTTTACTAACTTGAGGACGTGGTTGATGAAGATTATAACTTCTAGATGATTGTTGTTATATGGTTCAATCTTTGTTTTTTTTATGTTTTTTTATATATAATTCATCATTCTACATGTTTTTGTTGACATATGTATCAAAATATAAAAAATATAAATATATATATAACGCTCCGGGATTCGCTCCCAAACTAGGAGCTTCTGAAAATGTCACTCCCGCACCCGTTTTCGCTCCCACTCCCCGCTTTCGCTCCCGCTCCCAAGTAACACTGGGTTAAACCATCTATTGCAATCTTAACCAACTAGTCCTCGGGGATAGCCTCTCCCACTGTAACCAACTCATCTCTCACCTGAGAGATCTTGGTGAGGTATGAGCTCCCACTGTCAATCTTGGTCATTTTTGTGTTTCTTGGCTTCTGCCTCAACACCATCTTCCTGTTCTCATTGGAGCTCTGGTGTAGTGTGACTAGGGACTCCCACATCTCATAGGCAAACCTTTTCCCGGTCACATGAGGAAATAGGTGGTCTCTGATGGCATCGAGAATGATTCTCTTCACTTTTACATTCTTCTTGTTGAACTCAGTCAACTGAGCAAGATCTATAGGAAGTTGCACGACATTCTCCACAATGTTCCATACCTCCAACTCCTCAAACAAAAGCATCATTCTCTCCTTCCAGGGGCCAAAGTTTTCTGCCCCTGCCAATCTGTCCTCCACCCTTATACCAATCGCCATGACCCTCACAACCAACACCAAACAGTCAAATCTATCACAGATCTGTCACTAGGCAGCCTTCCTCCCTCTCAACCAACAATCCTTTGGGTTTCTGAAGATGGTTTTAGGTTGTCTTGTCACTGTTCTAGCAGAAGGTAGCTTGCTGGTCTTCTATATCAGCTGAAGGTTCTTCTCGGATTTGAAGGTTCCTTTCTCAGATCTAGAGCTTTCCAAGCTCTGATACCATGTAGAAAAATTTTGTTTGCTGTATCCTTCATAATTTCAAGGTTTTTGTAGAAGTTTTCATGCCCACAGCGCCAAATAGCTTAAGCTGATATAAAACACTTATTACAAATTTACTTGAAACATTTAAGCTACCTCCACACTTCACTTTTCCAGCTGATATAAAAAATAAATAAACAGCACGCACACATAAATTTACACTTTTACACAGTTATTTTTGGTCAACTGACCCTGGAAAAAACCACAAGGGGAAAACCAGTTCTAAGGGAGGATTTTATTTGCTTCTTAAGAAAATTTTGTGCAACAAGAAATTTGGACTTATCTCTTCTCTTTAAAGGAGTGCCTCTGGAGTCCTCTTTCACTGAGTTCTGGACTGAAATTTCTTACACACAGTCAGCTCTCCTCAAGCAGAAATTTCAAGCTTCACATCAGCTCCTTATTCACAGGAAATCGGGCTACTGGACAGTCAACCATTCCCCTGAAAACTTGGGTTTCCTTAGAAGAAAATACACACCTATAGCAGGCATCTCCTCCCTGAACAGCAAACTGATACACTCAGGAACAAGCCCGAGAATCTCACTGTAAGTGCCCAGAAATCTCGGATTTCATGTAAGCTGTCTGAATAAGAATTTATGACTGCATGTATCCTGCTTCTGACACCTAATTTCTTGGCCCCTGTTGACTGAACTGTGGTTGAAGAAGAGAGGTACAAACAGCTCCTCTTTCTCTCAAGTAACATGCTAAGTTTCTCACCCAGCTTCTCTTTCTCCTAGTGCAAGCCCTAAACTAGAACCTCAGCCTGTTTACACTTAAAAACTCAGCCTGTAAACTCTCCTTAGGTCTCGGCCTAATTCCTCCTTGAATCTTGGCCTCCTAACTCAAACTCAGCCTGGAACCTTCTTGTTGTACGCTCCTCCTTTCCCTGCAAACAAACTCTGCCTCCTTGCTCTCACTTGAGCTCTTCCTACACTCTCATTTTCCTTCTCAATATCACACATGAGAATAATGAGAGTTCATACTTTCCTTTTCCTTTTTGTCTTTCATTTGTGAGGAAAACCTAACACTTGAGATCTAATGGTTGAGATTAAATCTCAGCTCATTAGATCAAGGGTAGAGATCTTTTCCCTCTCTTGACCCTTTTCTCATGTTGTCCCCTCACTTTTTTTTTTAACCACATGATGAATCGGTAACTGCCAGGCCTAATCTATGGGAGACCAAGGATCAAACCTCATAGCTGCCACTATAACACCAAGAGCATAACCAACCACCTGCAAGTCGGGTATACTAAGTTCCTATGATTTTAGCAAGAACAGACTCACGGGAAAGGGAATCCGCCCCTCTAGCTGCCACCACAGCAGGTCATTGTACTCAATGAGATTTGAACTTCGATCTGCCCGGGCTTCACCCATGTGACTTACCGTCAAACCACACATCACTGTACTCATGTTGTCCCCTCACTTAATGAGCCTCTTAGACACTTTTTAAGGTTTTGTACCTTGTGCACTTTTTCTCTTATAAAGTGACTTTTAAAACATAAAGGTCACTTTAATATTATAAAGTGCGCTGTGTACTTGTCACATAAAAGCACGTTATAACACTAGTGTCTTTAATAAATTAAAGTACATGGTACCTAACCCATAAAAGGTAATTTTGCTCCAAGACATTAATCTCATAATGTCCCTAGACAAAAAGATTATTAATGTGTCTTCCTAGGCCAAGAGGATAAATGCCTAGGAAACACTTCCCCGGTACCATTTTTCTCAATAAGAGCTAACCCTCGACCACATCCAAGGCCGAGTCCAAGTTTTAAAACATTGATCAAAGGCACAAGGGAAGTTATTGTGGACAATCTGAATGACGAAGAGAATTGTTAATTTTAGGCAACAATAGTATGTTCTATACTTTAGAGCAATTTTACTTCAATTTCTTTATTAGCCCAATATCAATATCCGGTTTAGCAATCACATCAACATGATAGCAAAATGCAGATAGAACATAAACATAAACAGTAGAAGACAAGCCAAGACAAAAGGACACAAGATGTGGCACCAACCATGGACAAACCCCAATGTGGGGAAACCCTTGATCAATTCTTCTTTTAGTCTTCAATAGTTCAGCAGAGAGAGATAGTACAATTTACAAATTATGATCATTTAGAACAGAAGCAAAAGAGCCCTAATCAAAAAAGTCAATGTTGGTCAACAGGGCAGATTTGACCCTCAAAAATTCGGTCAACTTCAGTCAACTTCGACCGCCAAACAGCAAGATGAAACAGCCCTCAAAACAATCTGAATTCAGCACAGTCAAAGTCTAGTCAAACAGTCAACCTACGGTCAGCCCTAACCACAGCGAATGTTGGTCGAACAGTCAACGGATTGGCTCAATTTCTGTGCCCAGAAATGCGGCCTGCTAGGACAGAATTCCTCCACCCAAAATCGTAGCAAAACAAGTCAACGCAGCCCAAAAACAGCGTCTGAAAATTCGGCCAGATCTGGTCAACACAGAAATAGAAAATGCCCTTCCTTTCCTTCGCACGTGTGGAGAGAGTTGTTGCCCAGAAATCCGTACCCAAACAATGAGAGAGAGAGAAAGATGAATGTGAGTGATGTCCAAATGAGGATGAGGCATCATCTATTTATAGGCTAACGTTGAGGATGAATAGACGTAACTGTTGGGCTTCGGAGCCTACATGTGTTTGTTGGCCGACCTTGACAATTTGCCCATAATCAAAATAAGTTCATAACTTCATTTGTACATGTCAAAACTGGATAATCTTTAGATCAATCCTACACCTCTCGGAGAGAGGAATCCAAGAAAAATATCAGTTGTCATAAATAAGATGACCCATGTGGAGTTTGGCCCTAGTTGCCAATTTTAACACTCACTCTCAACTGGGGAGAACTCCATCTGCCAATCTATACTATCTCTGCCATCAACGGATTGGCTCAATTTCTGTGCCCAGAAATGCGGCCCGCTAGGACAGAATTCCTCCACCCAAAATCGTAGCAAAACAAGTCAACGCAGCCCAAAAACAACGTCTGAAAATTCGGCCAGATCTGGTCAACGCAGAAATAGAAAATGCCCTTCCTTTCCTTCGCACGTGTGGAGAGAGTTGTTGCCCAGAAATCCGTACCCAAACAATGAGAGAGAGAGAAAGATGAATGTGAGTGATGTCCAAATGAGGATGAGGCATCATCTATTTATAGGCTAACGTTGAGGATGAATAGACGTAACTGTTGGGCTTCGGAGCCTACATGTGTTTGTTGGCCGACCTTGACAATTTGCCCATAATCAAAATAAGTTCATAACTTCATTTGTACATGTCAAAACTGGATAATCTTTAGATCAATCCTACACCTCTCGGAGAGAGGAATCCAAGAAAAATATCAGTTGTCATAAATAAGATGACCCATGTGGAGTTTGGCCCTAGTTGCCAATTTTAACACTCACTCTCAACTGGGGAGAACTCCATCTGCCAATCTATACTATCTCTGCCATCAATGCACTACTCTACTGAACTATGAAGAAGAAGAAGTGATAGAGAATGTATCATACCATTCTCTACTGACCCGAAGTCAATCGCAATCAAAAGAGAGTGTCTCATACCACTCTTACTAACCCGAAGTCAGTTCCAATCAAAAGAGAGTGTCTCATACTACTCTTACTGACCCGAAGTCAGTTCCAATCAAAAGAGAGTGTCTCATACCACTCTTACTGACCCAAAGTCAGTTCCCATTGATCCCAGATCAATATCAGACATCCTAGCATAAGGAGTACGGTAGTACACGATGTGTCCATCGGTAGTACTATGGTCCCTATCCTTATTTCCCTACTCATTGGCCAAATGAGAGGTACTTCCCATGAGTCCCAGACTGCATGGGTAGGATGTCTCAGCAGGAGAAGGATGAACCACTCGTCCTGCTCACATGTTGCCAAGGGGTATTACAAGCGAAGGATGAACCACTCACCTTGTACATAGAAAACCACTATGGGAAGGCTAAACCACTCACCCTATGGTTGCTCACCGCTCCAAGAAATAATCCAAGCCCACCAGAGCTCCCAGAGCTCAATGTCCATCTCATATAGGACCCTCATAAGAGGGTCTCTCCACGACTCCAAGTCGTTCTTGAAAGGCCAAGAATTTGACCTTTCCCTGGGTCTTTGTCAGAATATCAGCGACCTGCTCATCAGTCCCAAGTTGATGGAGCCTTATTGCTCCTCGTTGTACCATATTCCGGATAAAGCAGTACTTGATATCTATATGCTTGGAGCAATAATGAAACACGGGATTCTCTGATAATCAGATTACACTTTGGTTGTCGCAGAGGATCACGGTGGTATCCAGCACATGTCCATACAAATCACTGAAGAGCTTCCTCAACCAAACAACATCTTCACAGGAGGCTATACTAGCAACTATGTATTCGGCCTCGGCGGTGCTCAAGGCAACCGATTTTTGCTTCTGCTCATCCAGGATATCAAAGCAAAACCCAAAGAAAAACAACATCCAGAAGTGCTCTTCCGATCCACCACACTGCAAGCCCAATCAGCATCAGAATAACCATGCAGCCTCACATTTCCGACAATGTATCTCAGTCCATGAGTGATTGTGCCTCAAAGATATCTCAAAAGATTCTTGGCGACAATCCAATGTATATGATGAGGCTCAACCATGTATTGGCTCAATCTGTTAACTACAAAACATATGTCCGGACGGGAGTTCACCAAGAAAATCAGTGCTCCTATGAGTTGGCGATACTCAGAAGCATTTCCCAATTCAGGTCTAGTAGCACTACCACATAACTTCTTAAAGTTAAGTTCCATCGGAGTAGTCACAGGCTTGTATTCCACCATCCCAAATCTTTCCAATATCTTCACAAAATATTTTCCTTGAGAGAGGAAAATTTCCCCTAGCTTTTGCCAGACCTCCAACCTTAGGAAATAGTGCATCGGCCCTAGGTCCTTCATCTCAAATTCAGAAGACAACTCCCTCTTACATTTGTGAATGAGAGGTTTTGCACCTATCAAAAAGAGGTCGTCCACATAAATCCCAGCTTCATCAGATAGATATCAATCCTCTCATACCAAGCCCGGGGTGCTTGCTTCAATCCATTGAGAGCTTTCTTCAACTTGCATACATGATTCCCGATCATGAACTTCAAACCTCTCGGGTTGTTCCACATAGACTTCCTCTTCGATTAAACCATGCAAGGAGGCAATCTTGACATCCATCTGATGTAAGTTCCATCCTTGCAAGGCAACAAGGGCTATGATCGAGTGGATGGTGGTGTATCGGGCAACAGGTGCAAATATATCATCGTAATCTACACCCTCATTTTGAGAGAAGCCTCGAGCAAAAAAGCGAGCCTTGAACTTTTTTGCACTTCCATCAGCTCCATGCATGATTTTGTAGAGCCATTTAGAAGTGACAACCGATTTGTCCTAGGGTCTAGGGACCACATCCCAAACATCATTCTTCATAATTGACTCGTATTCTTCATTCATAGCATCCTTCCATACTTGTTGCTTCACGGCTTCTTTGAATGATGAAGGCTCATTTTGAATGATAGTGCTCATGGTAGTGAAATATCCTTGATACCTGTTCGGCTTCTTGCTTTCATGGAAAGTCCCCCTTGGTGCAATGTGCCTCTCAGCATCTTCGAGAGTCTCCCTAAGCCATGAGGGTGGAGGAGGAAGGCTCATGAGGGAGTGGATCAATAGGATCCATAGGTTCATCAACATCAGGGATCGTTTCATCCTCTTTTTCACCCTAATTACCTATGTCAACTTCTTTGTCCCTCCTTAGGATAGGAAGGTTGTTGATCTTCCTGAGCACCGTATCTTCATTGAAGGTGACATCATGACTTATCCCAACTTCCTTTTGACCAACCACATAAATTCTATATCCCTTAGAATTTTCACCATAGCCCACAAACATTCATTTCTTCCCAAATGCACCCAATTTGCTTCTTTTCTCTTTCGACACATGAAAATATACAGGGCTTCCAAAAATTCTAAAACGAGAGACATAGAGTTTCTTACCTGTGAACATTTCTTCGGGAGTCTTGGAGTCCAATGCTTGATGAGGGCATCGGTTTTGAACATACACGACGATATTTGCAGCTTCAACCCATAGAAACTTCAGAAGGCCTTGATCATGAAGCATGGCACGGACAGCTTCTACAATAGAGCGATTCTTCATTTCAGCCACACCATTCTGCTCAGGAGCGTATGGCATTGTAGTCTCCCTCTTAATGCCAGCTTCTCTGTAATAATCTTGGAATTCATTGGATTCTAACTCGGGCATACCTGTCACCATCTGTCTTACATCGGGTAGGGCCTTATAATGAAGATGGGCGAACCTCCAGTGCCATAGTTCAGATTGTAGAGATGTGTCACAAGACATGGCTCCCAATGGACTTCCTCCAACTTGATACAAATTGTCAACCCTGAACCTAAGAGTAAAAGCATCCTTGAAATTTATTTTCCAAACACGAACCTTTCCATTGATAAAAAGCACCTTGAACCTTTATCTTCCATTGCTAAAATGGACACCAGGTTCTTCTTGAGATCGGGTACATATAGTACTTCTTGCAAATGAATAGTTTTACCTTGATTCAATTGAAGGGTAACATTCCCTACTCCCTTCACGGGATAGGTGGCATCATCTCCAAGGATGATCTCCAAGTTTGTCTCCCTTTCTATCAGATTAGAGAGGGCTTCCTTATATCCAGTGAAGTGCCTTGAGGCAACACTATCAATCAGCCAATTTCCCAAAGTGTCCAGAGGAGAAGCAGTGGAGAGGGTCGATATAGGATAATACTATTTTTGCTTATTGTTAAGAAAATTGGATTCTTCACAACTGGAGTTCCTTGATTTCTTGGAGGGTCGACCATTTCCTTGAAGTCCAGCATTCTTTTTTCCTTTCCCATTGGATCTGACATTCCTTTGGTCGTTGTTGTTGAAGTTGCCCCTATGATATTCATCATCTCAAGGTGTATCCCTTCTATTTGCATAGTGGCCAAACTTATTACAAACAAAGCATCTTCCCTTCCTTCCATTTTTGAATCTCGATCTTCCTTGACTTTGCTTCGTTGAACCTAAATTGTTCTTCCTCTTAGCATGAGCGGAGAATGCAGTGGGGTTGCTTCTATTAGAAGACATTTCTTGCTCCACGATTCTAGTTTCTTCTTGAATGCATCTTGACATCAATTCCCCAAACCCTGGAATTCAATCATTGTTGAGTATAGTGGTTCTAAATACATACCACTCAGGTGGGAGTCCTCCAAGGGTGGTGAGAGTAAGTTCCCTATCAGGAATGACTTCTTCAATCAAGAGTAGATCATTTTTTATCTCAGTAACCCTCAAGAAATAGGATTGAATGTCCCCGTCCTTGCCCTTCTTAACATCCTTCAACTTATTCTTGAGAAATAGAATTTGATTAGCATTACTAACCTTGAACATGCTGACCAACCTGTCGTATATCTCTTGGAGGTCTTCAATTCAGAGATATAGTCCACCAGATGCTTGTCAATGGAATCCTTGACAATCTTCTTCTCTTTGACTTCAGCCTTATTATACTTAGTCTTCGCAACAGCCAGTGCATTTGAAGGAGGCTCAGGAATTTTACCCTACACATAATCCATCATTTCCTTCTCTTCCAAGGTCAAATCAAGAGACATCTTCAATCCATGATAGTCAAATTTATCATGGAGCTTGTTTTCAGCTGGGAAGTAGGATGAAGAACCCATTGAACCTTTTGTCCTTGACCAACTGTCTTTGGTGATTGCTCTTTCACTCTTGCTTGGGCTTTGTCTTCACCTCAACTCTGATACCATGTTAATTTTAGGCAACAATGGTATGTTCTATGCTTTAGAGCAATTTTACTTCAATTTCTTTATTAGCACAATATCAATATCCAGTTCAGCAATCACATCAACATGATAGTAAAATGTAGATAGAACATAAAGATAAACAGTAGAAGACAAGCCAAGACAAGAGGACACAAGATGTGGCACCAGCCAAGGACAAACCCCAATGTGGGGAAACCCTTGATTAATTCTTCTTTTAGTCTTCAATAGTTCAGCAATGAGAGATAGTACAATTTACAAATTCTGATAATTTAGAACAGCAGCAAAAGAGCCCTAACCAGAAAAGTCAACGCTGGTCAACGGGGCAGATTTGACCCTCATAAATTCAATCAACTTCGGCCTCCAAATAGCAAGATGAAACAGCCCTCAAAACAGTCCAAATTCAGCCCAATCAAAGTGTGGTCAAACTGATCTGAGTTTAAACAAGAATGCAACAAATTACAGATATAACCATACATATAGAGATGTAGTACAAATAATACTTCATTTCATTACTGTAAAATACTGAAATATGCTTACAAAGAGAAATGGAAATAAGCTAGCTAGGGCGATGGTAGCTTATCTGTAAGAAGAGATGTGGCGGCTACATGCCTCTGAACTGTCTTACAATGAAGCTCGAAGGCCTATTTATTGTTGAGAAACAATGGAAAGCCCTAAACATCCAAAAACCTAAACCTAGGAGATGAAACGCCAAACTGTGGGCCCCGTTTAGGTAAATTGGTACATCAACTTCTCGGGGTCGCAACTTTGGCATACGATCTCCATTTGACACGCACCATAGCTCATTAGAAATATCTATCTGAGGACTACAACTTTGGGAAGAGTAACATCAATCCATGGACTCATGTTTCTCCCAGTTTTCCCAAAAAACGTCGTTTAGGGCCTCAAAACGGCTCCGGAAGTTCAGGACCTGAAAAACTGCTAAAAATAGTAAATTGTGCTACAATTAAGGAAACAGAAAAACTGAAAGAGACAATTGTGGGGGTCCAAGTGGGATAGGTGAGTGGCCACCAACATCCACCTAGATCATTCCTCCCCCCTTAGGAAGCAATGGTCCCCATTGCGTTGAGTTCCTCCATGAGATGAGGAAACTTCTGCTGAACTTGGTCCCTGGTGAGCTGTTCTGCAATCTCTGATGTGTCCAGTAATGGTAGGAAGCATGGTCGAGGGCGGTCCACACTAAACACTCGATGCAAGAGAAGGAATGGGGAAATGTTGTGCTCCAAAGCATTGTTTCCCATAGCCTTGGTAATGGTGTAAGGACCATGTCGGAGTGGTCTGAGCTTCTAATGGGCTCTTGTAAGGCATTCTTTCTGCAGATGCAACCAGACTTTGTCGCCCACTTGAAACTTGTCATTTTTCAAAATGGAACGGTGATATATCGAATGAATGCTTGACCTGACAGTGCAATGGTATCCCTATGGGTGAGGACAAGATGTACCTGTCTGCTTTCATGACCGTATCCATCTGTTGCTGCTGCTGCGTGGAGGAACCTTTTGCGGGGATCATGGATGTGGCGACGATCTTCCCCTTACTTTGGGAGCGAACCAGATAGAAAATAAATTTCCTAGTCTGGGAGATGATCTTACTGCCTTTCTTAGCAGAGATCAAAGAAGAGGCAAGAGGTGGGGCTACCTCTGGTATCCTGTATAATGAATCATGCAAAGAAAAAATAACAGCGCGAGACTTTGACTCATACACAATATGTCGCCTCCATAAGTATGGCTGACCTAATAGTACATCACAAACATCAAGAGGTGCAACATCACACAATACCTCATCTGTGAAGGGCTTGATGCTGTAGGGAAGGTGGCACTGCTAGCGGACTCAGAGATTTCGTCCTTGGTGAAGCCACCCGATACTGTACGGTTGCGGGTGTGGTGTAGTCGGTAGGCCCAACCGCTGCACGACCTCTGCTAAAATGAGGTTATTTTGGCTCCCACTGTCAACAATGAATTGCAGCGGCGAACCCTTCACCCACATTTGTTAGTGGAAAAGACGCTCCCCCTCCTCTGGATCTTCAGGCTCGTTCTTCTGGATCTTGGCAATGACAACAGTGGCGGTGGGTTTCGCGTCAATGATCTGCTTCCCTTTGCCATTCCCCTAGTCGGGTTCTGACTCAGGGTCGATACATGCAATTGATTCTGAAGCCTTCAACTCGGCCACCAGTGACTGCTTGGTCTGACACTCACTTGTGTTGTGAGTGGGGCTCTTATGGAACTCACACCACTTTCCTGTGTCCTTCTTTGACTTCGTGGTGTTGTTCTTTTCTTGCAGCTTCGACAGGTTGTCTTGGGTTGCCCCATCTTGGCTTTGTCCTTGGTTCTGCGATTTGGGGAAACCTTTCCCTTGCTTCGGATTCGCAGATCCAAAGTCTCGCTTCTTTTGTTTAAACTTTTGCTCGATTTTGACAGCGTATCGGTACGTCATGCCGAGCGAGGAGATGTTCAGGAACTCCATCTCATCCTGGATGTATCTGTGTAGGCAGCGGCAATATTTGAGTACCAAATGCAGCTCAGAGTCCTTGATACCCAACTGTGTGCGAAGGGTATGAAAATGTTTGTGAACTCCGGCACATCTTGGTCCCTTCACTGCCGTAGCGTGGTCCACTTTATGTATTTGTCCTCATAGCTTTTAGCAGGGTAATACTGCTCCTTGATGGCGTCCCGGAATGAATTCCAAGTGGGAGCGACTGAAAATAGTGAGTTCGTACTTTCATCCTTCTGCTCGCAGTAGGTATCCCACCAATCCTTGACGTGGGGGGCTGCTTTGAGAAGAGCGAAAATAACCTTTTCCCGACTGGAAAAATCATGAACATAAAAATACGCTTCTAGCAGATTTAACCATTTATCTACAACACCTGCGCCTATCTGACCCTCGAATCTGGGGATTTTAAAATTAACTTGTACCTTAAAGGGTGTGGCGTTTCCAGAGTAGCTGTTGCAAGTCGATGCGTTGCCCCTAAGTAGCCGTTGAAGGATCTGGGCAAAGTTTTCCATCATCGCGTTCCTTTATCGCTCAAGGGCTACTTCGAGCAAGATTTTGATACGATCTCCTGCCCCCTCGTCTTTCTTTTCATCCGCTATGGGAGGTCGTCGGGATTTGCGAGGCTAATCTTGCAAAGGTTCAACCAGATCGAGCCCTAGCTCCTTATATCCTGACCTCGTTACAGACATGCAAAAAAAAACAAAGAAAGAGCAGACCGCTCTGATATCACTAATCCGGATTTAAACAAGAACACAACAAATTAAAGATATAACCATACATATAGAGATGCAATAGAAATAATACTTCGTTTCATTACTGTGAAATACTGAAATATGCTTACAAACAAAAATGGAAATAAACTAGCTAGGGCGATGGTAGCTTATCTCTGAGAAGAGATGTGGCTGCTACATGCCTCTGAACTGTCTTACAATGAGGCTCGAAGGCCTATTTATTGTTGAGAAACAATGGAAAACCCTAAACATCCAAAAACCTAACCCTAGGAGATGAAACGCCAAACTGTGGGCCCCGTTTGGGTAAATTGGTACATCAACTTCCCGAGGTCGCAACTTTGGCATATGATCTCCATTTGACACGCACCATAGCTCGTTAGAAAGATCTATCCGAGGACTACAACTTTGGGAAGAGCAACATCGGTCCATGGACCCATGTTGCTCCCAATTTTCCCAAAAAAACATCGTTTAGGGCCTCAAAACGGCTCCGAAAGTTCAGGACCCAAAAAAACTGTTAAAAATAGTAAATTGTGCTACAATTAAGGACACTGAAAAACTGAAAGAGACAGTTGTGGGGGTCCAAGTGGGATAGGTGGGTGGCCACCAACATCCACCTGGATCACAAACAGTCAACCTGCGGTCAGCCCTAACCACAGTCAATGCTGGTCAAACAATCAACGGATTGCCTCGATTTTTGTGCCCAGAAATGTGGCCTGCTAGGACAGAATTCCTCCACCCAAAATCGCAGCAAAACAGGTCAACGCAGCCCAAAAACAGCCTCTGAAAATTTGGTCAAACCTGGTCAACTTAGAAACAGAAAATGCCTTTCCTTTCCTTCGCCAGTGGAGAGAGTTGCTGCCTAGAAATCCACACCCAACCAATGAGAGAGAGAGAGAAAGATGAATGTGAGTGATGTCCAAATGAGGATGAGGCATCATTTATTTATAGCCTAACGTTCAGGATGAATAGACATGACAATTTGTCCATAATCAAAATAAATTCATAGCTTCATTTGTACATGTCAAAATCGGATGATCTTTAGATCAATCCTACACCTCTCGGAGAGATGAATCCAAGAAAAATATCAGCTGTCATAAATAAGATGACCCATGTGGAGTTTGCCCTAGTTGCTAATTTTAACAAGAATTCACTTAAGGACAATGGTAGATTACCGAGGATCTCAAACCTTGAGAAAACATTTTGAAAGCATGAAAGGGGAAAAAGTCATCCAGGTTTTAAGGTGTCTTTTTGATGTTTCAGTTAGGGGAGCCCAACAATTGCCAAATGACGTGCGGCTGATTGAAATTCAAAGAAGATGGAGTTACAGTATTGAATTGCTCGCAGAATTGATCACATACTGTAATACTCTGGAAGAAAAGAGAATGATATTGATGACAGAACTTGATAACTATGTACCAGTGCAGCACGGCCCAGTTTTGATGAACGAGAATCAGTTACATGATAAAAGAAGTTAGATGCCGCAATTTCAAAAATAAAAATAAGATTTTGCAAGAAACTGTGATTGTAAAAAGAAGATATCTGCTACTGACATTAGAACTTGGCTGACAAATGTTGTGGTGGCTACGTCCAAGGTGAAATCGAAAATTGAGCCTCAGCAAACTGAATTGTTTACAACAAGGATAACTTACTGGAAATCAAAATGAAAAGCAATACCACAGTAAAAGATGTTGTGGAATCTTAACTGAAAGGAAACAAGAATGACCTGGAGGAAACTGCTTGATATCCTTGTAATTGCTATCAACCATCAATAAAGTCAGTCCAGTTGCTTTTCTAAAGCTAAAAGAGAGAAAATTTCAACTCAACCTAGTTCAAAACACTGTCCAGCGAGGTCAGTTTACTTTTCATTTTCCTTTGCTTCTTGTCCTCCTAAGTTCTTTCGTTGTTCCTTTAGGTATTGTCTTAAGGATTTCATCCTGTGTCACTGCTTGTAGCAAGATGAATCCCATCTTTCATCTGCAGGTACCTTCAAGCTCAAGCATACAGAGATGAGCACAGCTTAACTGTCTTCAGGCATTCTTAATTCTTCTACCGAATCAATATGAAGCAACCTTTCTTTGAGTATTTTGTTACTACTGTAGAGGATTTGTAAATACTAAAAACTCTTCCTCCATTTTTCTTCTATAAACTATCAAAAGCTCCTCCACCCTTAAAGATGACAAAATTTAGCTATGTGATGATGTAATATTGGGCAGATTATTTTAATGAGCACATCACTTCCCTCTCTGATATAATCTTGTTTATGGTTTGTCCTCAGTAAAAATCTTTGCCCTTGGATTCCAACCACCTTAAAATCTTGGAGACACAATTTCAAAGTTGCAGCCGCAAGTTCATCTTGGCTTAAATGTCTATTTTTGTAACTGCATTTAAGATTTTAATCGGTATATGTCCTGATTTATACGACATGTTAGTGTATTTATCCAAAATAAATAATATATCTAGCATTCAGACATTTCAATGCAGTGCCTCACTGGAGTTGAAGTAGACTTGTGTTTTAGTTTCTATGTTGATCTATTCCACCCAATGCTTGAATGGTCATACAGATTCCTTTGATCCTGACTTTGTGGTGTTTAAGCATATAGGTTTTATTATATATGTGAGCATGCCCCACTGAATTTTCATAAGAATTTCCATATATTCATGAAAAGTCATAATATGTTAAATGTTGATACACTTAGTTCCAATTATGAAGATGCTCCACTTCACAGAATAACAGTTGTGTGAATCGAATATCTCGTTAGAAGTGTAATGTTTAATAACCACTGGAATGCCTACATAAATTTCAACAAGTAGACAACAATGTTTTAACATTTGATTCCACTGCTTTATGTGTGTATATGTGAGATGATAATCATTTTCTTTTAAAGAGCTTCTCACAAAAGCCTGGAAATTTGGAATTCATAGGGAGTACCACCCTTATAACCAAATGAGGGATTTCCATAACCCACTGGAACCCCTCAAGTATGACTTATTCTGCTATTACCTTCAGCCAAGAAAACAATGTCAACAAGTATATATTAATATCCTCATAAATAATAATTAATCCACACTAGTTTTACCGATTTAGCATGGTCAAGATAAAGCACACTCAATGAAAATTAAATAATCTCTGTTGAAACAAAAAATGTGGGCTAGAATCAATGACTGCAACCATGATCTGGTATGTCATTCGCTCCATCTTACTAATTAAGAGTACCACCTATAATAAGTCAATATAGGATATTATTAATTAACTAAAGGAAACAAAATTTGAATCCAACATTAGTATTTTTTTAGTGCAATAAGCACCAATACTATTGTTGACTACATTTAATGACAACAAAGTTGACAAACATCACATAATACAAAATTACTAAAACATTATTAACTTTACTTTCTTAAATATTTTCATTGAATTTATAGCCTTAATCTATTTGAAAAATTCTACCATAGTGTACCTCTTCTTCCGCCTGTAAGAAATGCTTCAAATCTTCACTATGTTGCAGTTGTGAATGAGAAGCAATTCGATTTATAAAGACATCCAGTCCTCGACGCCTCAGCTCAATAAACTCCGCACTGAAGCGAAACTTCTCTGCATTGAAAACAATCCAAGTAAGAGCAGCCCATGCAGCAAAAATAGATTGCAACACAGCTTGTACTATCCAAGACAACAACCAAACTCATATATGCACTAATCCCAATTGTCTGAATTACAGTTATTGACTAGTTTATGGCATTCTACAGATGGCAGTTTGTAAAAATCACGGGGCCCCAGAACAAACATCAATGCATATAGGCTGTGAGACAATAATATGCACTGACGAATTAGATCCAAGAGTTGCCATCAAATTTGATTTTAGCATTGATGTCAACTGCAGACAATATGTAGTTGCACATTAAGTAAGCAAGCCTTCATTATTTGTGACACCTAATTTCAAAATTTCGAGCCAATAACAAAAAATTGATCGAAGAGGTGTAAATAAACAAAAAATATTGCATCAGTCATTTGACTATCTTTCCTTCTATACTGTTGAAGAAGTCCGTTATTGATGTCAAAGGCTGTCCGAATGAAAGTGAAAGTTATGTAGTCAAATAGCATATTTCGAGACCTTTTAAACGATATATGGCACACCTTCTGGAAATATTGTATTTGGATTTTTTATGCTATTCCATTTATACGGCAAGCCTAGCTCCCTCCATGCTTTCAATGCACTTTTACTTCAATTACCTAGCTCAAACGGAAGCATAATATATATGGTTGGAAAGCTTATTCCAGGACCTTCCCAATGGTATATGGCACTCCCTCCAACTCCCCACAGTCAAAGAGAAATGATTTTTTGAATATTCATTATACATTTTGCCTGTTGCACAAATCTATCCAGCCAGTGGACAAGTTAGCCCAGCCAGTGGGCAAGTTGGCCCTGGTTTTGGGGGTCAAACACACTATATATAGGCATTATGTGGAGGAACGTAGGACCCACTCACTCAAGCCAATTTGGGTCTGTCTAAGCAAGCGAAGAAGCAGTTCTAAGGTTCATACCTCACAAACCAAGTGAAATGAAGCAGAGTTGGAGAGGTTTTCTGTGGGAAGCATTTTTGGCAAATTTTTGGAAGAGTTTTCGGCATTCTTTGGGAAGGTTTTTGGTCCTGGTTTAAAGGCGAGTTGCAGAGCTGCAATAGAGGCCGAGTTTCAGCCCTGGTGAAGGCAAGTTTTATCCTTGTTGAAGGCCAAACTTCAGTCCTATTGAGACCACGGTTCAGGTCTGTTCTGGGGACCAAATTCTGGTGTTTGAAGCCCAAGTTCAGGCCTAGTTTGAGGGCCAAGTCCTGGAATTTGAAGGCGGAAATTAGGTATGGTTTGAGGGCCAAGTTCTAGTGCATTGAAGGCTGGTTTCTGGTGTTTTGAAGGCCGAGTTCAAGTCTGGTTTGTGGCTGAAGTTTCAGTCCTGTTATAGACCAAGTTCTGGTCTGATTTTAGTGATGGCTGAGCTCTGTTCGAGAACTGTTGCAGCGATCTTTGGAGGCCGAGGCTGGTTGGCTAAGGCAGTGCCAAGGGAGCTGTTAACTAAAGTAGTTGTGACGTTAACATGATGATAGGACCGAGACCTATCATAGGCAGAGGTGCAATAAAAAAAGGCTATCATGGACAACTTTTGTGGTAGGCTTGTGGGCTGCATAAGGTAAATGTTTAGTGCAAAGGTTGAGTTGGTGCATTTAGATGTATGCGGACCCTTCTCTTCTTTGTCTCTTATGAGACATAGCTATTATGTTACTTTCATTAATGATTATTCTCAGAAAACTTAAATATTTTTTATGAAGAAGAAAGATGAGGTCTTAACCAGATTCATGGAGTTTAAGGTCTTGATAGAAAACTAGACCGGGAAAAAGATCAAGGCAGTGAGGAGTGACAATGGTGGAGAATATGTCTCCAATGCCTTCAAGGATTTGTGGGTGAAGGAGGCCATTAGGAGAGAGATGATAGCACCCCATGACCCTCAAGAGAATAGGGTGGCTTAAAGGAAGAACCACAATATTGTTGGAGCGGCTAAGGCCATGTTGCATGATCAAGGACTGTCTATGTTCTTCTATGCAGAGGCATGCAACACTACAATATTTTTTTCAAAATAGGAGTCCACACAGAGTTCTTGGTCAAGTTACACCGGAGGAGGCTTTCACAAGCAAGAAGCCTAATGTTTCACACTTTCGTATCTTTGGCACAAAAGTTTAATGCCATGTGTCCAAAGATAGCAAGAAGAAGCTGGAGCCCACAGCAGAAAAGTGTATTTTCGTGGAATACAGTGAGACAGCTCAGGCATACAGAGTGGATCTACCAAGACTCCAGAAGATGGTTCTCAGGCAGGATGTGAGGTTTGAGGAGTCCAGAGCTCTAAGGGAGTTCTTAGAGCGACAGAAGGTTGGAGTACCTGAGATGGAGAAGCTACTCGCTCCCAAGTAGGACCCTCAGCCAAGATCACAGATTAAGTCTTAGCCAGGTGGCAGGAAGCCCGCACAGCAAGATCCACAACATGATGCAAATCAAGATGAGGAGAAGAGACCAAGACGAGAGCAGACAACTACTGAGTTAGAGATGTTGGAAATACTGACGGGGGGTGAATCAATATTTCTTTTTAATTGTTCTTGTTATTACCAAAAACATATATATATATATATATGGAACACAGAAATAGATAGCTGGAACTAATGCTTTTATTAACACAAACAGTGCAATGAAATAAATACAATATATATATAACTGGTTGCAATTAGTTGCCAAGCTCCAACTTGGACTTCAGTGAGACTCCAACCTCTTGGGCTCCAACCCAAACCTGGTATAAACTGTTTTGCTACAGTTCTATGCTCCCAAGCCTGCTAAGCTTTTGCTTTTCTCCTGTTCTCCTGCTTCTCCAGCCTCTCCTGCCTCTTGCCTGTTCTTCAGCTTCCTCTCTCACTGATTATACATTCACACGCACCTTTCCTCTGACAGTTCGTTTCCGCTTTCCACCGCCTCTTTGGCTTCCTCCTTGGTCGCTATAGTTTCCTCTGCCTCGCTTGATCCTTCGAGTTCCCTCCTCGGTCGTTGTGGCTTCCTCTACGCTGTTAGAGTTCACCGACACTCCAAGGACACGTAAACACATAAGATAGGTCCAAAATTGCACAGAGGAATCATGTTTCATGTTAAACTGTAACAGCGCTCCTTTTGAAAATAATTACAGGCATACACAGGAACTTTGTTGTTTTACGGAGAAGCTATACTTATCACGAGGGCCCCTCAAGCCATGTCTCCATCGCAATTGCAATCGGCTTTGTTCAAGCCTTCTGAACTATCGTTCAGGCCTCCTGAACTATTCGGAGCATTATTATATGCATTTTGGCCCTTCAAACCTCGCGCAATACATTTTTTAATTACACAGGAAATATATGAAAAACAAGTGAAAAACGCTAAAGGGCGAACTTCAAGAATTATTACACCTGCATCTATATTGTATCGGGTCTGCAGTGAAATCGTAATCGGCGCTTGTAGGAGGACAGGGCTTTACAATGTATGCGATACATGACCCCTGAAATGACAAATGCGATATTATTATAGGTTGTTTTTAATACCTCCTTCAAGTCCATACATATATATCGCAATCGGTGATTTGGGGGTGACAACCCTTTATTCATTGATATATGGGAGTCCCGATGGGTGGACACGATGTTATACAGGGTTGTTGCTATAACCCGTTCGGGTCCATGTATATACTCCTCCGCTCTTTGACTTAACCCATAACTTGATTTCCGCCAATATTATGTTATATCACATTGTAATGGTCCGTGGGTCCACTTATATATATATATATATATATATATATATATATATATATATATATGTATCGCAATTGGGGGTTTTGGGGTGGTGCCACATAGCCGACCCGCCGATTTACACTGTCGCCGATATATATATATATATATATATATATATATATATATATATATATATATATATATATATATGTCGCTGTCGGGGGTTTGGGGTGATGGCACATAGCCGAACCGCCGATTTACATTGTCGCCGATATGTGTGTGTATATCTATATATATATATATATATATGCCGCTCCGATAGTGTATTCCACTATAGCTCAATCTTCCACCTCCGATAGTGTATTTGCCTATATATATGTTTTGGCCTCCGTTTGCACCTCCGATAGTGTATTCTGTGCATACTTATATAAATTCTACCTTTTCCGCTCCGATAGTGTATTTGCATATAACTAAGTCTTTCTGCCCCCGATAGTGTATATGCAATCCAACTAAGTCTTTCTGCCTCCGATAGTGTAAATACACGTATATATATGTTTTTGCTGCCGATAGTGTTAAATGCATATATAGATGGGTTTTGGCCTCCGATAGTGTTAATGCATATATAGATGGGTTTTGGCCTCCAATAGCTCCCGATAATGTAATCTGTGGCATATATGGCTCCCAATAGCTCATTTGCATGCATATGACCCTTTTGTGGCATACATTGCTCCGATAGCTCCCGATAGCTTTCCCTGCTTCCTCCATTGCTCCAATGGCTCTGTTTGCTTCCTCCGATGGCTCTGTTTGCTTCCTTTGGCTCCTCGAATATTGCCATATTAACATCAATGACAATCTATATCAACAAGAGACTCCTAGCACAGGGAGAAAAAAATCCAAGTGGGTAGAGAAGTTGATTCAGGAGGCCCAGGAGCAAGTTGAAGCTCCTAGCACCATGTTTAGGCAGAGCAAGAAACCACAGAGGTACTCAGGATATATGGCACTCCTTATAGAGGTGGTGGATATTGAGCCTTCTAGTTATAAGAAGGCAACTTCTCAGCAAGTTTGGCAGGATGCCATGGTGGATAAATATCCCTCCATCATGAAGAACGATGCCACGGATATTGTGCAATGACCTAAGGCCAAATCAGTAGTAGGCTCACGCTGGGTGTACAAGGTGAAGCATGGAGCAGATGGGAGTTTGGAGAAGTACAAGGCCAAGTTTGTGGCCAAGGGCTTCTCACAAATTAAGGGCATAGACGGTGATGAGACCATTGCCCCAGTAGCACGGTATTCATCCATCAGAACTATTCTAGCACTTGTAGCACAAATGGGGTAGAAGATCCACAAGATGGACGTGAAAACAACATTCCTCAACAAAATGGTTAAGGAGGAGATTTATATGGAGCAGCCAGAAGGGTTTAAGCAGTTCAGCAGAGACACACATGTGTGCAAACTGAAGAGAGCTCTTATGGGCTCAAGCAGGTTCCGAGAGCATGATACACTCATATTGACAGCTGCCTTCGAGGATTAGGCTTCACCAAGAGTGAGGCGGATGCCAACCTATACTACATCATGGTTGGAGGGCTTTCGCCCATTCTGGTGCTCTATGTTGACAACCTTATATTGACTGGAGCAGACAGCTTGATCCAGGATTGCAAGCAGAACCTCGCAATGGAGTTTGAGATGAAGGATTCGGTGCTTATGCATTATTTCCTTGGCTTGGAGGTTTGGCAGGGTGATGGTGAGACCTTTGTGGGAGAGGGGAATTACACTATAGAGATTCCATGGAGATTTCATATGCAATATTGCAAGCCCATGGCCACGCCTCTAGTCACAAACAGGAGGAAGGTGGATGCTAGTAGAGCAGAGCGAGTGGATGCTATAGTATACAGGAAGCTCATCGAGTCATTGATGTACTTGGTCAACACACGACCTAATATTTGTTTTACAGTCAACCATTTGAGTCTGTTCAAGATGGAACCAACCAAAGTTCAATAGGTTGTTAAACATGTTTTGAGGTATCTCAAAGGCACAGTGGATTATGGATTATGGTACAAACAGGTTAACGGAGTGAGGCTTGAGGGCTTCACAGATGCAAATTTGGCAAAGTGCTCCACAAATCGGAAAAGTACTTCAAGTAGCGTTTTCAGCATTGGGTCCAAAGTTGTTTCCCAGTACAACAGGAAGTAGGGATCAATTGCACTCACAGTTCAGCAAAGGTCGAGTACATGGTTGCCAATTTGGCAGCATGCGAGGCTATTTGGATGAGGAAGTTGCTTGTGGGACTTTTCAAACAAAGGGTGGAGCCAACTTTGATACACTATGATAATCAAAGTTGCATCAAGCTCTCTGAGAACCATGTGTTTCATGATCACTCAAAGTATATTGGTTTTGCTTGTTTCCAAGTGTGATTTTATATTTGGAAAAGAACAAGTGAGAGTCTCAATGTCTAATTGAGGCAAGGATGAGTTAGAAGAGTCAATTTGACTCAGTTAACAAATCAATCACAAGCCTGAGTTCTAAAATTTAACTTGCCAGATTTAGCATGAGTATAAAAGCTTAAAAGGAGGACGAAGGCACATCATTGTATCATAATTGTTGAACAGGAGTTTGTGTGAGAAAGGTTTCTTGCTAGCAGAGCGCATAATGTTGGATGGTGTTGTCATTGATGTCAACCCATGGAGCTAACTAGGTTTGACTTTGAACTAAACACTAGCCATTGATGTCAAATGAACAATGAACACTTCTTAGAATTGTCTGGATTACATCAAGTTGAAGGCTACACTGTTGAATGCTTGAAAACCCAAGTCCAAGGGTTTGGGTTCCCTGGATTGAGCACGTACCCCGACTTTGTAGAGGGTTTTTGAAGCATCAAAATATTGAGTTTGCCTTGGAGATCCACGTCATTGGATTCTCCTCGTCAAGATCTTTCCGGCGGTATGTGGTACGCCACATAAGTCCTCTTGGTTTGAGAGATAATTGCGTTTAAAGTCAAAAACCCCACTTTCTGTACTAAAACCTCTAAGGGTGGTGACTGGGCATAATTTTATTGGTTGTGGGCATCCAAAGTAAGCGGGTTGATTGAATTGATAAAGTCTTAAGAAAAGTGTATCAAGATTTTAGGCACCTAAAATGTCATCCCTCACTAATTACTAAACTAATTTCCTCTATCAAACTCTTCCTTAACAATCAAGGTACCTAATTATTAGTTTTAAATTAAATAAGTTAATATCTTTAAGAAGCAACTTAAACTTCAATCTCTCCAACGTACACCTATCTATTGAAGCCCTGCAAACACTATAAAATGACACCACAATCACTCCTCTCATCACATCAAAACTCAACGAATCTATGGCACTTAGCTCATAAATTGTCTATAATTTTCGGACCTTCTGTAGCAAGTGAAATTTGGCCTATCTGAGGAAGAAAACTTTGAACCACTAAAGCAAAAGACAGCGAATTTTCTTTTGTGAAGGTCAAGATTAGTTTTTCTATGGTTTCTTGTTGATTTTTGGAGAATTTGATGTCTATGAGCTATGACGTCTCTTAAAATCCTTTCATCTGGCTGATCTTCACTACTGTACCAAGACTTTTTGAAGCACAAATTTGTGCCCTAATCATTCGCGTTATGCTCTGATAAGAGAGCAATCTTTTGTGTATTTTGAGCATTGCAGACTGAAATTAAAGAACATATATCTTTGTGGTTTAATTTAAGAAAGATGTTTGTATTTGCTACTTCTATAAAAGAACATATATCTCTGTGGCTAAATTGAAAACCGAAGTATGTATTCCTACTTCTTTATGGAAGGCATATGGCTTAAGGCTGAAGATGTTACGCCAACATATTGACATCTGCGAATTTTTTTTTATCCTTGCATTCAACAATTTCGTGCCTTGCCATCTTGACTTACGTACAAAGGTGGCTCTTTGTTCTAGCCTCTCCACCAATATTTGAAGCATTGCAATTGCCTCTATTGTTTGCACTAAATATTTGAACCTTGCCAGCAAGATATACGTATATTTTCCAAGCCGACTTTTGTGAACCATTGAAGCAAATTTCAAAGTCTTGTATTGCAGACCTGAGCAACATCAATTGCAACATGGTTTTTGAATTGTCAGCTTGAAAACCCATTATAACTACAAATACAACCTAAAAAGTGATCATTGTATGTCTAAAGCAATTTTCAAGGAGTAATCTTATAGCTCCAACATTCAACCTTGAAATATTGTGGCTTTGTCTTGTACAAAATCTCTAAGTAATCCCTACAGTCATTTCACTTAGATTTGACACTTTGACTTTGACTTTAACTCGATTTTTAATGCTCCTTGAAATGATAACATGAACATGGTATACCATTGATTATGGATATTGACCTTAATGAAATACTTGTGTAAGACCTTGTACCACTCAAACTAGCAAGGGTCCTAGAAGGGGATCCAATAGGGAAACTACTAGGTCAAGGGCAACAAAGGAGCAGTATCCCAATGTCACCTCAACTAAGGCTCCCTGATGTTTACGAACTTTCACCAATGGGAGGAGACCTGGTATAAGAGGAATCTCAATAATGGATGTGTCGATGAGAGGATAAAGGGTGATTCCCAAGGCCTATTCGTAAGAAAGACTCAATTGTGTGGCTTTCTTGCTTGGAAAGCAAGGTGATAAGCTCTCTAGGAAGGGTTAAGAGGAATCTCGAGGCTAGCGTTCGGGAATGTATCTTGTAAGGATGACCCCTAGGCCTAGAAATCCTTATGGAGACTTGGTCCTTACATGATCTTTGTGGAATTAGAGTTGTAAAGTTGCGGGACCACACAAGACCAAGTGTACCCAAAATTAGGTCAAGGGTATGCAGTTGATCAACCAAGGAGAGGCTTAACCTAATTAGGGAAGAGAAGAGGATCACAGGAGTAATTTTCTTTTGAGATTTGGATGCAAAGATCCTAATGAGGTCACTAACCCAAAATCAACCTAGGGCAAGAAATGGTCTCGTGGCTAGGGCTTGATATATCTCGGGATTCCAATGTCGGAATTGCTTGAAATTTGGAGGACCTCTTGAGCAAACTATAGCGCAGTAGTGGACCAATTTTCAAGGATTTTGGATGGCTACAAACGATTTCGTGTGATGCCCTGGGAGACATTTTAGGGATAGGCCTAAAATTGGAAGAAATGAAGAAAAGAAATGTTATTTTGACCACCAAAGGGATACGAGGATCAATGCCTTATTGCTTGGGCTTAATGGAGTCGATATACACATAGATCAGAGCCCTATTTGATCTTTGCTAGCCTCTCCAAGGGCAACAACTAGATCAATAGAGATTTATACTTCAAATTTGTGAAGGAGACAAAGTTTCGAGGTTTTTAACCTAAAAGGTGCCTCTAGGAACATTCGCTTAATCCCTCAAAGTTCAACGCATGCATTTAATCACTTATTCAAGGTCCCAGAAGAATTTTGCATTACATTTAACCCATACAAAAATAAAGATAACAACATACATGCATTGAACCAGTAAGATAACAAGAATAGCATCAAAATTTCGACTTACATGAGAGAGAGTATATCCATTTATCAACTTCACATTAGGGAAGCTCCAAAGGCAATAACGAAATCCAAACATCATTGTGCATCAAGAAAAGCTCCAAAAATTCATCCCAGCAAAAAGTGTGAAAATCTCATAAGAGATACTAATCCAATCCAAGTGATGATGATCAAAATGAATCACCTCACTTCTATTTATACAATCACTTAGGGATTTGAATGGCCTAATTTGGACTAATAATGCCCCTAAAATAAAATAATGTGCATAATAACAACACTTTTGGTGATAAGCCCACCAAGTAGCTCAATAACATAATAAGACGACTCTCAAGAGAGTTAAATGATCAATAGAGTGAGTCATTGGGCCTTTGAGGAGGCCTATGAAGTCCTGAGTGTCCCATGAAGAGAGAATGGACCTCAAACATAATGGACAAGGGGTTGGCCCCTTATTTTCCAAGCAAGAACCTGTGGTGCTCCCAAGTGGGTGTGGGGGCACAAGGACATCTTCATGGATTCCCAAGTGGATCAAAAATGCCTGTAGACCATCTGTAAGGGCTAGGATGATGACATAAGCCCTCCCTCTGCAGCAGGAGACATCCCCTGAACCTTGGAACATCTATCAAGTGTATGGTGCAAGTGTGGAGCCAGCTAGGCATGGTGAACCAAGTGCTTCATCCTCATCCAAAAGGTGGAACGCGAGCAAACAATGAGTGGTGTTGGAGATCCATGAAGTACTCTTTGCTATGGTGGAGGCCCATGGCTCTCAACGCTCACCCTACAAATGCCGATGTGGCCCTTTTGAGGGCTAGGACCCCGCATAGGGAGACCAAGCCCCAAATGGAGAACCACCTACAAAATCCTACATAAGATCCAATGCATCCCCTTGCCCTCCAAAACAACAAATCATTAGAATAATCAAGTAAAAGAGCTTACAAGTCATGAAATCAATGGGGCACTTCATGGCGGCATGCCCTTCCATAGTGCGTGTTGGCATGCACAAGTGTCTTCAAGCTCAACAAGGGATTAATCGAGGACCCTATTAGGTGATCTCAACCTTTAAAGGGGGTGAAATGTCCATGGTACATCCTTCAAGTGGTAGCTAGCAAAAGATATAGTAATGGAATGGAGTGGAGATCAGGGGAATCATCCAAACCACATGTCATGGTACAAGGGAAGCTCACACTTGGGCATATGAGTGTAGGATGAAGCAAATCGTGGTACATGGGTTACCCCGGCCTTTGTTTTTCCACCCTTCTTCATATGTCTTTTGCCTTTGATTGATTTTTCTTCATAACTGCTCAGGGCTCCAGAGGACAAGCATGATGTATAGTATATAGCAATGGATACCCCCTTAAGGTGGGGCAGTTCATCGCCCACCAAGGGTTGGGACAATCATGGGTTCCTTAATGATGGAGGGGGCTCATCTAGGGCCCATAGGAACCAGGGTGATGGCCATGGATAAGGGGTAGGGCTCATGTTTTCCTTTTTCCCATGTGCTAAATTTGTATGTCCCGACCGTCTTTTGCAATTTGTGGTACATTTCCTGTTGAGTGGCCAAATTATGCCTTTTCTTTTCTTTTTAGCTGTATCAACCTCCGGGGCATCGTTCTAGCCCTGACCCAAGGTGTTGACAAGGGGAGGGGGAGGCTAACCCTATGTGGACCCAATGGACACATGTGGACACGGATGGGGAAAGAGATGAATGGGGCTAAACTGGGTGGAAGGAGGATGATATATGTGGTGTTGGGAAGAGGGAACATGCAACCAAAATTGGGATTTCCCATGTAGTGCCAACCCTAAAGCTAATGGCCAATAAAGGAGATTCCACGAGACTAGGATACAAGGTTAACCACGAAATCGGGAAGTGGAGACAAGAATAGATACCTAACCCACTCTTTTCGCCAAATCCCCCCACCAATCTATGCCCAAAAGTACCCATGACAAGTAAGGAAAATTACTCAACTATACCAATGAAAAGTCATACCTTCGGGGTCGAGAGGCCCACCTTCAAACATACAATCATAACAAGTGGGCAAGAGACCACATGACTGCCTCAGGTGGCGGAGATAATGGCACATCAAGCTATCTAGTGGGTGCAAGGGGCTACTGGTTGTCGGCTAATGACCACCTAGGAGATAAATTTTCTCCTATATACCTACCCATAGGTGGTGGGTAACATTTGGTTCCCACTGGGACATGAGCTCTCGGAGAAGTGGGTGCACGAAGCTACTCGAATGGGAGGTCATGACAACACCAACAATCTCTTGGTACCGCAAACCTATTACCTGCACATTTCAAAGACCAAGCACACGAGGTAGCATGTTTTTGTGGTGTCTTATGATCACCCATGCTTACTATTCGACCATAAAATCAACAAGAAAGTAAAATCATTTTCCATATAAATCTAATCTAAATGCAACTAATCTATCATGATAATATCATATGATGTTAGTTCTAATGAGAAAAATTAGCGTGCAATGCATCCCATGCTAACATGCATGTTACATCACCGAAGTACTAAGTAGAATCATAGACCCAATGCAACCAACATATCATCCAGTCAATATGAAAACAACTGCCCTTTTGCTCACTCATGCAATGGATCCAAAGCAAAGAGTAGGAATGACAATATGGAAGGTCACAAGGGCGGGAGGCAGGAAAATGAAGTGACTGCACATGGAATATCATGGGGAAAGAGAGAGACAAGGGATGTAATCTTTTCCACGGGATCCTTTCTTCTAACCAAAAGATAGAGATATCAATAATTAAGCTCATGAACATCTGATGGATAGCAACCTCAGGAATATCATCCCCATCATGGTCCCTGTTGACCACTACGTGTTAATGACCCATAGCAGTACACCCACTTTTTTTGCAAAAGGGATAGTGCCTGATCAATGTGTCCATACCGTCTAGTTATCGTCATCGGCCTGATCATCATGTTATAATGTAAACTCATTCTGCATGTATATGATGTAAATAATCTCAGCAAAATCGTGCCATGTATGTAACGACACCTAGGTAAACCTACCTTTCTAGTGACGATCTCCATTCTAGGAGGTGTTTCATCTCACTGATTCATTTTCGAATAATCGGCAGAGTTTTTCCCTCCTGTCTTACCCCAAAGCTGGAATGGATTTTGTCGCTAGGAACTTAGGCGAGTCCTAGTGTTCTAGATCGAGTCTATGTAAAAGTAATTTGAGAATAATCTCAACTATTTGGTTAGGTTGTTTTATTACAAATTACTTGGTCTGCTAGATTATACTTGTGGCGCGGAAATGGGTAATTTGTGAGGGTCTATCACAAATGGGTTTTCCTCCTTATGATGTAAAAAATATGAAAATCATGATGTAAAGTGTCTTGAGGGTTGGAAAAATAATTTATCCCCTCATAGGTTAATTAATTAAATTTTCTAGCGCAAAATTAATTAAAATCCTAAGCCAAAAATTTAATTAATTCTAGATCCTAGGTAAATTTAAATTCTCTAAAGGAAAAATTCGTCGGTCCTAAGAAATTAAATTTTAAAAAGTCCCAAGACTAAGGTAAATTAATTATTTTGATAAATTTTAAACCTTTGATCATTGGGGGTTAAGTCAAAGTCAAAATTTTGAGGAAATTAACTCAAAAATTCTATTTTTGAGTTAATTAAAATGCATTTAAATAAAAATTTCGAATTTCCTCAATATATTTATATATTTCGATGGATAAGATTAAAAATAAATTTAATCTTCATCAACAGTCGAGATTGCTTTGACGAGGATCACTGTAACTAGCCATTGGAGGATTTATCTTTAAATAGGAAGTCATTTGTCAATCGATCTATCTGATCTTTGAATCATGTGCTTAACAAGCAGTTATGATGTAATCTTTTTTCCGGATAATAAAGAAAGACTTTGGGGTTAAATTCTGGTAGTGTTACTCTTCATGGGAATATTGTAAGATGTTTTATTTTCATGCATAATTTTTTCTAAAGCCATTGATGATAGCTTCTGAAGAGTGATTTGAGTACAGGGATCTTGCTTAGTCGTTGGGGTTTGAATAATAATTTAAATTTTGAACGTAAAAGCAGGTATCTCTATTTGTCTAAGTTTTATTATTATTTTCTCGCTCTATTTTTAATGGATGGATCGAGTTTTGCAGGGAAATCTTGATTTAGATCCTCGGGCGTTAGGAGAAGTTTTCAGTTGGACCAGCCAACTCCCGATTTGTGTTTCCTGAAGAGCCCAACGAGATTAATCTCAGGCTTATAATAAGATTTTTGTTTTGTGATGCATGAGGGTTTCAAGTTAGCACCTCCTAATATTAAAAAAAAATTGTGCGGTATAATGATAAATCTGGAGACTTAGAGCCTTTAACTTGTAATTATTGTAATTATTTAACCAGTTTTTTATGGTTTTTCAATTTTATTTGTATATTTGGTTTCTGGGTGTTTTGTTTTTGTCATTGAAGGTACAAATCTGAAAGGGAAATTTTTATTTGAAGCTAGATCTAAGGCGTTGAGGGTAAGATTTGGCCTCAATATCATTTTGCAGGGACATTTTTTTTATAATTTTACAGTCCGAGGGTTTTAAAATTAAAATCTGGAGATTTTATAAGGGTTTCAAGGATAAATTTGAAGTAGAAGAATATCACTTTAATCACAAATTTTTGACAAAAAAAATTTAAGGGTTTCAGCTACCAGCTTTTGGCTACATTTTTCTTCTCTGGAAAATTTTGAAGAAAAAAAAAATTGGTCTCCCTCTGCCTATGGCCCTCAGTTTCTTTGTGCCCTTCTCCTTTCATTTCGTTGCCCAAACCCGTTGTCCTTCTCATTTCCTCCACATCACTGCCTGCAAAACCCTCTTTGCTCCTCTTCCTCGAGTTTCCTTCGCTGCCTACACTACTCTTCATCGATCGATCTGCAAACAAAAAAACTCAAACTGTGTCCTTCCTTCTTGCTGCCATTCCTCCAGCATAGTCGACTCTCTTCTCCTCTGCCACTGTCGAGCTTCCTCCTGCCGTGTCTCCCTTACCCGCAACTATTCTAGTGTTGTCCTCGACCAACGTATTTCATCCTCGCTCTCCTCTGTGGTTTCCTCCTCCATCCCACAGCGCTTCCCTGTCGAACTCTTTCCATGTGTCACCTCTCTCTCGACCTGCACAGCACTCAACAAAACATTTCGATTTCCCTTTACCTTTTTAGCTTTTTTTGTATTTCGTTTTAGGGTTAGGTTTTGACATCATTTCGATTTCCTTTTTTGTTTGTGGCCTTTAATTTCTGACTTTTTATTTTTGTTTTGTTTTATTTAAATTAAAAAATCTCAAAATTTAAATTTGACTTTGACTCTTTTAATTTCAAATTTCATTTCAATTTTTTTTTCTTTTGTTTTGATTTTCATGATATTTTGTTTTTTTAAATAAAAACAAAACATTAAAATTTCATTTTTTGTGACTTTGAAATTTCGAATAAATTAAATCATAAGAGGACCTACGCTTTTGCATTTATAAAAATTAAATTTTTATGTGGCCTATGGCCCATTAAAAATTTTAATTTATTAAGGTCTTTTGATTTTTATCTTCAGTCACATTAGATAATACAATAAAAAAAAACACACACACACACACACATTTGCCACATTAAATTTGCTTTATAAGCTTAGCTTAGGACATTAAAAGATTTACCTAAGGGATAATTAAATTCTAATCTAAAGTTCCTTGGTGTCTTTTTTGTGTTAAGTGTAAAATTTTAAAGGGAGAATTTTGTGGTATTGATTTCTCTATTGTCAAGCGCGATTAATGTTTCAGAATCATATCTAAAGGAAAAAAGATAAATTCTAGATCAAGGTTATTCAAGAAAATCATTTTAATTCTAGAATCATATATTTCTTAGCAATTAAATTTCATAGCTCTTCATGGTATTTAATTGCTAGAATATCCTACATGATAAAGTTTTGAACATTTATATTTAATCGTTCATGATCGTCACTTTCATCACATTCATAAATTGCTCTGGATAACTTGTTTTTATCTAGTTTATGGTTAATTGAATATAAAGGCATTGGTCTAAAACCATTTTTATCTTGTGATTGCGTCTTATCTTATTAGATCTATCCATCTCGATTGACCTGGACTTGTTTTACATTCATCAAGTTGTTCATCCTTAAGTCTCCTAGAGCCTGTGTTCCACAAATTTCCTTCATTCATTTAGCCCTAGAGACTACCCCCCTTGACTTGTCTAGGAGAGAGTCTAAACAGAGTGAGTAAGGATTAGAGTGACAACCCTTACTCTGAGCGTTGTCGTGGTGCATAGACACTTTTTGCGACAACAGTCCCCATTATTAATGTCATATTTTATGACCACCAATGGTTCATGACTGGGAGGAAAGGGGGATCGATGACAAGGGGAGACACAACAAGCAGGTTGCTCATGATAATCATATTTACAATCCTGAGGGTATGAGGGGAAAGGAGGGATACATCTAACGGATAGTTCTTCCTTAACATCATACCTAGGAGAGGAAAAGGGATCATCCATAATTGTGATAATGTGAGAATGGTCAAGGCAAAGGTTCCTGGATAATATAGCTATGCTATTTGGATCCCAGTGAAGGTCTAGAAAAACAAGGCCTTTGTCAGTGTCATAAATGGGGCCCATCATTTCCAATGCACCTTCTTCATTTGTGGGAAAACTGTGATCCTCATCATGAGTAATGCCCTAGGGAAAAGGAGAATCAATTCCAACCTCATTTCGATGTCAGTATCATAAATAGGGTCGTAGTCAAAATGATGGTTGCCCACATCCCACTTTCCCTCATTAATGCATAAGAAATTGGAGATGTCACCATCAAAAAGAGCTACAATATTCATCCTATCAAATGCCCTTTCCTGATTGAAAGTCCCCACTTCATCGTGTTGATCCTCATGGACTTTGATGGGGCTCTCATTCATGCCATGCACATTCTCAATCTTTAAATTTGCATCCTGAAGCCCCTCTATAGTCTTATGATCTTCTTGAGATGGGTTCCATTCTTCCATATATTCTTCATTTTCATGATTGCCTTCCACATTCGGATTTTCTTCAAGGTCACCTTGATCATCTACTTGATTACATTGTGTGGGGCTTTGCGACTGATTGTAGTATTTTCATTGATTAGGTCAGTCAGAATATTAAAAGCACAGGTTAGGCCAGCAAAGTCAAAGAGACGACTAGGATCCTTCTCATAGGCACACATCATTATGTAGAGTTGTTTTTGTGTTGACCCATGAAACCTGAGCATGAATTCCTTATCCATGTTCTCCAATAAATCTTCATAAAACTCAGCATATTTGTCCACATTCTTTTGTAGTTCTTGAAGATCTTGATCATTGAGTTTTGCAAATGGAGAGCCAAGGGTAATTTCTCTTTGACCATAATCCATTTTTCATGATTTTGCATATTAGGATCAAAATGGAGTCACCAGGGTGAATTAAAATGCCTTGATAGATGCTTGCTTCACCCTACAAGCATTAACTTTGAAGTTCAATGAAGAACTAGGGCTTTGTTCTTCTAATCGAGTCGCCAAAATGATTGCCAATGATGTGTAAGGGAAATAAGACACACATATCGTGTCCTCGGCAACAGCTCCAAAATGTTACCGCTCAAATTAGCAGGGGTCCTAGGAGGGGATCTTGTAGGCCAACTACTAGGTTAAAGGAAACAATGGAACGATAACCCAATGTCACCTCAGCTAAGGCTCCCTGCTCTTTACAGACTTTCACCTATGGGAGGAGACCTGGTATAAGAGGAATCACAATAATGGATGTGCCAATGAGAGGATAAAGGGTGATTGCCAAGGCCTATCCGTAAGAGAGACTCAATTGTGTGGCTTTCTTACTTAGAAAGCAAGGTGATAAGCTCTCCAAGAAGGGTTAAGAGGATTCTCGAGGCTAGAGTTTGGGAATGTTTCTTCTAAAGATGTTCCCTAGACCTAGAAATCCTTATGGAGTCTTGGTCTTTACGTGATCTTTATAGAATTAGAGTTGTAAAGTTGCGGGACCACATAGGACCAAGTGGACCCAAAATTAGGTCACATCAACCAAGGAGGGGCTTGACCTAATTAGGGAAGAGAAGAGGATCAAAGGACAAATTTTCTTTTGAGATTTGGATGCAATGATCCTAATTTGGTCACTAACACAAAATCAACCTAGGGAAAGAAATGGTCTTGTGGCTAAGGCTTGCTATATCTCAGGATTCCACTATTGGAATTGCTTGAAATTTGGAGAACCTCTTGAGCAAACTACAGCGCAATAGTGGACCAATTTTCAAGGGTTTTGGATGGTTACAAATGATTTCGTGTGATGTCCTAGGAGACCTTCTGGGGATAGGCCCAGAATTGGAAGAAATGAGAATTAGTGCCTTATTGCTTGGGCTTAATGGAGTCAAGATACACATAGATCGTGAAATTTCGTGAGCTAATGAGCCCTATTTGATACACCTGGGTATATGAGTGTAGGAGGGAGCAAATCGTGGTACATGGTTTACCCGGCCTTTGTTTTTCCACCATTCTTCATATGCTTTTTGCCTTTGATTGATTTTTCTTCATAACTACTCGAGGCTCTAGGGGATGAGAGCATGTTGTATAGTATATTGTAGTGGGTACCCCCTTAAGGTGGGGTGGTTCATCTCCCACCAGGGGTTGGGACAATCATGGGTTCCTTAATGATGGAGGGGGCTTATCTAGGGCCCATAGGAACCAGGGTGATGGCCATGCATAAGGGGTAAAGCTCATGTTTGGCTTTTGCCCACATGCTAAATTTGTATGTCCTTGCCGTCTTTTGCATTTTGTGGTACATTTCCTATTGAGAGTGGCCAAGTTATGCTTTTTCTTTTGTTTTTAGCTACATCAACCTTTCGGGCATCGTTCCAGGCCCGACCCAAGGTGTGGAAGAGGGGAGGCAGAGGCTAACCCTATGTGAACCCAATGGACACATGTGGACCCGGATGGGGAAAGAGAGGAGTGTGATATATGTGGTGTTGGGAAGAGGGACCACACAACCAAAATTGGGATTTCCCATGTAGTGCCAACCCTAAAGCTAATGGCTAGTGAAGGAGATTCCACGAGACTAGGATACAAGGTTAACCACGAAACCACGAAATCAGGAAGCAGAGACAAGAGTACAGACCTAACCCACTCTTTCTGCCGAATCCCCCCACCAATCTATGCCCAAAAGTGCCCATGACAAGTAAGGAAAATTACTCAACTATACTAATGAAAAGTCACCTTCAGGGTTAGGAGGCCCACCTTCAAACATACAACCATAACAAGTGGGAGAGAGACCACATGGTTGGCTCAGGCGGCAGAGATAATGGCACATCAAGCTATTTATTGGTTGCAAGCGACTACTGGTGGTCAACTGAGGACCATCTAGGAGAAAAAAGTTCTCCTATATACACTACCGATAGGTGGTGGGTAACAAGACCTATTGAAGTTGGTTAATGCTAGTCTTTGCACCTTAAGTTGATATGCTAGTTTTTGCTTATAGCTAACCTAATCTAGACCATATTTTTGCATATATCTTAATTTGTATCTTGACCATCTCAAGATTCTGACTTGATTTCACGTGTGCATCTTGGAGAAAAGATAGGGAGCTTTATTACCTACTACAAAGTGTGATTTGAAGTTTTGTTCACCTATGATTGTAAATATATGACATTGAATTTCACCTTGAGAAAGTGGCAGTAATTTATTGTATATCAGTGAGTCACCTCGGAATCAAATGCACTAAGCCAATGATTGATTTAGCATCTTGTTTAGAAACCTCTGATTGCAATTCTGAACCAAAGTACAGTAACAAATAAACATTATGCCATCACACTTACCTCATGTGACCCTAAAACAATACAAAACAGTGACATTCTAACGATGATAATGACTTTTCATGACTAGACTTTGTTGAAATGTAGACATCCCTGTGACTGTTCTAATGTCCTAGTGAAACAATGACATGACTTGACATAACTCTTGCATTAAACTTGACTTAATATGACGAGGGTAGTTGAATAAGGTTGACTGTATATGGCATAGATGAATAGTGGCAGGACTCTTGTTGAGAACTATGTTAAGTAATTGGTTCAATTGTAATATATATGGCATCAACAGTATTTGGTTCATGTTGACTTGACTTGATAAGTGATAGTAACCCAAATGGAGTGACCTTGTGTGGCATTAATTTGATGCAACAATGGAAGTATTTACTTAACACATAACAATGATTTGAGACAGAACCCTTGACAATGGTGATAGTGTGGTCATAGTGACTCTTGGTTTGAAGTGATAGAGTAACTTATTCCCTTCATTGATATATGTACAACAGTGACCATTATGTTTGACTTGACTGTTTAATTGACTCATAGACATGACAGATTTACTTGATTTGACACACATTGACACATAAGCTTGACATACAAACTTTACCTATATATCTAACTTGTAGTAACACTTTGACAACTATAATAACATAGGAATTTGTAGTAAGTGACTTATAGTAATGACCTAGAGGATGTACTATCTTAGTGACATAATTGTAACTTTACAGGAAAGCAGGTCTCACTTTGTTCTACAGTCTGTTGACATGAGAAAGATGGATAGCAGTGTATGACTACTGATCAGTGGAAGTGAAATGACATATCCTGGTAGCTCTCCGTGGGAAGAACTTGAGAGTATTAGAGGCAGGTCATAGGGATGACCTACAGCACCTGAGTCTATGTCATTATTTGATAGCAGTGCCAGATGTTAGCAACATTGTGAGCTGTTTCGAACAGTGCAGCAGTGTGTTGACTGTCTCATGAGCATATCATGCTTATCCTTACATGACAAGTGCAGTACAGTGACCATTGCAGGTTGATTTGTTTGGTACAGCTTGGACAGTGATCAGTTGGATAGCACTGTGCAATGATCAGTGGTTGAACAATGTAGTGATCAGATTGAGCAGGATTGTACAGTGTGATCAACAGTGCAATTGCAGGACTGACAAGATATTCATATTGAGTAGAGGAGCATTCTCTTATCTTCTATCTTTTTATATTGATTCAAGGCACAAGGGGATCCAATCTGAAAATTGTGAAACCTGGTCCGCCAGCGGTTCAAGATGGTAGGGTGGTGCAAGGCAAGTGATTGGAGTCACCTTCATGTTGTGGGTTGAGAACACTTCAGGGCGGCAGGGTGGTGTTAGGGCAGGTCGTAGCCTACACAGGGCGTTGGGGTGTCCTTTCAATTGGGGATGATAAACTACAGGGCGACGAGGTATCCTTTCGACAGCAACTAGTAAACAGAGTGTTGGGACACTTGTCAGGTTGTGGAATGACTTACAGGGCATTGGGGCATCCTTCTGGTTGCATCAGGGTATTAGGGTTTAGTACCGTCCTACAAGTTGTAGCCTGTAAGAATTAGGGGGTTGGAGCCTCCTTCAGTTGCAACTGAAAATTTGATGTAATTACTTTTCTTTTAAAGAGGAGGAGAAAAAAATTACTAAGAAGCGTCGGTGGTTTTCGACCTGAAGGGGGTTTTCCACCTAAAAATCTTTGTGTCCACTGTTTTGTCTTTCTGCATTGTTGTATGGTGTTGTCTATTGTTGACTATTGTTTATGTTTATCTGAAGAACAACAATAATAATAACTGAAGATTAACTAATGCTCTGAAAAGGATTAAAAAGTGTTAATTGCTAAGAAACACTGAATCACCACCCCACCCCTCAGTATCTCCAACATGTAAGGAGAAGCCTATATGCAGTTTGAGAGAGAGAATTTTCTTGTGATGTGTGCTAGTATTTAGGCAGAAATTCCTAAATAATAGGGGCTCAGATCTACACTAGGAAATATGGATTTCCATCACTAGGTAATAGAGCCAGATAGCGCAGGGAAATACAGTTTGTGTTGAGTTCTTGCAGGGAGGTTTTGAGCTAAGTATTAGCAGAGAAAACAGCCTTGTTTTCTATTGAAACAATTTGCCTTGTAAAGAATTATGTTTGCTCAATAAAATCTACTAGCAACGGAAGGGTTTTCCTAGTTGGGTTTCCTAGAAGAAAAATATTGTGTTATTGTGTGGTTGTGTTCTTTATCTTTGTGTTTCTTTTATTCCGCTACTTATCTATCATAGAGAAATCTTGTGTCTTGGTGCAACGAATTCAGTTTCAGATTTCTCGTCATAGTAGTTGCAAGATAAGTAAAAACTATAATAGAATAATATTCATTGACGGCAAGATATTTATATGACTTATGAGGATAGCATAGAAGATTACTGGGATTCGTAAATAAAATCTTTTCATGGAGATTGAAATTAAGAGAGAGCTCATAGTCACCAATGAAGTAGTTAGAATCGACTCACTAAAAGTAAGAAGAGGACCCTCCATGACCATTGCCTACATAGAATCCATCACAAAACTCTAAAAGAAGCTTTCAGTTACATTTGAAGATAATGTAGAAAGATTCATGTCTCCAAAAGTTTCATCATAAAGATCCAGAGGAAGCTAATATTTCAAGAAGGAATACGAGATGACAGTTGGGAAAAGGGTAGAATAGTCAAGAAGTATATCAATCAATATCTAGCTTGCAACAAATTAGAGATTATTCCAGCCAAAAAACATTCACCTCAAATCCTAGTGAAGCTAATCCGAACTTACACATCTAAGAATGAACCAGTGATACTACATTTGCTAGAGCAGAGTATTTTAGGAAGCAGACTTTTCTTATTTATAGCAAAACATAGCAGAGCATATTCTACAAAAGTAATAGGTAGTTTGAAGTATACATCAAAGAAGTCAACACTAGATGACAACATGGAAATAATACTTGAGAAGGTTCTCCCAATATAAGGAAGAAGTTTACTTATCTCAGCTGCAAAGGTTACTCTTGATTCTTGAAAAACATGAAAAGGAGTCTCATGATTAAAGAAGACCTCATACTTTGGAATCAAATTAAATGATTCAAGAACTCATGAATTAGAGATATTGTCTTAAGAGGGAGTTGAAAGCGAAATCTGACATATATTGGATAGATACAGTACTACTTAAGGTTGGTAGAAAACTAAGAGAAGCTTGCGATCAAGATCCTCCAAAAGGTTAGATGACAGATGGAAACACCATTTAGCAAGAAGTTGAAAAGTTTTGATGTTGTTGATACATCATTGTACCGACAGTTAATTGGTTCCCTAAAATATTCAATTCAAAGACACGTCGATTGAGTTGGCAATGTTAATAAATTTAATGAATAAAAATACTACTAATGGTTGGTTCTACTTGGGATTTGGTTTCTTGGAAAAGCTTGAAACAGGATTCTGTTGCACTCAAAGTTACCTGGATTCGGATACGAATACGGATCCGAATCCAAATCCGGTAGAGTTTTGAAAATCCAGGATCCAAATCCGGATCCGCTAGATTTTTTAAAATCCACGATCCAAATCTGACAAGGATACATCAAGTATAAAAAATATAATAATATATTTTAATTTTAAAAAACACTTTTAAAATTCAAAAATCAAATCCATTTATAAATCACAACATTTCAGAACTGAAATCATTAGATATATTATAAATATGAAGACTGAAACATTGGATCATTGCTTTTTGTTGTTTGAAACGTCTCTGTTGTTGTCTGAAATTGAGTAGGGTACCGCCAACAAACTCGTGGAATAATGCAAGCAGGGACCACCTCATCGTATTAACCACCAAGCGAAACCTACAATCTAAAAATTGCATTGCAATTAGGTTTAAATCCATGGCAGGGTTGGATTTCCTTGCAGGATTTGTTTCCTCAACGCAGAATCCATTTCCACCATGCACGATCTGTTTCCACCAAATTGTGATCCACCACATGGTCGTTTCCTGCACGGATCCAAGCAGATCCAAGTCAAATTCGCAGATTGTAGACCTCCCTGTGTCGGATCCAATGGCTTAGGTTGAATTGCAAAGAAAGAAGATATGGAAGTTTATAAATCAGCGATAAAGCAGTTTCGCTCCATAAAATGGTTGATGAACTATTTGATGACACGTTTGATTCAATTGAGTAAAGTTATATGTACATTAAGATTGTCAGAAAACGAAGAAGGTCGAACCACATTATGATTCATGACATGATGCAAAATGAAGTTGTGAAGCTACAGTATATCTCCACTGACAAACAGGTAGCTAATGCATTGATTGAATCCTTTAAAGGATGAGTGTTTTTGAGAAAAGCTTGGGCTTGTGGATATCTCCTCCCTGTTTGAGAGGGAGTGAGGACTAATAATCATTAGTCTAGTACATGAACACGAAAAGGAAGAATGGTGGATTGGATAAGCATCATGGACCGACATTCTTAGACATGTACTGTGACCAGGACTACCAGTTGTAAGTCAAGTACATTGATATGGTATAAGAATGGTCCGAGGGACCGATATTTCCTTGTGCCAAGTACTGTGACAATGGATTAGGAAATGGTCCTGTGAGGACATACTTTGGTGAAACCTAGGTGGAGTATATGCCTCAAAGAGGCAGTGGTGTCCTATTTGAATGTCTCCCAACATTGTGCTCTGATCTAGTGGAGAGACAAAACTTACTTGTCAAGGCCTTGGTATTTTGACAATGTTGGTTATGATTATGTTATCATCAACGATGCTTATGCCTAGGTGGAGTATGTGCCTCAAAGAGGCAGTGGTGCCCTATTTGAATGCCTCCCAACACTGTATTTTGATCTAGTGGAGAGATAGAGCTTACTTGTCAAGGCCTTAATATTTTGACAATGTTGGTTATGATGATGTTATCATGAACGATGTTTATCAATCTAGATCCTTTCTTATATGAATATTTCAACTTCAGACTATCCTATTGAGTAATTATGAATACCTCCCTAGTTAAGAGGGAATGTTGAAGTTATAACTAGAGTTGGTCTTCATATTGTAAATCTATCATTGATGTATTTATTATACTTATATTTATACTTGTCATAAATTTATCAAAGCATGTTCTTCATGCTTAGAGAGTCAAAAAGAGTCAAAAAGAATTTATTATGAGTCAAAAGAAAATGTATTTGAGTCATGTCCCATTTAGACATTTGTAAGAAAAAGGAATTTGAATTTTATGTTGAGTCAAAAGTCCACAAGATGACCAAGTCATCTTAGACCTCCAATAGACACTTATTTGACCCTTCAGGACAGCTATATATAAAGGACAAGTTCGACTCATTTGGAAGCTCATTCACCACACAACAAGAAGTACATATGAACTAGCGAAGAAGAAGAGGAAGACGAGTCAAAGGAGAGAGAAAGACAAAGATAAAGGCAAGAAGAATATTCCTAATTGACTGAAGTTTGACCTTGCAACAGCTCGCACGTGTGGACTAAAATTTCTGTGAAAGAGGCCGAATTTTCTGAAGTGGCTAGATGCCGAAATTCGGCCCTAGTTGCAAGCCTATAAATCCTTAAGTTTGACCCCATTGGAGCAAGTTTGACTAGTGTTGACTTCGACTTTGGAGGTGACTTAGAGGAGGGTTGGACTTGGTATCTTGGTGGCAGTTTGGTCTTGGTCTTGGTCTTGGTCTTGGATATCTCTCATTTTGATCTGATTCTATAAGAGGATTGATGGGTTTTCCACTTATGGGTGTTGCCCTGGCTAGCAGCTTGATTTTGGTGCCTCTTGTCTCTTTGTGATCTCTATATTTTTTGAAAGATTGAACATTTGTATAATTGCTTGATGAAGAAGACATAAGAAGTAATAAGACATCTAATATTCACAAGTAATTATCAGGAAAGAGAAATTAGGTGTTAGACTTAATTACACATGGTTTCTCAACATTAGAGAATTGTATTGGGAATTGTAAAGAGCCATGATCCCTGGTACAAGAGCCCTTAGATTTTCTTATTGAAGGGCTAATAAGGAATGTGTTTTGGGCCATAAATCTTGTGTACTGCTATTGATCTCATTGTTGTTATGTTCTGTTGTACAAAGTTGTTTTTGGTTGGGCATCTTCAGTGTGTTTATGTTCCTAACTAAGGCATAGACCAAACCTAGGGTGCATGGAAATTGCAACATGGAATCAGAGCTACTTTGAAGGGCAGCTAGATTAGAGTGTGCACAGGTGACACTGTTGCAAGAAGCAGGAAGGTTGCCAAGTGAGTCGGCTAGACATGGAGCAAAAGGTTCAATAGAGGACATGGAGATGTGTTCTTGATTGGTTTCGTGACGAGATAGGGTGGGAGTTCTAGTGGATTGGTGGAGAATTCGATGCACAGCAATATGTTGAGTAGCAAATTGTCGACACTGTTGATGGATATTTGTTGACTTGTCAAAGTATGTTGAGACAGTTCAAGTGCCTTGGAGGGAGTGCTTCGGCATGAACGTGGTAGCTCTATGGGGATGGCGGGTTGATCATGAGATAGTATCTTCATTGGGTTGCAGAGTTGCACATCTGGTAGCGAAGCCATGTGCATATGAGGTGTTTAACCCAAGTGAATGAGGACACTTGCAGTGTGGAGTTTCGGTGCTCAAGAGTGGCTAAGCCCAATGTTCATCCGCAACTTGAGATGGACCTTGAAAGGACGCAAATTCAGTTGTAGCATTTTCCAGGAGTAAATGCAAAGTGAGCCAAGGGAAGGTTGCGTAGGCTTAGAGGGAGTCTGCCTTCAGAGAGACACTGCGAAGGAGAGTCAGCGACCCAGTGAAAATCTAACCTTCAAGATTCAAGCAATAGAGTGGAATCTTCCAGGACATGCAAGGAAAGTCACAGACCATGTGAGGACAGTTGTGGTGCGTGCAAGGAAAGTCGTAGACCATGCAAGGAATTCATGGTGCACGTAAGGAAATTCATGGTACATGCAAGGATAGTCATGAACCATGCAATAGAAGTCATGAACATGTAAAAAGAAGTCGTGGCACATGCAAGGAAAGTCATGACCATGTAAGGAAAAGTCATGGAGTTGGAGGTCTCTAGGAGTATGGTATCTTCGAAGATCCAAGTCTTTCAGAAGGACGTGGTTGCAGATCAGATTTGGAGGCAGGGCCACTTCCAGAGAGTGGTGGAAACACCTTCCTCACTAAAGCGAGTGTTGAAATTTAGTAGCTCTAAAGGTATTTCAAAGTGGAAAATCCTTTGGGGGCTTTGTAAAGCACCCAAAGTTTGGGGTTTTGACCCAAAGGAGTGGACTTCGAACCCAAGAAAGTGAATTTGATATTTTAATTATTGGTTGAGGTTGAGTTGGTAACACCTTGAAGGACCAAGGGGTTCCATAAGTGACCTATCAACAACTATAAATATAAGCCAAAGGAAAGAATAGAGCATACGCAAGTGAGAAGGACATAACTTGGTTAGAGGAGGCTAAAAGGACTTAGCCCAAACAGCAGTAGAGAAGTCACAACTAGCTAGAGGAGGCCAAGTCTAGGTGTTATCTCAACAAGGAGGCAGAGGACAGCTCAAGGAAGACTATGTTTTGTGGTTTTGTAGGGAATTTGTTTACTGGTTAGAGGACTGAAGAAGGGTTGCAGGTGCCAAAAGCTAGGGAAGTGAGGCTAAGACCTAAAGAGGTTAGGTCGAGGGTGGACTAAGGCCTAGATAGCATGTCAACGGTTTGCTGAAGGAAGAACAAACCTAATAGAAGTTTTTAGGGTTGGAACAGGGAGGCCATGTGCTAAGAAAAGTGATTGAGGTTAGACAAGGGGTTTGGTTAAGACTGTAGAGTGCCACAAGTAGGAGGTCGAGGAGCTGTAGGATGCACTACCGAGGGCTAGTAAAGGAGGTCGCAATCTAGTTGTAGGTAAACCGCAGACTTATGAGGGCTGAGGAAGCCCTGTTATGGCGGGTCCCATCCAAAACCCTGGATCGAGGACAAAACAGAGGAGGTTGAGGCTATTGTGGACTGCTACAAGTGGTATTAGAGTTTGCCCCAGCTTGGTTAGGAAAAATTTGAGGCCTAAAGGAATAGGTCATTATTGATGAAGGGCAAACCAAGCCCTCTTTTGGTACTCGTAACAGGTTTAGGCCTAACTGAAGTAGCAAAAGAGAGTTGGTTGAGGTCTAGACAAGGGTCGACAGAGGCTGGTTTGGAGGTTGGGCTACTAAGGAGGCCTACCAAAGGACCGGTAAGGTTGATAGCAAGAACAGCAAGTGGACAGAGGTCTAAAGGAGCATACCCTGTAGACAAAAGAAGACTATAACAACGAAGGAAGGTTGATTGAGGGCTACAGCATGGTTGGCATGAGGACTGTGGGCTAAAGGAACATCCCAAGTGAGTCAAGGTTCTTGTTGGTTGTATTTTTGTAGGCAAAGGACAGTTGACTGTATCTTTGTGTTGGGCAAATGACGATCTAAAGGAATTGGCCTTAGCCCTAGTTGTATTGATCGAAGTTAAGACTTGTATATCTTGTATTATAGCATTGTATTAAGGATTGTAAAGGACCATGATCCTTAGTACAGGAGCCCTAAGGTTTTCTTAGTGAGGGACTAATAAGAAACGTGTTTTGGGCCATAAATCTTGTGTATTGTTATTGATATCATTGTTGTTATATTCCATTGTGCAGAATTGTTTTTGGTTGGGCATCTTCAATGTGTTTATGTTCCTATCCAAGGCATAGACCAGACCTGGGGTGTGTGGAAATTGCAACATTAAGATAACTACCATTTACTTATGTCAAAGTAGCAAGACATAGCTAGAAATCACAAACCATGGAAAACATAGGTGGCTAAAAATCAAATCTAAAATTTACGTAAGTATTGGACAGCTAGAAACTTAATTAATATGCATAAGCTGAAGTTTATGTACATGCCATATCCTTATCACGAGGCTAATACAATCCACTAGCTCTCCAAAAACTTCACTAGGGAAAACCAAGAAAACCTTAGTTCAACTAAGGACATCAAACAAGCATGAATCACTCAAACAAGTCCTCCAAGGCAAGGCGTCTACTCTTCTTCATTTCTACAAGTACAACATAGGGTTTCATCTCAAAACCCTAATTTTCAAATCTTCAATGAATAAGACCTTAACCCTAGTCTTCAAGTTGCTGCAACAAGCTGAAGAAACCTGAGCAACTCCCAAAGTGAGAGAGAGATCAGGTACATGGGAAAATACATGAGAGAATGATTTATGCGCTCCTCCTAGTCACATATCTAATCACAAGAATGAATTGAGTGAGTCAAGGACTCTCTCCTTCCAATATATATGAGAGGTAAGGGAGGCCAACAATACATATGTGGGCTAATGCCCTTACAAGCAACCCACAATAATCACATGTAAGCTCTCACAAGTAGAGCACTACACTTCAAAGGTACACATGTCCAGCTCAACAGTGATGTCATACACAATAAGAGCTCCAAGTTTGATGTAGCTACACAAGATGTGTCCCCACTTCTTCATCACAAACCCATATGGACTCCATTGCTCCTAAACCATGTACTCCACTAGGTCCACTCCCCCTACATCAACCTAGGCTCCCTCGAGACAACTCCAAGCCTCCATACATGAATCCAAGCAACCCCATGTTGTCAAGGGTGTTGCACCCTCCTCCAAGATGCCCAACTCTCCTCCTCCCAAGGAGGACATTCTCCAAGCAAGCAATCATCTCCTCGTAGCCTATTGTCACACAATCTAGCAAGGGTCCCCTGCTCTTTATGGACTTTCACTAATGGGAGGAGTCCCGATATGAGAAAATCACTAATAATTATAGAATCAATGACAACGTATGATGTGATTTCCAAGGCCCATTCAAAGGAGAGGCTCAATTAAGGCTCAATGCTTCAAGCTAAGGACTCTCAAAGAAAGACTTGTGAACAGACCTAGACCTAGGGTTAAGGATATTCGATAATGACAAGGATGCCTAAGGTCAAGGCTCCAAGATTATTAAGGCCTCTCAAGAAGCTTTGTATGATGATTATATGCCTCTAAAAACACGTTCGCTATTCTTGAGAAGCCTAAAATGGGACCACACAAAACCTAGGGCTTATGGATTATTGTGGGAGGAGACCCTCCAAGGAGCTCACTAGGTCAAGCTAGTGTAGGGAAAGGGTTTCAAAGTGATTTATTCCATCAAACACTGTGCAAAAACCCTCAAGAAGGCCTCTCACTATGAAATTCAAGATGGTCTTTCAAAGTCCAAGCTAGGGCTTGAGTTTTCTCTCAAATGAACTGTGTGAATTGTATGAAACTTTGTGGATTTTCAGACGAGACACAAGCACAACACCTTGTCCAATTGGAATAGAAAAAGTCCTCCCCTAATGGAATTCACATGCAACCCTAGCTAGGACATCTAGGAGACAATGAAAAAAATAGGAGGAGAAAAAGAGAGGTAAAAGAAGGGTGACCACCAATTTTTCTTGGACTAGTGCCTTTCCCTTGGGCTATGGAGTCTATGTGATTTGAAATCTGGCTAAAATTTGGAGGCTAAATTGTGATGCCCTAGGTATCACTCTTTAGCATTTACCCACCCGAGATCTATGGACTTTTATGGAAGAAAAACAAGTTTTAAACCACTAGGAACATTCATCTACTTGCCATTCAATGAGTAACATGCACAAATTTGCAATCTAACAACCTTTTCAATGATATTCAATAATTAGGGCACAAAAAAAACTAGCTAGTTGCAAGATTTCCACACATTAGACATTATTACATAAAAAATTCAACAAAACTACTTACAAGATAGCAAGAGATATATCCAATCCAAGATCAAAATAGCGGCTCCAAGAAAGAATAAGATTTCAGCTCCCAAAAATATTGAAATGCATCAAAAGAGCTCCAATAGACATCCAATGAAAAGTGTGAATTTCTCAAGAGAGAGATATCCAAGTGTGGTGATGATGATTGATACAAATGAGGCTTAACTCTATTTATATGAGCCTCTAAGAGTTCGAATTAGCCTAAGATGCCCCTAAAAATATTTTAATGTGCAAAATAACATCACTTTGGTGACAAGCCCACCAAATAGCTCATAAAGTGTAAGATAAGCCATCCAAAATGAAGCCGAAATGATGTAGCAATGGTGTAGGAGGGTCGTTGGAAGGCCTAATCGAGTCCTCAAGTGCCATGATGAAGAAGAGGGCTCCATGAATGATGGTCAAAGGAGTGGCCCCTTGATTTCCAAGTAAAACATCATGTAGTGCTCCAAAGTGGCTCTGGGGCACAAGTAGTGGTCCCATGGGTCTTTCCAATGTAAAATAAGCATGTAAACTGCTCCAAATGAGGGCAAAAAAGATAATGCTCGCCCTCTCGTGTCTCAAGGATGAGACAAACCTCCTTTGTGCCTCGGATCAACTGCCAAACCTGTATACAATGCTAAGCCGGTTGGGGGGCACTGTCGGTCCAAGTGCATCATCTCACATATAATGTGGGCAATGAACAAGCTCTTGAAGGTCTTGTGGCTGCCCATGGCATGAGATAATGCTTTGACACATGATGGAAACCCATGGCTCTCAAGGTTTCCCCTACAAGTATCAATATGATCCTCTAGTGGGCTTGGATCTTGTATAAGGAGGCCAAGCCCAACATGAAACCACCTACAAATCCTATATAAGATCCAACACGTCTCCTCACCTTCAAATACAATAACTCATCAGTGCAATTGAGTGAATAAGCTTGTTAATCAAATGCAAAAATGGCAACTTCATAGCAGGTTTCCCTTTCAGATTTGGGGCTTTGAGCATGTAGTGGTGTTACCTCCCTTGGTAGTAGTTAATAAAGCACCCTATTAGGTGTTCCCATCCCCTAAAGGGAAGGACATGTCCAAGCTCAAGAGGTAGGTGTCATGTGGATAGTGATGAGGTGGATTGGGACACGAGGGTCTCAAGGCCAAATAATTGGGCTCAAGGGTGGTAATGATGAGGGGTGTCCACATACTTAGGTGTATGAATGTAGGAGGGAGCAATTGTGGTACATGAGTTACTTTGGCCTTTGCTTTTCTACCCTTATGCTCTTTCCTTTCACCTTTTATTGATTTTTCATTTATTGCATTACTTGGGGCTCTAGGCGATGAGAGCATGATGTGTATGATATAGCAATGATTACCCCCTTAAGGTGGGGTAGTTCATCGCCCACCAAGGGTTGGGACATACATGGGTTTCTTAATGATGCAGAGGGCACTCATAGGGGCCCTAGGAACTAGGGTGATGGCCAATATGACAGGGGGTAGAGTTCATGTTTGGCTTTTGCCCACATGCTAAATTTTATTGTCCTAGCCATCTTTTGCATTTTCTAGTATTATTTCCTTTTGTATGTGCAAATATTATGTTTTTTCTTTTTTTTTAGCTGCATCAACCTCCAGGGCATCGTTCCAAACCCGACCCAAACATGAGGACAAGGGGAAGGGAGTACCAAAGCCTTGTGGACCCAAAGAGGGACGATGATGAAATAGGGCATGTAACGTGTGGAGGGGAGTGAAAAATGTGGAACGGGAAAACGAGACCGTGCTACCAAAATCAGGGCTTCCCAAGTGTTGAAAAATGTAACTATTGTCGGTCTTCATAATTGTAATTGAATCATGATGTAATGTATTTATCAAAAGAAAGAAAAAGGAAATTTCATTATAAAAGAAATTGACTTACTAAAGCATGAGTTTCATTCTTGGGTCAATGATTTTTAGGCCAAGGCCTCCATTGTAGAGGCTTCTATGATTTGTGTCAAGAGTCCTTGCCCTTGTCATTATGTAAAAGACGCTTCTTAGGCTTTATCTCAATGTTATCAGCACCGAACTAGAACCAGTGGAACCGACCGGTCTGGATGTTTTTGGCCCAAAACCGATTTGAATTGGGCCTCCGCACCAGAACCGGCTGGTTCAAGACCAGTTTTGTGCAAAAAAAAAAAAAAAAATTGCTTTTTTTTAGTTGGTTACCCCACTTCTTACTCTCCCTTAAGCTAGCCTAATATTCAAGCCTATGGCCCTTATATTGTTATTCAATTCATGGTCATGGTGACATTTTCCTTAAATTTTCATTTTCATCCTTTTACTTAAATTTTTAACATTACCATGAAATGACTTAGGATGTTTGAGAGTGGTTGCAACCTCATTGGATTTCATATGGAGAAAGTAGAATTTTAAATTTCACTCAAAATCCAGCAAACTTAATAGTTTTTTCAGGATTGGGGGGATTGTAATGTTTCCATTGGATTTTGTCATGTACGACGGTATGGAACTAGTATTTAATAAAGAGCACCAAGCCCTCTGTGTACTTTGATGTTAGTGTCATTGTTTGTCAAACTCCTCTATCATGACTCTACTAAAAATGTACCCATCACTCAAACAAAATCTTGACATGACATGCTACGTTTTTTTCTATCTTATTTTAATGCCTAAATGGTTATAGTGATGGCGAAGGCCCCAATATAGGCAATGATTTTGATGATATGTAGGCATTTGTTGTCGCATGAATTTTTTTGGATTCTAGAGGCCATCTAGAGCCTATTTGTTGATGTATTTTCTGTTCATAGATGGATTGCACTCGATGCTATTTTGGTTATGTGCACCCTTACATGCTATATAAATGAGAACTTACACATATTTGTGTATAAATGGTTTGGATTCATATGGATGCACATGAATATATATGTTTTTCTTTAAAATATGAATATTTTTGGTGTTTTTGGTAAACTGGTTTTCCTTCCAGTTTTTTACCAGTTCCGACCAGTTCCCAGTCCACAAGGTTTTTCGGTTCGACCACCATTTCGGCTCTGATAACATTTCTTTATCTATCAAAGAAGAAATTTATTTTCATGTATATTAGGTCTTTTAGGCCTCCTCCATCAAGTCAACCTAATCAGGAGGCAGAATCCACTATATAAAGGCAACAACTAGACCTCGTTTGGAACATATCTCAAGCAAGTTCGATCTACAATAACTAGAGGGAGAAAAGAGAGCGAAAACCCTAAGAAAGGAGACGAAAACCTAGCGAAGGAGAAGGGAGTCTTTTTCAAGCAAAAGGAAGTCAAATTTTCTCTCTTTTGACTCACATGTGTGAAATTTTGAAGTTGTTGGGGAGGCCAAAATTTCAAATCTGCAGTAGGGTCAAAATTCTGGACGCTGGGGGGCCGAAATTCTGGGTTGTTACTGGGATGAAGCTGATAGACAAGAGGAGACTACTGAAGTTTATAGAATCGTCTTGGAAGGCTGACTTGATGGAGAAGGAAGGTCTTTTGGTTTGGTCTAAGGTCTTGGTCTATCTCAATTTGATTTACTAGTGGAAGAGTTTGACTGGGTTTTCCCCTATAGAGGGGTTTTAGCCCTGGATGAGTGCCTATATCTTGTGTTGTTGATCTTCATGTTTTGATTTGATAATTGCTTGATGAAAAGAAGATAAAAGAAGAACATAAAGAAAAGATAATAAGACTACAAGAATATCACAAGTAATTCTCAATGTAAGAAAATCTTTCTGCCTTTCTAACTTTCTAACACCTAGTATTGTTCATCCTAAAGCTATAAACCAGTAGGGAAGAGCCCACGAGACTAGGGTTGAGGATTAACCCCCCCCCAAAATTAAGGTAAGGGAACAAGACTACAATCAAAAACCTTCCTCCTTCCCAGTCACCAAATAATCCATACCCAAGTGTGTCCAAGAAAAACAAGCATAAACACTAGATTGCATAATGAACAATCATACCTTTAGGATTGGATGGCCCACCTTCAAAGATACAATCTCGACAAATGGCGAGGGGACATATGACTGGCTCAAGGAGCGGAGGTATCTGGCACGATATAGGCTACACTAGTGGATGTTAGGGGTGCTGGCTATCAACTGATGACAAATCTAGGAGAAAATTTCTCCTATGGGGTCACCCACTAGTGGTGGGTAACATAGCCATCATGATGTCATCCAAGCTACAAGAGAACTCCAGCAAATAGAAGAATACCAAGAAAACACCCAGATGAGGTCAAGGAACCACTTAGTAAGTTACCTCCAATGTGCAAATTTGTCATGGACCATCTCCCATGTGCAAATCCACCTCAAACTATATAGGGGATTACCATACACCATGTACACCAAATCTCATGAAACACCACCAAACATGGTGTAAACACTTTTGGAGTAACCCAAAGGGCTAACGCCTTACTACAGACTGAAACTTTAGATATTTCTAGATCTAAGGCAATTAATGCAACTTAAGAAATTTCACCGCTTTCCTCAAGGTTTCCCAGATCTTTACGCCATGTATTTTCAGCATTGAGGATGTCATGAAATATGATAAAAACAGAAGTAACAGCAGCCAATATATCAACTTTTAACAACCCCAATCAACAAGGCAATCCAAAAGATAAGATACCAACAGTGTGTCAACAAGTTTTAGCCCTCTAACGCAATATTATCATATGCATTAACCAGAACCGAAAATCACTTTATGAGAACATAAATTACAGCAGTACAACTACCCTATCTTCTTCAAGATTAATGCACCCTTAACAATTTCAGCCTTAACTTATGCAAATCAGCAACACATATAAATGCTGGAAATTACCAAACCATGAAGATAAAGATAGTTGAAAATCACATCTGGAATAAGACAATTTTAGACTGTTAAAACTTTATATGTATATAGAGATGATGTTCATGTACATAACATAGCCTCATCCCAAGGCTAGTACAATCCTCTAGCTCTCCAAAACCCTATGTAGGAAAAACCAAAAAACCCCTAGCTCCACCAAAGATACTCCACAAGCTTGCATCAAAACTGACAAGCCTCCTTGGCAAGACATCTCCTCTTCTAAACTTCAACAAGCACAACCTCGATTTTACTAACAAAACCCTAGTTCCAATGTCTCCAAGTATGAAACCGTAACCTACTATTCAAGATGCTCCAAAAACTCCCAAAAGCCATATCACCTCCGAGACAAGAGAGTTAATATACAAAGATGAAGTACAAAGAATTAGTGAGAGACTACTGTGCTCTTCTCCTCAAATCTCTAACACGACGATGAAGTGATAATTCACAATGAGATCATTCCAATGTCTAGCTCACAAGAACAAAGCTAGGCATCTCACAAGAGCAAGCTCCCAACACAAACATCCTATCTAGGCTTCATAACTTCAAGGGTTTCCTCATGAATCCTAGCGCTTGAATTCAACAAGACAAGTACAAAGAAAACAGTGCAATGATGATAATAGGGCTCTCTCCTTCGTCTATATATATGAGAGGAAGCCGACAATACAAGTGTGGACCTAAAACCTTAAAAGTAACCTACTACAAAAACTTGTAGGCTCACATGTAAAGCTCTACACTCCAAAGTCCAAGGACAAGCTCCAAGGTGGTCATATGCCTCGAATGCAAAGGTGTTCCCTGAGATGTTTCCAATGTTCCTACAATTCTCCGAAGGATTCCAACACTCCTCCTAAGCCATGTGGTCCACTGAATCCACTCCACCTGCATGAACACTCTCACAACACAACCATCCCCAAATTAACTCCATGCCTCCATGCAAGCATCCAAGCAACCCAATGTTGTCTAGGGCTCAACACCCTCCCTCCAGAATGCCAAACAACATGGGGCCACTTGGATGCATGGGGTAGCTTGGATGCTTGCCAAAATGCCAAACACTCCTCCAATGTAGGGTGCCCTTTCAAGCAACCAGCCAATCTATATGTGGCCGACATAAAGAATGTCCCAAGCTATCTAAAAATCTCCAATTCTCCAAGAAAGGATGTCATGCAAACATCCTACTAAGGTCAAGCAACCACTAAGTAAACCACTTCCAATGTGCAAATCCATCATAGACATCCAAGGACTAATCATACACCATGCACCCCAAATCTTATGAAGCGCATGCCAAAGATGGTGTAAACACTTTCAGAGGTAACCCCAAAAGTTCACAAAACCAGTGAATTGACCATGTAACAAGGTGTTATGGGGCTGGCCCATGTAGTTACAAGAAAAAATGCTTGTAATTATGGGTTCAACTCCTATCATTGTTGTTACGACCTAGAATGGTACAAGATTGAGTAAACAAAGAAGAGGCCTCCTATAGAAAGATCATGACGCATTCACACAGCAATAAAGAAGATCCAAATTCAAAATAAGCATCCCTCATGTAAACTCAATCTGCCCAATAATCACATGTGCCATTTCTTTAGCACAATTGAGGCTTTGTGTGATAGGCATCATGGAAAACATCCATATACTATTGTTGAATTGATGGTTTGCATGCACAAGAGCAAGCTACATGCATTTGGAATAGGGTTACTCTCACAAGTAGCCTATTCCTCAACTTACAATAGGAATGAGAACTTAGAATACATTGTTTACATTAATAGTACATGCAGTCTTCTTGTTTGGAAAGACTGAGAGTATAGGGGAAGTCCTTCTAAGAAATGAGACAATTTACAGATGATGATGTGGGTGGAGGATGACATCCAATTAGGTGGCTTTGTGGAGCTACCTAAAGCTATGAATCCAATAGGTGAAAGACAACTTGAGAGTGACAAATTAAAAATTAGTAACCAATCACATGACTTGCGGGTGAATGCTATTAAGCATGTTTCATAGTTATCCATAAATCTAAAATCATAATACAAGTGTTGAAGTTTGAATCGTTGAATCTGAAATTTTGAAAGTGAATTCATGAATGTCAAACTAGAATTGTAATCACAACGTTGTGGTTATCATAGCTAATAGTGATCTACAATTTAATTTTAATGTACATTCTACGTTCATAGTTCTGTATTTTATCATATTCCAATTTTAGCCTTTTAAACATTTAAATGTTTTATGGAGAGATAGAGAAAGAGAGATAGAGCAGAAGCACAAATTATGTTTCCGTCCATAAATTGATAGAGCAGAATGTACTTACCTACAGCACTTTTCTCTGGAAGAGGTGGAATAAAAATCCCCTTGTTCTTTTCTGCCAGTCGCTCATGCAACCAGACAAAATCACTGTATCGCCTAATAACAATCTTCTCTGGACCTCGATATTCAGGCATGTTTGTCTGCTTAAATGCAAGTCCCAAAACATCAGTAGAAGCACTGCATAAGGATAATAATATTTTGCTAATTATCAGACAGTTTACCATATACTTAGGCTTCGCATCCACTTAAATATTGAAAAAACAAACAATAATAATTTATTAAGTCTATTTATGGAAGCTGGTTTTAAAACTAGATATACATCACAAATTTTTCAATACCATTAACAGGTGTGCATATTGTAGATTCTTTTATTTAATACCACCAAATGATAAAACTTAGTAACTAAATATCGCACACTGACCCAACAAGCAATATGGTAAAACACCATATAAGGGCTTTTCATTTCACCTCAAATGACAAACGAATGAATCCATTAAATGCAATCTAGTTTAATCTATATATTCATCCAGAAGCAATATACAATCAAATGCAATAAATTATAATGCTTACTGGAAGTAAAAAATGGAGAAAATATATTTCGAGAATACAACCACTTGCAAATAAGGTAGTAACAAATGATTGGAGCTAAGGCTGAGAGTTTTTACTCCCTCACTTCAGGAGGCGAGCTAGCTATGTGGTTGGAGATGATAAGAAAAACAGAGACACCATAACTGAAGCTGACATCAGTCATGAAATATTCACAAAACAAGTTTACAGAGGCATCGATTTGTTAGGATGGATTCTTGGAACTCTCTAATCATTATAATGGACAATCATCTCACCTGGTCAAAAAGGAGGCATATCCCATATTTCTATGACATATATTCACTCTGAAACAAATTTCTTCCCTCAACTCCAACGCATGCGAAAATTTGGTAGCTCAAATTTCTACTGCAGCCACTGATTAAGTTCCTCCTATTTTTTAATTGCTGAACAAATTATTTACTGCATCCTACAGCAAATACCAAAACTAATACACTGCAGCCTTCACCATTTAAAAATTATATGCGGAAACAAGAAACTGAGCAAGAAAGAAATACACAACACATTACACCATTATTTTTGGGCAAATGTCCCCAGAAAAACCAAATGCCGGAAAACCAGTGCAGCAACTGAGGATTTGTATTATTAAGCAGTAGTTTTCTCAATACAATCTTTGGATGCATTGTTGGCTATCCATTACAGAGAATATGACTGACAGAGAGATGAGTGAGATATACCTCACACTATCACTAGTGATCTTGACTGATCCAGTCACAGAATATCTAGTCCCTTGTTGCCTCTGCGCAGTCATTGCGTAGGCCCTGCATCACAGCTTATGGGGGTTGCGTCACTCCTTCTGCTAATCGATTTGCCTCTGAGACTTCAATTTCTTCCCTCCCGGTCTCACACCCTGGCTTCAAAACTCGACCTCTCCAACAAAATACAGATATCCTCTCAGGATTTGCACAGCTTTTGCGTTAGGCTACGTTGCCTAGCATAGCCTCTACGCTACCTCTTCCGGATCTCTCTCTTCCTCCTCTGCGATGTATTCCCGAATCAGGAAATTCTCCAACCGGAACTATCCCTACCCCTCACTGCAAGAAATCTCCTCAATCAATTCTCTAGCAACTGTTGTGCTGCCCTCTCTGAGAAATTCGATCTCTTGATCTCTCTTCGATGTGTCTTCCAAATGCCCATCAAGCCTCCTCTTCTAATCTTCTCATTGAGAACCAATGGCCCAGATTAAATTCTAATCAATGGCTCAGATCATTTTGGCTTGATCCTCGTCTTCTTCTAGAAGTTTCACCCACAGTTTGATTAATACTCTTTAATTATTTTAATTTCCTAAGTTTAGACTTAGGCACCCATTAAAAATAATTAATTATTTTAATAAAATTGTCTTGGGTGGAATTTCCCAAAACGATTTCTGGGTATTGTGGAATACATGTGTCCAAGCCTCCCTGCAAATTTTGAGGCTTAGAGCACATCCGATGCTACCAAAAATCAACACTCCCTCTTAGTGAGGAATGTGCTCTAGTAATGCAACCTGCTGAAGCATCACCCTTCTCTGTAACATCTCCCTCTGCGTTGTTGATGTTTGACATCGCTACCCACCAACTACTACGCAAATGTTGCATTTGTACTACTGCTAACACGGCCACTGCCAACACTGCATCTGTACTGCAACCCTCATAAGTTCTACATATGTGCTGCTGCTGGCACTGCCACTGCCAACATTGCATCTACACTACAACCTTCTCCAACTGTTGTTGCTACTGCATCAACAACGAAAAGCATCCAAAATTACTTAACAAGTGTTTAGCATGATACATCTGTTGCTGGAGTTCTGGCTGCTACTAGTCTCTACATTGGCCCTTGAAGCCTCTGTGTTGTTGTCGACTCTACATTGTGCCAATTGCACCGCTGCTAACTCTGCTTTGCATTGCTCAGTCTATGGCGCTCCTAGCCACTACGACTGTCACTCTGGCACTCTGCACCAACTGACACAGGTTCATCCTGATACATCTGATCTGGGCTCCCGTAGCAAGGTATTAATCCAAGAGGTGGACTCCTCAGGGATCCTCCACATCTGCAGTTCTCTCGAACTACAGTTCTAGATCACTCCACCTCTCCCCTGGAGGTATCTGGGCAACCATGGCAAATTCTTCCTTCCACGGTCAAAATTGTGCAAAAATCCGGCCAAACAACAGCCAGAAAAACTCAATCAAGCAGTGGCAGAACAGACTCGGTCAATGCTGGTCAATAGGCAACTTCTATGCTTGGTCAACCTCAAAAATCCTCCTTAACTCGCACGTGTGAACAAAAGAACAGATGATGTTGAGTGATCTGAATTGTCCAAATGTTGGAGGTTGAATTTGTATTTATAGTGGTCAAAAGAGGTGGGTTTTGACCAAGGGTCACACCCATTCACATGGTGGGGCCAACTTGACCAATTGGGGCCGACTTGAGCACTTTAAAATTAAATTTAATTTCCTTTCTTGGCCGACTTGTGTAGCTGGGGAATACCTCCAGCAGCTACCAAAAATCAACACTCCCTCTTAGCTAGGGAGGTATTCACCTTGACTTCCTTAGATGTCCACTTTACTGAAAAATTTCTCCATCCCAAGAAAAGATTGAATGAGCCTGCTATGTTAATGTATCCATCCAATTCATGTTCGATTCTAGAACCATGTGGAAAGCATCCTACATTAGCATCATGCAAAGGATCTAGTCACCCACTAGCCAAAGACCCTTTAGTGATATGGCCAGGTACCCTTGACCGAGGTAAAACAAAACTAGTCCTAGGTCACTAACCAAGTCGTCACTTGAAACAAGGTTAATTCTCCCCGACCAATGGTGAAACCCTGGGCCAATTTACCATTCCCCCCATGTTGTCACATGGCACTTGAATGGTAAAAATATTTACCTGATGTTTTGGGGCACTCACTCTACCCACTAACCAAGTAACCCTTGGCATTATGGTCAAAACCTTTTGACTGAGGGAGCATTCTGGGCCCTAATACTATCTGGGCCATTCTCCCTACCCACATTACATGGCAACCAATCAATACCTTTGACCTAGGGAGAATGTCTACCTGATGCTACAACATCATTGCTCCCTCTCAACGAGGGAGGCATTCCCAACCACTCCAAGCTCGTCCCTGAAGTAGACAAACTTCATCCAAAACAGAGGCTTTGTGAGAATGCTAGCAAACTACTCATCTGTAAAAATGTATTAGTGCCTCACTACTCCCTTCTGTACCATGTCTTGGATGCAATGGTACTTGACCTTAATGTTCTTTGACTTGTCATGGAAAACTAGACTTTCTGAAAGCTTCACACAACTTTGATTGTCACAATGTATCATGGTCATCTCCAACACCTGATCAAACAATCCTATGAGTAGCTTCCGAAGCCATATTGCTTCACATCTCACCAAACTAGCTGCAATAAATTTAGCCTCTAGAGTTTTGCTTCCTAGTCATCTAGGATATCATAGCCGAACCCAAATTGAAGCAACATCCTGATGTGCTCTTCCTATCTTCGGCACTTCCTACCCAATCAAAATTTGTGTATCCTGATTCCCTGCAATTGTACTTCACCATTTGAGACATAACTCAAACCATAATTGATTGTACTACACAGATATCTCAACACATGCTTTGTCGCAATCCAATGTACATACCACAGTTCCACCAGGAACTGGCTCAGAGTGCTCAATGCAATGCAAATATCAGGTCTGGTATTAACCAAATACATCAAGGATCTTATCAACTATCGATACATAGAAGGATCCACCAAATTTGAGTCAAAGCCTCTTAGCTTCTTCAAATTGGTCACCATGGGAGTGGCCATGGACTTGTAGTCCATCATCCAAATCTTTGAAGGATCTTAATAATATACGTCCCTTGACCAAAGAAGACCTCACCCAGCTTTTGCCAGACTTCTAATCCCAAGAAGTAATGCATCAAACCTAGATCCTTCATCTAGAACTCAGAGTTCTTACACTAATCAATGAGATTTTTTTCTCTTGTTAGAAACAAATCATCAACATATAACAACAAGATCATAGGCTCACATTTAACAACTTGTAGTAAAGATTAGGATCGGCATCACTCTTGGTGAAACCAAGACTCATCAGGTATCCATCAATCCAAGAATACGAAGCCTAAGGTGCCTGCTTGTGTCCATACAAAGCCTTCTTCAGTCTGCAAACATAAGACTCTCTCGCATGTACCTCAAAGCCCTAGGGGTGTTCTATGTACACTTCTTCCTCAATTACTCCACCAAGGAAAGTGGTATTCACATCCATCTAATGAAATTTCCAACCCATAATAGAAGCAATAGAAACAATAGTTCTAATAGAAGTGTACTTAGCAACTGGAGCAAATGTCTCTTCATAGTCCTCTCTCTCTTTCTAGGAGAACCCTCTTGCGTTGTACTTCTTTATGTTGCCATCTACCACATGCTTCATCTTGTAAATCCACTTGGAAGTCACCACTGACTTCCCCTCAGGTCTCGACACAATTTCCCATACATCATTCTTCATGATGGACTGATATTCCTCCAATATGGCATCCTTCCAAACTTGTTGGCCTGCTATTTTCTCATAGTTGGATGGCTCGGAATCAATGATGTGACTCATCAATGTTGCATATCCTGAGTAATTCTTAGGACGTTTGCTTTCCCTAAAAGTGCCACGGAGAGCTACATGTCCCTCTGATCTTGCAATGTACTATGAAACTATGTTGACCTCTTCTTGGATTTTGAAACAATGACCCTAGGTGGGTCCACTAGTTCAATGGGCCCTTTTGGTTCCTCATGATGATCTAAAGGATGTTCCACGGGTATAGAAGGACATGAACCCACATCCTCAGAAGCCTCTTGTTCCTCATCATCATGAGAGACCCATTGGATCTCCAGTAGGTTGCATCCTTCCACTCTAGTTGATTGTTTGCTCCCTCTGAACTAGAAGCTCTTCAGGACATCTGGCACGATTCTAGATGTTCGTACAATTTCTCCCTCTTGAACACAAATCACTCTTGCTGAGTTTATGTTCAATCCTGGAGAATCCTCTTGCCACAAACTTTGCTTTGTTCTTCCCAATGCTTCCATCTGCTGCCAAAATCATTGCCTTGGTAGCCTTCACGATGTACCTACAAACCTCATTAGGAGGCCATGGAAGAAACAATTATAACCAAGCAAAAGATACAAAGACAAGAGGTTGACCAAAAATAAAGTAATAATAATCAAGGAAGAAAGATATGAAGTACTTATCTTTTGATCTAAGGATTGTAGGGAATTGTCAACTCCCTCTTGATCCTTGCCTTCTTGCAAAAATCACTGAAATCCATCTACAATCTCATCAAGCTAGAAATTTTCATCCTTGTCCTCATCATCAGCTACTAATGCATGTTATTTTCCTTTCCTTCCTTGCATGAATTGTATGAGTTAGGGTTTCTTCATCCTCAAGTTATCTAGCCACACCAAAGGCTCAACTGCAAGCTAAGACATCTTCATGCTAACAAGAAGATGAACCAAGTACAAACTCCACTAGCATTCAGCATTCTAGGTCTTGTTTTATGGTTTCACAAACTAATGGGACCAAGACTTCAATACAAGTCATATCCTTCTAGACTTCTAGGGTTTACAAACCCTAAGACTTTCAAATTTCATCAACACCCTTTGCAAGTCCAACAAACTTGTCATGTGCAAATTATCCCACTATAGTCATGGAACCAATCATTGTCCCTTGAAAAGAATTTGACATTGATCCATTACAGGATGCCATCATATCATCTCAAACCTTTGAAGATCATTGACCACCTATGAATCTCATCACTGGAATTTATTGCTTTATACAAAAATTAGGTGAGGGAGGCTTTCTTCGTAGCTCCCTCTCACTCTAGAGAACAGGCCCAATTTTTCTTATACTTGGCTTTTCCCTCATAGGTTCAATAATCTTGCCTTCCACATATTCTATGACATCATTCTCTTCAAGAATGAGACCTATTCTGGTACTCCAACCCTAAAATTAGTCGCACCTTCCAGCCTATCTTCAAGCTTGATAGAGGGAGCCATCTGATCGAAGATCAGATTGCAAAATTGGTGCCTTCAAGGGGTGATCTCAATGGCCTTTCTTCACATTGGCTCTAAAACCATGTTGATTTTCTAGTGCTAATTAAACAAGCACAAATTTATGCAATTGATAATTACTTCCAATGATATATTATATTACGGTAGCACATTCCAGACTATCATTAAGCAATTACACTCAGAAAAATCAACTGTAAATGCAATAGAAACAATAAAGATCACAATAGAATAGCCATGCACAATAAACACCAAAATTTTGCCCTGCGAAACCCAAACTCGGGAGAAAACCCAAAAATATTTTCTAGGAGAAATTATTCAGTTCAGAAAAAGTACAATCTAATATTTTCAAGTCAAACTTGGTCAACCCAAACCAAAATCACAGCACTAGTCAAACTTGGTCAACCCAAACCAAAATCACAGCACTAGTCAAACCTGGTCAAACAGGTCGAAGTTCGCTTTCTGCAACAACAGATTAGTTCAATCAAACTGCCCAGAAAATTCAGTAAAACTACCTATAAAACTCAATCAAACTACCCAAAAAAAGCTTGATCAAACTTCCCAAAAAACTTGGTCAAACTCTGGTCAAAGCAAAGAAGTCAACATAGGTCAAAGGTCCTTCTTGTGGTCAACTGCAATCAACTATAGTTGAATGTGGTTGACTGCAGCCCTGTTCTGCAGTTAACTCAGCCTTTGTTCTATAGTCAAACTGTAGTCAACTCGACCTCTACTCTGCAATCAAAATACCCTGAAAACTTGGTCAAAACAATCTTCCTTCCACGGTCAAACTTATCCAAAAATTCAGTGAAACAGCAGCCAAAAAAACTCGGTCAAACAATGGCAAAACAAACTCGGTCAATGTTGGTCAATAGGCAACTTCTATACTTGGTCAACCTCAGAAATCCTCCTCCTTCACTCGCACGTGTGAACAAAAGAATAGATGATGTTGAGTGATCTAAATTGTCCAAATGTTGGAGGTTGAATTTCTATTTATAGTGTTCATAGGAGGTGGGTTTTGACCATGGGTCACACCCATTCACATTGTGAAGCCGACTTGAGCACTTTAAATTAGTTTTAATTTCCTTTCTTGGCCGACTTGTGTAGCTAGGGAATAACTCTTACAACTACCCAAAAATCAACACATTTTTGCAATGGCCATGACAAAGGATTCCACCAATCAATACAACTCACATCAAGGTACATAAAGAACTTGGTGCTCATGATTAAATGCCAATCACATACTCTCATATGTGATAGAATCCAATGAAAATGTCGCAATCCTATCAATCCTAAAAACTGTTAAGTCTACTGAATTTTGAATAGGATATGAAACTCTACTTTCTCCATGTGAAGTTTGATGAGGTTGAAACCACTATCAAACATCTTGACACAATCAATGGTAATGATACAAATTTCAATAAAAATTGACATTTCCTTTATCTTTCCTTTGTAGAAAGAATAAAGAAATGTCAACTTTTAGTTTGAGAATTTAACATTACCATTAATTGCCAGAGTTTTTGGTCAAAACCTTTTAAAGAAAATGTAATTTTGCATGTTGGTGAGGTCTAGTTCCTACTCAGCCAAGTTGGTACAAACTCAGCTAAGTAGGGCCAATTTGGTACTCAATTTTTACTTTAAGAATTTAACATTACCATTAATTGCCAGTGTTTTTGGTCAAACCCTTTTAAAGAAACATTGAATTTTGCATGTTGGTGGGATTTGTCGAAATTCCCTTGCACCCTAGGGCCGGTCTATGACTATACTAGCATATAAGCACACTAGGAGTGCTCAACAATGAACAACTTTGCGGAACATATCAGCAGTTACACAAGATATACAGGCCCAAAACTTTTCTCATTAGTCCATCAACAAGAAAATCATAGGGCTCTCGTACCAGGGATCATGGCCCTTTACACACCCTAATACAAACTAGTATACATAGTATACAACAACTAGAGCTGAGGTCTAATCCTTTAGACCCTCAATTGCCCACAAAAATACAAAGACAAATAACTTGACTTGTTGGTTGACCCTTCTTAGCAATCATCCCTTTTAGCCCTCTTGTCCATTATTTCCTGTTTGTCTTTTGCCTCCAATCTTCACATAGCGATCAGCTCCCTTTACATTACTATCAAACATTGCTCACAGGTAGGCTACTCCTTTAGCCACCTGTACTAAACCGACACTAAATACCTTATTGTTAGTCCCTCCTTTGGCTAACAGACTACTTCCTTCAACCCTTTATCTTGTTGTCTTGCCCTTGGCCACCACACTGACCTCTGCTAGCTCTATCTAGCGTCTAGAGTCCTAGACCTCTGTTAGGTCTGTCCAAACCAATGTTGCACAACCCGTACTCATATAAGACTCGTTTGGCTATTGACTTAGCGACTCGTATAAGAATTGGGAATGACCCGTATAAGACTTGGAAAAAAAAAAAAAAACAAATAAATATATATATATATATCAAAATTTGTTGCCAGGGACGGGTCTATACGAGTTTGATACAAGTCATATGCGAGTCTTATGCAAGTCAGCGCGAATAAGGGACTCATGTGCGGGTTCTATAAGAGTGACTCGTTTCGGCATATGACACGTCAAGACCCGCAAGTCTTGAAGGGTCTTATAAGGGTCATGCTTCACTGGTCCAGACCTACCTTAGATGCTTTAGCCAATCCTAACAACTCAGCTTGTCTTCCACAACCCTAAGCAACCCTTCTTGTGCCCACGGCTAGCTTCCAGAGCATCCATAGTCTTTGCCTTCTTGGTTGTAGCCTTCCACGGCCTTAACCAACCCTTGTTGTACTCTCGATATGCCTTTAGCAGCCTTTTGGGTAGCCCTTTACTGCTAGTGTAAGCCTCGGCCTAGCTCCAACAACCACAGTTGGCCCTAACAACCTTGCTGCTTTAACAGAACTCCTGTATAGACTTCGTCCAGCCCTCCTCCTTGGTCTTGACTACTATAGAACATAACAGAACCTCTCAAATGCCCCTCTGCAGCCTACTGCAGCCCTACAAAATTATGATTTTTTAGGGAAAATTAAGAAGAAATATTAAAAAGATAAAGTTACAATTTAGTTAGTTTTTATTTATTTTTTAAATATTGGCAATGTGAGATGTAACATGAGGTAAGTGTTTTGATGCCTATCCATGTTTATCAGTCATAACTACTAAAAATATTCTATGAATATTCTATAGAGGCTAAATCCTTACCATCCATTTATTAATAATTATTGATAATTAAATTACAATTCTAGAAGTGTAAATAGGGATATTAGTCTACAACTTAATACACACATACACATATTTGTGAATTATGTTGAAAATGTAGCGAGAAAGGTCTTATGGCTTGTGCCTTAGCCAACAAAGATCTCGAATTGTCCACATGAGTTAGACTTCATTTGGGACAAGTTATTTCCAGTTTATAGGAATAATCATCAAGTTAACATGCGAAGAGTTGGAGCTTCAGTTAAGTGGAGTCTTCATCAGTTTGACTACAGAACCAGGTGGCAATTAGAAGTTCAATTAGAGCAAGTTAGTCTTCAGTCTTGATTGAAGGACAAGTTAAGAACTCCAGTGTTGATTGGAGAGAGAAAGAGTATCAATCTCAATTAACTTGTCAATCAAAACTCTAGTTCTAAATTTGAACTGGGTCTCCTTGTATGTTTGAATTGGGCCTGTAAAGGAAGGACAAAGGTACAAGGATTAGTCAGTAGTTTTGTGCACAAAGGTTTGTATGACAAGATAGAGCTCACGAGTTTGTGAGAGAACCTTAATTGTGGAGAGCGCAAGAATTGTTTCCTAAGAAATACGAGGAACAAGTGCGCAAAGAAGAGGAGTTGGGTCCTAAGAAATAGAAGGTCAGTTGTGCGCAAGGAAATCGAGATTTTCCCTATAAAATAGGAATTGAACTGTGCTAGAGAATAGAGGTTGATGTGCGCTAGGAAATAGGGACCTAGTGCTCAAGGATTCAAAGCCTCTAGTGCATAGAGATCAATCAAAAGAGAGCAGGTTTTGTAGAGCAAGTCAAGGAGGCAACAAAGGAACAATTGTGCGCTAGAGGATCGAGATCAAGCAGGATCAAGGCCAGCTAAGATTTGTGAGAGAAGCAGACCGCTTTCTCAAAGAGACAAATTGCTATGTAATAGATCCAAGTGCTCAAGAACAATCAATAAAATAGCCACATCAAGCAAGCAGGTTTTCCCTATTGGGTTTCCTGAGTAAAATAAGTGTGTCGATTTGTGCATGTGTTTTTATTTTGCTACTTATAAGTTGTTAAGAAGCTCTGTATCTTGGTGAAAGTTAACTAGATTTCAATTTTCAGTAATTCACTAAGTAGTTGCAGAGTTTCATGGAAATTTAATATGGTATCAGAGCATGAATCAATATAAAGACCAGCACCAGATTGACCAGTTAGTGTACAGTGTAGATCAAGCAGAAGGCTTGCGCTAGAGTTTGAAGAGTAGAGCAGTTATTTGGATAGCAATATGGTGTTCCAAGGACTAAGGTCAGATCATATTTGAGAGGTAGCCTCGAATTTATGCTCATGGAAGGAGAGGATATCAGTGGTGTTGGAAGACAGTGGGGTGCTCAAGTTTGTGAAGCAAGCAATAGCTCCACCTCAAGATGCCCAACAATTGATCCAGCATAACAAGAATGATACCAAGGCAAGGAGGATCATTCTTGAGGGGATCAAAGATCATATTATCCCTCATCTCCATGAGAAGAAGACAACATATGAGATGTTTAAAGCCATCTTAGATCTGTATCAAAGTTCCAGTGATGTCAGGAACCTTGCTCTCAAGGAGAAGCTAAGAAGTATCTGGATGAGCAAAGGAGAGCCCATTGTGACATATCTTTTAAAGTTCACTCAGGTTCAAGATGAGCTAGGTGAGTGGGCGTGACTGTAGCAAATAGTGACCTTCTTATTCTTGCACTTCTGGGACTTCATAAATCTTGGTATAGTTTCCAGGATGCAATAAGTGGCAAAGAGAATATTCCTAGTTGGGAAAGGTTATGGAATGACTACGTTCAAGAAGAAATCCAGAGGGACGAGAGCTAGTAAAGAAGCTCTAACAAAGGACTAGTAGAACTTTGCCCTAGTAGGCAAAGGTAGCAGAGCCAAGGGCAAGAAGGGCCAAGGAGAGGTTCAGTCCAGTCGGAAGGGCGAGAAGAAGAAGAAGGATCTAAGTAAGATCAAGTGCTTCCATTGCCATGAGTTCAAACACTATGCCATGTTAGAAAATCAGAAAGGCAGAAAGATTTTCTTATATAGATAATTACTTGTGATTTTTATCTTTATGTTCTTCTTTTATCTTTCAGCTCATCATGAAATTACCAAAACAATAGCACAAGGACAACAAATGTAGGCGGACAGCCAGGGCAAAACCCCTATCTAGGGGAAAACCCAGTCAACAATTCTTCCTTCAATAGTTTCTCGAGATAATCCAAGACTCTTGACTTAAACAAAGACTTCCTCCACACCAAGTCAACCCTCAATCCTTCTTGCAGATAATAGCCCTTCAAAAGCAACTTTGACCTAGCAGCATAAATTTGTAGTAGCAACTTTGACCCAGCAACAACGGCTTTGACTAGACAAAGAAAAACTTCGATCTCCCTAGATACCCCTCTGATGTGAGAGATAGATGGCTCAAAATTTTGATCTTGATGTCCTCTTTCTTCCCTCCAAACTTTGCACCCTTTTCCAACCTTCTTCCAACTCTTTTCTAACTTTGCACTTCTCAGCTTCCAACTTCAGGATATCGAACTATGAGAGAGAGTGTGAATTGCTCCAAATGAATTTGAATTGCCTTGTATATATAGGCTTCCAGTCAGGTCGAATTGTCCTTCTTGAAACCGACTTGATCTCTTTGAGGCCAACTTGGTGTGGAGGGGACAAATAGCATATTTGACTCAATATTAATTAATTTTACATGATTCAAAAGCCCAAAAAGGGTCTCTTTTAATGGACACTGACTCTAATGGCTGAGAATAAATCCTATAAGTCCACTGACTCTAATGACTGAGAATAAATCCTATAAGTCCTCAATGGGGACTTTGACCTAAAACAAGATGACCCAAGCATGAAACCCATGCTTTAATAAGTCATGATAATAATAATAAAAATATTTTCTTCATTCTTTTGATAAATACATTTCATTGTGACTCAAATACATTTATGAAGATCGAACCTAGTTACATATTTCAACACTAAGAAAGCTAAGGATTAAGAGGAGCTAACAAGTTCTCTAAAAGATAAGTATCTTGTACTTTGTTTTATTTTTAAATCGACACTAAAAGATGTGGATTCCTTGATGATGATGTAGACTTCTTAATGATGATAATGAACTCCTCAATGATGTGGACTTCTTAATGATGATATGGATTTCTTGATGATGTGGACTTGTTGATAATGATGATGTGGACTCAATGATGATGTTGTAGACTTGTTGATGATGAATACTCCTTGATGATGATGATGATGTGGATTCCTTGATGATGATGATATGGATGAGAATAACTCCTTGATGAGTTGAACAAGGTTGATTGGACCCAAGAAGACTAAGATCAAGAGGGAGTTGTCACATTCTCAAGAGATAAGTACTTTCCTTATTGTTTCTATTGTTGTTACTTTATGAGTGTCTCTTTTCTTTGTATATCTTGCTTGGTTGTATTTGTTCTTCCATGACCTCCTAGCAAGGATTGCAAGGACATAATGAAAATCGCCAAGGTGTGAAATCATTGGAAATGAATGGAAGAACAATGTGCCAAGAAGACTCGTGATTAGATGGGCTTTGGACTCAGAAGGAGCAAACAAGATCAACTTGATTGAAGCACGTTTCTGATCTATGTAACCTCTAAGATAAAGATGGCTTGAAGTTTTGAAGAACAATGTTGACTTGAATATGATGAAGTTGAGCCCGTGATTGATGATATGACAAGGGCTGAGGTCCTCTTCGTCTAGTATAAGAGGGTGTTGATTGAAGAACTATGACAAAACCCTGTTGAGGTTGTGACATGATGGACTGCAAGTCCATGAACACTTGCTTAATGATAAATTTGAAGTTGTGAGACTCTACTGTTGATTCGATGAATTCCTTTGATTGGCTCGTTGAAACACCTAATGCATGGAATTGACTTTGTCTAGACATGTACTCTATGTGTTGTGTCGGTCTAAATAACATCGATGGTCCTGTTGAATGTAGTTGATTTGTAAATTTGGTTGTTGATCTATTTGATCCTATGCCAGATAGCAAGTTGTTGACATTTGTTTCTATGGGAAGCCACTTATTTTTTTTGAATTCAATCATTGTTATTGATAATTGCTTCTATGAGAAGCCACTTGTTGTTTAGTGATGATGATTGCCTCTATGAGAATCCCCGGTTGAAGTTGAACGAACACATGAATGTTGTTGTTTGCTGAAATGTTTGATATAGTACTGAGATCCACCATGTCTACATTTTTGCTATTGAACTAGTTGATGATGTTTATGTGAAGAAATTGGAATGGCTAAGAATCCCTTGAGAGGGAGCATTGATTACATAACATCATGATTCCTCCTGTAGGTTGTGTGTTGTGAGACCTTGGTATGGGAGATGCATTGATGATTCCTCCTGTAGGTTGTGTGTTGTGAGACCTTGTGGTCTAGGATATGCATTGACTTGACTCCTCCCTTAGGTTGTGTGTTGTGAGACCTTATGGTCGGGGGAGATGAATTGATTTGGTGATTCCTCCCTTAGGTTGTGCGTTGTGAGACCTTGTGGGCGAGGAGATGCATTAAAATGAGTTGGATGTTATGTATATTTCCTTATGATGACACTGATGATCTCTCCCTTATGTTGTGGGTTGTGAGAACTATGATTGGTCGGGGAGATTGATCCTGACAAAGAGAGAGAGATTTGCGTTTGTGATCTCTTCCTTAGGCTGAGGGTTGTGAGACCTATGATTGGTTGGGAAGATTGATCTAGAAAGAGAGAATGAAAAGTACCTCCCTAGCTAAGAGGGAGTGTTGGAAATATAGTAGCCATGGTCGGTATTTTCATCATGTGAAGAATTTGAAAATTTGAATTTATAATTTGCCTCCAAAATATTTTAAAGTCGGCTTCATATTATTGTAGGTCGGTTGGGCCCCCAAGAGGCACCCATTCAACCCCTCCTCAAGTCTATAAATAAGAGAGATTTGCTCCTCATTTAGACATATCAAAAACTTTGTCTTTTGCATCTCTGATCCAACAGAATTACAAGGAGGGCCAAGAGCTTGGTTTTTGCCTTGGCATTTGATCATGAACTTGGTTACTGGTTTGGCCATCTTCCTACTATTGTTATTTCTAGTGTACCAATGTAATTTGAAGTCTCTCTCTCTCATATAAGGAATATTTTTTGGGTTTTCCCCTTGTGGGTTTTGCCTTGGCCTGAGGCCTAATTTATGTCTCTTGTCTCATGGTTTCTCGATGTTCATGTTTATTGTTCTACTCCTCTCTTCATGCTTATGGTTCATATATATTACTACTTAATGATGTAAAAATGCAAGTAATTTGTTCTTCTAATGCCCTTAATAAAATCGACACTTTCTAAAAATATCCTTGTGCCATTTAAACTCCACAGACAACGAGTCATGGTCCCAAGTCATTTCATCATGAAGATTGTGGATTGAGGAGATTATGACTTTATCTATATTGTTGGGTGAAAACAAGACATGGTATACCACACTCGATCCACTGAATGTAATCCCAAGCCCTTCCAGCGAGATCATCCATAGCATATGACTAAATTGTGAGCCTCTCCAAAGTGGGTGATTTCTTTGTTTGTATCTCTGCTAATTCCATAGGTCATCATCTTCAATTGACCCAAGTGGGTGCCCTCTCTTGTGTAGCTTGTCATTTATAGATTTTGTGTCTTCCAATTGAATCCCCAACCAACATTATTTCTCCCATACCACTAAGAGTCGCCATGTTATTTAGCAAACAATAGTATGGTTGTTCATTGCTTATAATATCTTGTTTCCTACAAAAGTTTGACATCTATAGGGAAATCTAGCATATTGTCATGAATATGCTAATGTTGTTATTTAATATTTTGAGCCATATGTATTGGTAGAGTTTGTTTTCTTTTTCCAAGTTTTAACATGTCTCTTTCACTAAGAAAGTGAGTCCACCATGTCCTTTGTGGTTGTTTGACACTTGGTTCCATACAAGCCATTCTTTGTAACCTCTTACGTCTTGCATCTTGCATCTATCATGTTCAAGTGTTTCAACTAGGATTATTATATACAGCCTGAGTGAACCTAATAGTTAAGAAAATGTGTTTCCTTTTTGGAGGTCAATGGTTCAAATCCAAAGAGTGGTAGGATATGTACATTTCCATAGACTAAACAGTTAAATTCTACATGGATGGGATCCCTCATCCCACAAACAATTGCGTCACATACTTTAATTTGGCATCTAGATAGATTGTGAGATTGTTGTTGTTGTTGTTGTTGATGTTGTTGTTGTTGTTACTATTACTATTACTATTGATGTTATTGTTGTCATTACTATTATTATGATAACAATATCTAACCTTGTATCTATTGGACCTAGACCATAACCTCTTCTCCATGGATATCCTCTACAATTCCATATCATTATTTTTAACCTGTCTTGGGTCATGGGGGTCATGTCTCCATAATTTTTGTCTACATTGCTAAACCCCTCTATTACCCACTTACCTTTCTATCTTACTTCCTTGACTTTGGCAAAAGCACAAGAAGGAAAGGAACCCTTCTTGCTCTCATAAGCGTCAACCTACTCGAGCTTGTAATTGTCAGACAAAAGCGACAACCAAGTTATTAGTGGTGCTTCACAAGGTCCACCTCAAGGTCAAAGAAAACCTTGTATGATGATTTCATTGCAAACTACAAGGCAACCTATAATCATGTCACACGTTATTTGTTAGAAGCAAGGTGGCTTAGTGTCAATAAACAAGGTACAACCATATGGGTTGAGTTTAGCCAAGACATTGGGCAAGGGCCTTCATATTTTCCTCCTAAAGACTAAAGAGACACCCAAGCTAGAACTAGAGCTTTTAGCAACAATAAATTCACAATAGGCAGTGAATGATGTAATGATTGATTTTGTGGAATAGATTGGTGAATCTATGGAGGACATGAATAAGAGTATTTCCATTTTACGAGGGATCCTCTAACCAAAGATTAATGTAGACAAGCGAAAATGGAAGGAGATGTTTACTATATTTTAGGAAATTATGTCGATTGTCTCTAAGAAGTGGGATAGAGGAAAACTAGTTACTCCTACTCCAATGGTTGGAAAGGATCACATGGCAATGCAACTTCACACGAATATACTCAACAAGTTGAACAACAATGTGGAGGTGGTAGTAGACTTAAATCTAATGATCGAGCATATCCTTTGAAAGCACAAAATTAGTGAACTCTCTAGGAGAGTAGTGTTGAAATATGTAACTAGGTTCGGTCTTCATATTGACATATGTAATCGTGATTTTATGTATTTAATGAAAAGAGAAAAATAAACTTATTACTTGTGTTCTTGAGGCTTGGGTTTCATGCTCAAGGGAAATTTATTTTTAGGTCAAGCACCCATTGAGTGCTTCTAGGTTTGTCACAAAGTCAATTGAGTCATTGTCATGTATTGATGACCCATTTGGGCATGTTACATATTGTAAAGAAAATATATTTGAGTCAAAATAGAGTAAAAAGACCCTCCAAGACCTCATCATGGCACAAAGATCAAGTTGGCCTACATGAAGGACAAGTCGGCCTAAAGAGAGCAATTTGTACCCCTCGCAAGCCTATAAATGAGAAGGAATTCGACCTCATTTGGACACTAACTCAAGGAAGTTTGATCTCCTCAAGATAGAAGTTGGGAAAAGGACAAAGGAGAAGAAGAACAAGTTTGAATTTGTGGGCCTCTCTCTCTCTCTTTTGTTACGGTTTCTACAATTACTAGGCAAGACGAAATTTTGAAGCTGCATCAAAGCTGTGAAGTTGCATTGAAGCTATGGCGCTGCAACAAAGTTGTGAAGTTGCATCGAAAATGTGAAGTTGCAAGGTTGAAGATGTGAAGTTGTAAGGTCAAAGTTGTGAAGCTGCAAGGTCGAAGCTATGAAGTTGCTTCTAGATCGAAGTTGTGAAGCTGCTAGGTCGAAGCTGTGAAAGTTGCATCAAGGTCTAAGTTGCAGAGATTGTTGTTGGGGTCGAAGTTGTTGGAGAAATTGCTGGAAGGTCGAAGTTTGTTGCTGGAAGTCGTTTAAGAAGGAAAATTTTGACTTGGTCTTGGAGAGTCTTGGTCAAGGGACATAGTTCTTGGAATTCGTCAATTGAAGTTCTATAAGAAGAGAAGAATTTTGATGGGTTGTTCCTCTCAATTGGAGAGGTTTTGGCCCTGGTTGATCGCCTACATCTTGTGTCCTATTGTCTCATTATTCTTTATGATTTGGTAGTTGTTTGATGATAGAGAACACTAATAATAATAAAGGAAAGAAGAAGTTAATCAAGTAAAGTAAAAATACATCACAAGAAGTTATCAAATTAAGAGAAATCACCTATACTTGTTGCCCCTAGATTTCTCAACATGGTATCAGAGATAAGGTGACTACATCAAGGAAGGGCAACACAAAGAAGTATACTCAAGGGCCGAAGTATGAAGAAATCATTTTGGAAACATCAAGAGCATCAATCATCAAGAAGAGTTAGATCAAGGAAGATAAAGGAATCTAATACTCGACAAAGGAAGAATAAAGAAGAGCAAAGCATTTTCTAATATGTTTTGGACTAATTCTCCTCCACACGTGCAAAGGTTAGGGCATCATTTGCAGTAGTGAAAGTCAAAAATTGCAATCACTCAAAGGAGCCAAAGTTTGGGTCAAAAAGGACTCTTTAGCAAGTCGAATTATGAAGAGGAGTCCAGATCAAGCGAAGTCAAAAGGAGGCAAATCTATCCATATTCCAGCCACATGTGTGACCTAGGGTTTCTACAAAAAAAGGTCGAAATTGTAGACCTCCTACAACGAGCCGAAATTCGGAAGGGCCAAAAATTTGAGGTTGTGAAACAAATTTGACTAGCATTGACTTGAAGGAAGAAAAGCGGGAAAAAGCGTTGTCATCATCAAGGAATCAATGTGATCTCCCTGTGAGCCAAGGATCACTTTTGAAGGAAAACATCTTCACCAAGAAGACATCTTTTATTATCTACATCATCATCAAAACCAAGAAAACATCAAGCTAAAGATTTCATCATCTAGGTGTATCTTCACTTGACAAGTATCTTTATATCTATATTTATCTATCAAGACAAGCAACAAATTGGTTGGGTCTTCAAAATTTTCTTGCATGGAAGAAGAGGATAGATTTGATCCTGATAGAAAATGAAGTCATTGGTCATGTTAAGGGTTTAATTGTCGAACCACCGAAAGAAGAAGCTCAAGCTTTACAAGATGAAGATATCAAAAGAAGAAGGAATAGCCTCATACTTTATGAGGGTGTCAAAACTAAGAGACCGACTCCAGGAATTGACGTCTAACAAGGAAATGACTACCATAGTGCTCAATGCGCTACCAGAGGAATGGGGCAACTTCACATCAAGCATCTATGGGTAGAAGGAAACTACTCCATTCAATGCACTATGTCATTATGCAAAATCAAAGAAACTAGGCTAAAGGAAAAAATTGATGTAGGATCAAGCGAACAAGCTCAAGCTTTTTCTGCCATGGCTAGAAGAAAATGAGAAGTTTAGGAAGCTTGGTCCTCAGAAAAAGAAGAAGAACATGCCGAAGGTTCAATGCTATGGCTATCGTGAATATGGGCACTCCAAGAGAGATTGTCCAAAGCTCAAGAAGGACAACAACAACAACAACAACAACAAAAGGAATGGAAGAAGCCCATATCACTGAAGAAGTGGAAGAAGCTGAAAAGAAGAAATCCAAGGAGGTAAAAGGTCTCTACTATGATTGAGATAGTATTCCTCACCTAGTTCTTTTCAAGATTTTGTTTCAAGTTTTTTGTTGTAAAGTATAACTATCATGAGAAGCATGATAGGATGCATCATGTTAGGAGATGGCATCATAAAAGCATATGATTGAAAGCAAGGGCTCGTGACACCATCATAAAGAAGCATGAAAGATCGCTGAAATAAAGTCTATGGATGTCACCTATAGAAGGATGTAGCTCTTGGTAACCTCATTAGAAGCATAAGTAGTACTTATGGGAAAAATAAAGTCATCTAGTATAGAGCTCATCATACATCATTCAAAAGGAGCATTTGCAGGATGAGGATGATCAAGATCCTCCGTTGGAATCTTCATTGAAAGGTTCACCTACTGGAAGAAGCAAGTGTCTCGCCGGGAATTCCAACTTGTATGGGATTCATGGGATGATGGTATGATGTCAAAAGAAGTGAAGCAGGTCAAGGGATTGAAGTTATTTCAATCAAGGAAGTTGTCAAAGGAAGTTTGGATGACCAAAAGAAAGAGATGAGGTATGTATGCTTGTACTTGATAAAATAGATTCATATCATATGGTTGCAAATATCATGAATGAGTGCTATACCTGAAGAGCATTATCAAAAAAAAGGATCTCATCCTGTGAAAGGATGCATGAAGGCATGGTTCACACATTAACTAGATGAAATCAACATAATATGTCCTCATATGAAATATGAGGTGGTTGACAAAGTTGAAGGAACTATGATTGGAAGTTCCTGGGAGGAAATGTGTGAATAAAGAAAGGAAGAGATCATGAAAAATGCAACTATGGAGAAGGCAATCAACATCCAAGGACTAAAAGATTTGACTATGATATCTCCATGGGAAAGATATGAAGATCCTGATAAAGTCTGAAAAAGAAAGAGACCCTTGACGTTGTATATCTTTTTGGAGATGTGTCAATATGTATGCAGGATGTTGATGTGACAACAAGCAGATGTCATGATGAAAAGACCATCACAAAGGTAAGTTTGATTTAATGTTCATTCTTGATTTTTGAACAATATATGGATGGGCTAATGCAGGGCTACCAAAGGAAGAGTTGTAGATGTCATCTACAACTGATACTCATGTGGTAGGATGAAAGATCCTAAAGGAAACATGATGTGAAGAAGGTAGCAAGGTATGAAGGAAAGGCCAGATATGGACTAATGGATCACTTTCCGATGAAAGAAAGGATGACATGACTGACATGATTCATGAATGAAAGTAATGGATGGTCGATGCCCTACAAATAAGTCCCAAAAGATGTAGGCTCCATAACAAAGATGAAACTCATGACATCGAAAGAGGGAGTCCTACAAGCAGTTGGTTGTCCCATGATCTCCACCTAGAGAGTTGCTGGAAGTAAGTCCCTGATTAAGAGGGAGCTTTGGTACATTCCTTTTATGGAATGGGTTGGTCATCCCTAGATAAGAGAGAGTGACAGATATGATTCTCTACTTCATGTGTCATGCACTAGACCAGGACTAACAATGGTAAGTCTTAGTGAAGGCCATGAGGAGAGATGGACATATCATTCTTGTCTTCACCTTAGAAGATAGAATGGAGGATTGGGTAAGCATCTTGCATCTGATACTCTTTGAAGATGTGGTAGGGCATCCAAGATAAGAGTAGTCGTAGAGGACCGATATTCTTTAAGGACTAGGAATCCAAGATAAGAATAGCCCTATTGGAACATACTCTGAGAGAACCCGAGTGTGGTATGTTTCAAGAGAGACAACGATGAGGGTGTCTATAAGTCATTGGTCTCGCCAGCATTATGCTCTGATCTTGTGGAGAGATAGAGTTGTTAGTCAAGGCCTTGCTATGTAACAATGTTGGATGATATGATGTTATACAAATGGGTTACCAATCCACCTCTTCTTATGAGAATTCTTCAGATTGAGAATGTCCAAGTACCTTGTATGGACTATGAATACCTCCCTAGTTAAGAGGGAGTGTTGAAAATGTAACTAGGTCTTGGTCTTCATAATGACATATGTAATCTTGATTTTATGTATTTAATGAAAAGAGAAAAATAAATTTATTATTTGTGTTCTTAAGGCATGGATTTCATGCTCAAGGGAAATTTATTTTTAGGTCAAGCACCCATTAAGTGCTTCTAGGTTTGTCATTAAGTCAATTGAGTCATTGTCATGTATTGAAGACCCATTTGGGCATGTTACATATTGTAAAAAAAAATTATTTGAGTCAAAATAGAGTCAAAAGACCCTCCAAGACCTGGTCATGGCACAAAGATCAAGTCGGCCTAAAGAGAGCAATTTGTACCCCTCACAAGCCTATAAATAAGAAGGAATTCGACCACATTTGAACACTCACTTAAGTTAGTTCGATCTCCTCAAGATAGAAGCTGGCAAAAGGACGAAGAAGGAGAAGAAGAACAAGTTCGAAGTTTTGGGCCTCTCTCTCTCTCTCTCTTGTTAGGGCTTCTAGAGTTACTAGGCAAGACGAAATTCTAAAGCTGCATCGAAGCTGTGAAGTTGCATCGAAGATATGAAGCTGCAACAAAGTTGTGAAGATGCAACAAAGTTGTGAGGCTACATCAAAGCTGTGAAGTTGCATTGAAGTTGTGAAGCTGCAAGGTTGAAGATGTGAAGTTGTAAGGTCGAAGTTGTGAAGCTGCAAGGTCAAAGTTGTGAGGTTGCTTCTAGGTCGAAGCTATGAAGCTGCTAAAGTTGCATCAAGGTCGAAGTTGCAGAAATTGTTGTTGGGGTCGAAGTTGTTGGAGAAATTGCTGGAAGGTCGAAGTTTGTTGCTGGAATTCATTCAAGAAGGAAAAAGTTGACTTGGTCTTGGAGGGTCTTTGTTAAGGGTCATAGGTCTTGGAATTCGTCAATTTAAGTTCTATAAGAAGAGAAGAATTATGATGGGTTTTTGCTCTCAGTTGGAGAGGTTTTGGCCCTGGCTGACTGGCGACATCTTGTGTCCTATTATCTCACTGTTCTTTATGATTTGGTAGTTGTTTGAAGATAGAGAACAATAATAATAATAAAGGAAAAAAGAAGTTAATCAAGTAAAGTAAAAATACATCACAAGCAGTTATCAAATTAAGAGAAATCACCTATACTTGTTGCCCCAAGATTTCTCAATAAGTAGGACTTCAAGACAAGCCAATTGTGTAGGAATTTACAGGGTAAGTTCCTCAGACAGAACGCCAAAGGACACCGCTCACAAACAGATCACAAATCAATACACCAGTATTGTTGACGTGGTTAAAACCCTCAAAGAGGGAAACAGTCCACGGCATGAGCCAACACGGCCACATCAGGCAATTTATTAATAAAAGAATGAAAATTTACATAAGCTTCTCTCATGAACGGTTACCCTACAAATGACCCTCCATGCTCTTTAAATAGAGATCATGGACCAATCGCGTGTTAAGCCACGGATCAAGTGTCAGTAATACCGAGGAGAGAATGAACCGTCGGATCACTACATATCGTGACCGTCGAATTGTAAGTTACAAAAAGTACATAGTAAAGAACCACACTTTACCTAACTCTACACTAGACCAAGTTATACTTAATTATTTCCTATGTGTCGAAATATCCTAACAAATTGTCTCATGGAAGACACTCTAAGGTGTTGGAAAATCAAGAAACTTTATAATTAAATTAGATTTTCCTTTCCTTGATAATTGTTTGTGAAATTTGTTAGCTTCTTATTTATTTAATTATGTTCTTCTTCATCAAACAATTATCAAAACATAAACATGAAGATCACAAGAAAAAAACCGAGAACGCGAGATATAGGCTCCAAGCCAAGGCAAAACCTCTCTAAGAGGAAAACCCAAAAAAATCTCTTCTTATAGAATCCAATCAAATGATATATCCAAGGCCCATAACCACAGAAACCTCCACCTCTAGATGCCAAGTCAAGCCTTCCTTCTTTCCAGCAGATCCATCACCAAGGTACCAACAAGAAGAGATGTACCACGGTAGATCTTCCACAAATTCTAACTCAAGAAGAAATCCTCCCTTTTGGACTTCGACCCTCCCCTTCTTCTCTGCCTTTTCTATGATATTTCAAACCACAATCCACCAAATGTGTGTCTCTAAATGAGCTCCATATTCCCTCTATTTATATAGTTCAGAGGGGTACGAATAGACATGTCAATTGGGGCAGGGCCAACTTGGCACCTAAAGGGGTTTCTGACCCAAAATTACATATTAAATTTTTTTTGCTTTTTCTTTACAACAGGTCCAAATAGGACTTTGACTCTTTTGACTCAAAAACGTAGAAGCATGAAGAACATGCTTATCTTGAAATATAAATTACGAAAACCGAAACTAGTTAGATTCTCCAACACTCCCTCTTAACTAGGGAGGTATTCATAATTGTACACTCGGTACATGGATACTCTCAAACTGAAATATTCTCATAAGAAGAGTCGCATTGATAAGCCATCTTTAAGCACCAACATCATAACCAACATTGTCAACATAGTAAGGCCTTTAACTGAAAAGCTCTATTTATATCAGAGCATAATGATAGGAGGCTTTACGTGAGACACCACACTACCCCTTAAGGCACATACCGCATCTAGATGTTCACTAGGTATGTCCTTTTAAGACTATTCTTATTTACCCATATTCAAAGAATTCCAGTCCTCTTCGACCACTCTTATCTTGGATACCTGTCCAATCCTCAAATAGTGTCAGTCCACTACCTATCTTAATTTCTTTATCCTAAAGAAGTATAAATCTTAGATGCTTACCCAATCCTCTAGACCCCATTCTCCCTCCATGGCCTTCACTAGACATATCTTTGTTAGTCTTGGCCTAGTGCATGATACAAGAAGAAGAGAATATAATGTCCATCTCCCTCTCAACCAAAGAGATCCTCATTCCCTCTTGATCAAGGAATAGATTTTTGCTCCTTTTCAAACATTTAAGGGGACTTATTACTCCTTTTCAAGCATAGAGGAGATTATTTACTTCCTTTCAATCGGTAAGTCATAACCACAAGTTCTTTTAGCGTGTTTTCATCAATACATTAGCTACTAGTTCTTCATGGAGATCTTTGAGTAGTTGCATGGCTCCTCCTTTTCCTTTGTATCTCATCATATAGAGTAAATTTTTTCTGCAGCTAATCTATGACAGGGTTCGGGCCATCAATTTTTCATATCACTTTCCTCTACTCATCATCAACAAAGGCATTATATTGCGCCAATCGAAGTAGAGCTAATCATAGCTCCCTCTAATCATGAAAGTGATCTTCATTATCATCGAAACGTACACAACAAGTTATATTTTTGTATTATAACCTTTCAATCCCAAGATGATGTAGAAATCTTGACCACATAATCCTTCAAGGATTACCACAGCCATCTACTCAATTCATGAATTCATTGAATTGAGTCCAGAAACAAACAGTTGTAGATACACTTACCTCAGCTACCATTATGCATTTCTGCAACATTCTTCCAAGTAGCAAAAATATATACCAACCAGATAACGGTATAACCAATACCAAAACATCAATATCGTACTTACCTCAACATGATGATCTTTTGTCAAGATATCAGATTTTGCTTACTTGTTTCCTTTGAGATCAACATCCTTCTACATATTGTGCAAAAATCCTTCTCCATGCTTTTTCACTTTTTTTACCAAAGTGCCAATGGAACGAACTAATCAACAAGCAACAATATCTTCTTTCTAAGAGTTGTCATTGTCAACTCTCTCTCTCTTTCTTCAAGAGACCATATTTGATGTTGATCAATATCATCAAATGAACTCTCTTTCCAACCTCTTCACATGCTTTTGCAATATGTCGTATCAAACTTGTCAAATTATAATAGCCTTGTAAGCAAGGTGTCAAATTCTGTTATTTTCTCCCTCTGAAGTCAACATCTCTTTGTACGCTTTATCTTCATATTGCAACAAGATTCGGCTTTATCAATGTGTTCCTGGAATGAACTCATCAATTGGAAGTTTCAACATTATGCCCATCAAGTTCTTATAGTTCCCTCTTTCCATCATGCTCATCATCTTCAAGGAGTCATAAACAAGCACAAGTGTTGCTCTGCTTTGTTCCTTCATTCTTCTTATTTTGCTTCCATAGTTTTGACAGCCTTCATTATGTGCCTGCAATTTTCAACAGCAAGTACAACCAAGCAAAATATACAAAGACAAAGGCATAATGTCAATTCTGTCAATCTAGGGTTTCCATGATTTCTAAAAAGTGTACATCTAGGGTTCTAGTTACAAGCCCTAGATATTCCTTGACCAAACCCTTATAAGGTTTTTTACTTTTAGCGAAAACACCCATTCCTAGGGTTTTGTTTTCAAGCCCTAGGTTTCAACTTTTATGATAGAGTTTTGAGATATTTTAATATCAAAGAACACTCAACCTTCAAACCCTAGATACCATTTCCCAAAAACTGGGGATTCTAAAGAGAGAACAATTAGTGGGATTTCCTTTACTAGGGTTTTTCCAATTCAAGTCTTATCTAGAGTCTACAAACCTTAGACACCAAAATCTTTCAACCAAACTCTAGACATTAAGATCTACCATGCAAAGACCTCATGCATTTCATTTATTGATTTCAAGGCCTAAATATGTATCATATTGACAACTATATGTCTCTATGTTTATGCAGACCCTTTATCTTTCAAAAGACCACCATGACCTAGAGATCTTGACACTTATCATGAAATGCATATAGAAATTGTACATACCTTTGTGATATCGGCATACCTTTTTCTTTGCAAGGATCCAATCCTTCTTCACGTGTTAACACTTTATCAACAAGTGTTTATCTTCAATATAGGTGTCTCAACTTCTCCTTTGATGAGCCACTAGCTTTGTATCTTAGACTTTACCTGCCCTCTTTTGCAGAGACCTGGTCTTGAATAATTTCCTTCGAAGGAGATTGATATCACCCTTTCTTGGACTAGATCACTTTTAGAGATAGTCCAACCTACTGTCCATCGGACCATCATTGCCAATGTTGAAAAATTTGGCAGCTCATGGATGACTTTCTAAAAATAGAATTTCTAAAAATAAAAAGTCTAAAAATAGGAAGTCTAAAATTAGAAAGTCTCAAGATAGTAAATCACCTTACATCAATTGCTAATCAAGTATTGTTGATGGACAACCCCTTCGATTTTGACTTAATCATCAATATTGTCAATAATATTATAATTATTATTCTTATGATACTATTGTATTATTATTAAAAAGAAATTCAAGTCACTTAATCATGGCTCTCAATAATGTTCTCTTACACTCTCATTATTGGCATGGCATATTCCTCTCACTCTCATTAATGCTCTTACACATTAAAGAACGCCATAAAAGATTCCCTTACACTCTCTTACACTCACATAAAAGGTTCCTCTTACGCACTCTTTAATGCATATGTTACACTCTCTCTTAAAAGCATAAGTTACAAAGGCATGCATACCTCCTTAATGGCATGTGTTACATTTCCAAAATGGGCATGAGTTACACTCCTCAAGGCATGCGAGATTCCTCCATTGAAGGCATGTGTTGCCTCTCTCCATAATGGCTAAAGTTACCCTTACTAAATTGGCATATGTTACTCTCGAGTCTCTCTCTTGGCATGTGAGTTACTCCTTTATGGCATGGATCTGTAGCTCCTCCTATACATATGTGCCTCATTCTTTCTCCCCTCACTACTTGCGCTTTGTGAAAGAAGAACTCGAACTTGAGAGAGAGAGTTAGAGAGACTTGAAGAAGATTGTGAGAGAGAGACTAGGAGAGTAAGAGTTGAACTTGGTGAGCCAAGGATTGATTCAGTGTCTCAGTGTTGATTCAATTGAAGGCAAGGTTGATATAGTGTTTGCATCAGCTACTACTATCAGAGATCTTCTTCAAATTTGGATGAACTTCTTCTCTCTCATTGTATTTTGTATCTCTATTTAACATTTGATTTCTAATAGAAGAAGAATCTGGTTGGGTTTTGCTTATCTATATACGATGGCTTATCTAATATTGCAACATAAAGAAGTTTTGTAATAAGTGATTGTTACAACATAGAACATCAGAATTTCAACAGTCAATAACATTGTCATTTGTAAGATAATCTTCGGCAAAATCACATAGCGAATCTTTTGTCGACGCGTTTCGAACCAACTAGTGTGGTTCATCGTCAGGACAAGTTGAAAAACAGATCCAGCTTCGCCTGTTTAAATAGCTAGAGCAGAGACACCAACGGTTACCTAACTAAGGGAGCAAGGTCCAATTCAGTTATATTAGGTAAAAAATAGATAAAAATTAAATTAAATATAATAATAAATAAATCAATATATATAAATTTATATATAAATGAATAAAATTAGTTATATTCGGTGTGAGATAAAACTATAAACATATGAAGAATTATAAAATAATAATAAATTATTTATAAATAAATCAATGAAGAAATATAAATTAATAATAAATTATATATTAATGAATATAAAAGTATAAAATATTTTATTTAATGAAAAAATAAAATTAAATGGTATCATTTTTAGTTATATTAGGTGTAAGATAGATAAAGAATTATAGAATAATAATAAATTATTTAATTATAAAATTATAAATAATAAATAAATTATAATATAATAATAAATAAATAAATTTTACATATAGATATATAAAATTAGTTATATTAGGTGTAAGATAAAATAAACAAATTATTTATTTATTAACTAAATATATAAATATATAAATGAAGAAAAATAATAATAAATAAATTATTAATCTACTAAATAAATAAATGATTAAATGAAAAAATATAAACTAATAATAGTATAAATTATTTATTTAATGAAAAATAAAAATAAATGGTGTCATTAGTAGGTAATAAATATATAGATATCTAAATAAAGAAGAATAAAGACATTGATATTTATAAGGTTTAAATTTATTTATTTATATATATATATATATATATATATATATATATTTTTTTTATTTTTTTTTTATTTATTTTTTTATTTTATTTTTTATTTTTTTTTTTATTTTTTTATTTTTTATTTTTTTTTTTTTAAGGGAAACTTAATTTTTAAGGTTAACCTAGGGATACTTAAATAATATAATACTAATAAGCCCCATATATACAATAATAGCTCGAAACAAACTCAACCGTTCCAAGATCGTAGGACAAAACCGACAAAAGAAATTAAAGGAGGTGGAAGACAAAAACCCTAAGACCTAACAAAAGGAAAAGAGAAGGCTAAGAAGACAAGGCTGGGACCCAGCAACTGCTAATCTTCCAGCCATCATCCCTATTAAGGTTGACCGGCCTTTTTTCGATCTCCAGGGCCTCCCTAAATTTGCGATGGTGAAAGTGCGCAATTTTGGCAATGACTTGAGCCTCCTCTATACACACATGATGCATAGTCTTTCCCGCATGCTCAGCCAGGGCCGAGGACTTGGTCCTTCCATGTCTTAAGTCAGCCGAATGCTCGCTAATCCGTTGATTAATAGAGCGACCGGTCTCACCAATATAAGGGGTCCCACAGGAACAGGGAATGACATAGACGCCCTTCATGTCCTTAGGGTCAATCGGGTCTTTCACCGACCTGAGGGAACCACGGATAGTGTTGAGAGGTCTAAAGGTCGCGGCCACATCGTACTTCCTCAGAATCCTTGCAATCCTGTCCGTGGTTCCTTGGATGTACGGAAGGTTCACACCCATGATATGATCCTTGGAAACTTTACGAGTGGACGGCTCCTTCTTAGCCTTGAGGAAGGCTTTTTGACCGAGGCGTCTATCATAACCATTCTTCTCAAAGACATCCAGGAGGTGAGCCTTCTCCTTTTCTAGGCTCTCCTCATCCGAAATTCTAACAGCACGGGTGGCAAGCGTGCTAAGAACACCTAACTTTTGAGCAGGGAAATGGTGGGAAGAAGCATGCAAGTATTGCTCAGTATGCGTCTTCTTCCTATACACCTGATGAGAAAAGGAACCATCCACCTTTTTAGAGATGAGAACATCCAAGAACGGAAGACAACCATTCTCTTCTTTTTCCATCGTGAATTTTATGGCGGCGGATTGGTTATTAAGGTGACAGAAGAAGCGATCGAGTTCATCCGGACCATGAGACCAGACAACACCAGTGTCATCAACGAATCTCCTCCAAAGCTTTGGTAAGAGACGAGAGGAGGCCAAAGCCTTTGACTCAAAATCCTCCATGAAGAGATTCGCGACAACAGGGGACAAGGGGGAGCCCATGGCAACTCCGCAAGTTTGCTCATAGAATTCTCCCTCGAAGCTGAAAAAGGTAGAGGTAAGGCACAGCTCAACTAACTTGGCCGTGTCAGGGTCAGTTAGCTTATAAATAACCATCATTTGTTATACGAAGGCCATTCAGTCGCTGCCACATAAGTTACAGTTATTTTCTCACTGATATATAGATCACTATTGTTGCCAAACAAGATCACGATCTTCCTAACAGCATTGTTTTACAACAGTCTTAGTTCTTTTATTACGAGCCATGACAATGTAACATTCCAAACTTTAGGTCAGTTCCATGATGAAATTATTTCTTTTATTATGTATAGTTTAACTTTTTCAAGTACTATCCATAACGCTTCATTCTTCATCATCCACGTGTCATAAGCCATATAAGATTACTGTTGTTTCGAATCCAATTCCCAAACCGCAGGGATACATTGTGTCCACAATGGAGCCATCGATTTAACGAGTGAACCATTGTAGAGTTATGCCACTATATGATATTTTGATGCCCTCTCAAAGTATGGCTACGCCATTGCAAACATACTATAGAGAACGATTCCAGACAAAGTCACCGTCACAAGGATATGTGAGATGCCACCATTTGGAAAATGTGAATTTCTATGATAACACTTCCACATTATACATGACCCTTCAGTTACCAAGGTATATTGCAGACCGTAGAGATCGGGCTTTTGTATACAATCTGCCAGCGTAATGTAGGCCTCGAACCACCGGAAGGATTATGCAGGCTTTTGAAAATGATCCATATGTGAGCTCTTCTTGATCACATAACATATATATCGAATCAACAAATATATTGTGTGCCATCATTAATAGTTGTCATGCTACTGTGTATAAAATCGTGCCTCTAAAAAGGTGTGGACTCTCTTTGTAGATGCGAGTCTTATTACAAAGTCATATATTAAGCCATGGATTCAGGTTATCAACGATCCAAATTCAGTCCACAGTGTCACAAAAAAAACGAGATGCAAGCTTTTGTATAGGCAAGAGCGAGCCACTTCAAATTGGGACATTGTAGTGCAAATCACTGAATCATGCTATATACCATAGAGTATGTAAACAAATCTCAGAGCAATATGAGCCAGAATTACAGAGTTATAATTGTTAGTCAGCAAGTTGCTACAGGGTAGAGGTATCCGAACCATTGTTAATTTTAAACGAGGGATGCGAATCTCAATAGATGCGAGCCCAAAATATCCCAAAACTTTGACTTAGTTCACCAACACAGAGAGAACCTTCAAAGAATTCGATTGAAAAGCCAACTGAATGTGATCTTCAAGCCTCCAACTTCAAACCAAGCTCTGATTCCATGTTGGAAAATCGAGATGCTTTATAATTAAATTAGATTTTCCTTTCCTTAATAACTATTCGTGAAATTTGTTGGCCTCTTATTTATTTAATTATGTTCTTCTTCATCAAACAGTTATCCAAACGTAAACATGAAGATCACAAAGAAAAAAACAAACACAAAATATAGGCTCCATGCCAAGGCAAAACCCCTCCAAGGGGAAAACCCAAAAATTCTATTCTTATAGAATCAAATCAAATAAGATATAAAGGACCCATAACCACAAAAAACCTCCACCTCTAGATGCCAAGTCAAATCTTCCTTCTTTCTAGCAAATCCATTAGCAAGATACCAACAACAACAAATTTACCACAGTAGATCTTCCACAAATTCTAACTCAAGAAGAAATCCTCCCTTTCAAACTTCGGCCGTCCCCTTCTTCTTTGCCTTTTCTACGATATTTCAGACCACAATCCATCAAGTGTGTGTCTCTAAATGAGCTCCATCTTCCCTCTTTATATTGTTCAGACGGGTGTGAATAGACATGTCCATTGGGGCAGGGCCGACTTGGCACCTAGAGGGGTTTCTAACTGAAAATTACATTTTTAAAAATTATTTTTCCTTTTTCTTCACAATAGGTCCAAATAGAACTTTGACTCTTTTGACTCAAAAACCTAGAAGCATGAAGAACATGCTTGTTTAGATAAGATAAGATAAGATAATTATATTTATGTCCAACTAATGACCACAAAGTAGGTCAAAGGGACTATTGAATACAATGATGTCCATAAAATGTGGGAGAACCAAACAGTCTCCTATAAAAAATACAATGCATGAATATAAAAGGTACAATGCAGGAACATAAAAGATACAATGTATGGAATTCCCTAACGAAGAGGATCAAACCCATCTCTCCTAACATCCGAGACTGACTGAAGAGCACTAAAAAAAATTCCACAAAGTTTGTTGGCCTGATGAAGGGTCAGTGGGAGGTACGAACTGTCCACTAACTCGTTGTCTGGGGGATTTTGTGCATTGTTGAGGTCTGGAGGACCTAGTCCATCTCCCAGGGATGGATCTGAGACGGTTTAGTTGTTGGGGTACTGTGTGGCGGGGTGAGGTTCCACGGATCCTCACTGGTCTAGAGTCTGGATATGAAACAATATCAATCGTTCTCTTTGTGCCCCTGTCTAAAGGTAGTACCCTGAAAAATGTCGTGATCCTCTGTGTGGGGTCTGGTCTGATGGGAGGTTGAAGAATATGCGCTCGGAACCTAAGAGCCTCCTACATAAAATACATAATAGTACAAATTATGAAGACCGAAACTAGTTACATTCTCCAACACAAAGAAGGTCACTTCAATGTCTACCCGGGTGAGGATGAGCACCATTATTAAGCTTCCATTGTTTTCTTGATAATACTCTAGAGATAGTTTCAGGTTTAAGATTTGTTTGATGGTCTTTTGGTATATATTAAGTCAATATCAATATTGGTAGTGACAGGGAAAACATTCTAGGGCATGGAATAAGAAAAAATTTGTGTTTATACATGCTGAACTTAGTTTCGTAATGTAAAGAAATCTAGATGATGAATGGTGTTGTGATTTCTCCATATACTAGAGGAAGGGAGAAAACATTCAGTCAGAGCATCTTGGCTCAGTCCTTGACTCTATGAAAAGCTTGTACTCTTCCCTATCATAATAAAAATGGTATTGTATTTTACCAAAAAAAAAGGCTATTGCAAATTGGGTTCTGACCCAATGGTGAGAATAGTGGCAAGTTAGGCTACCCACCAAGGTCTAATTCTCCAAATGAATGTTTCTAGTTGTTCGGACTAGGTGCAAACCGTGGATGACATTAATGAAGTAGTACCCCTTTTCATGGAAGCTTAGCCAAACAGGACCTTTCAAATTGTTCAAGCTTGCAAGATTCATCTCTACATGGAACACTATACTTCACCTCTTTGAAGGGCTGGGCATGCTTGCGAGAGCAAGCCGATTGTAAGGAAGCATTCAGAAAGAAAAATATAAATAAAAAACCTATCAAGAAACAGACATATAATATAATAGATTGGACATTTAAAATATTAGGCACTTTTCCGTGTTCTCTTCTATTTGCTATGAATGAAAAAGGAATTCAAGTTTATGATCTTACCTTAGTAATAACACGATACGACACATAAGCTTGGACTCCAGTGCCCATCTTGACAGGATCAGTAACCGAAACTTTCAAGAAGGGCTGAGTAGAAGGAGACATTGCAGACCCTACAGAACTCCGTTGCTGCAATTATCATCCACATCTCAAAATGAATACAATGCTAACTTTATCCAAACGCCAGATAATAAAATCCAGCTCATCTTTTGTCAAATTGTTAACAGATCTAACTATTTTCATGTAAATCACTGGTAAACTATATAGACCAAGTTTCATTGACACAAAATAAATAGCTTCGCCCGTGTTTATTCAAATCTTTACACACCCAAAAAGACAGATTAAGCAAAAGGAAGATCCAGCTTCTCTTCACTAAAACTTCAAACAAACAAAATCCGATCCAACTCTTTCCAAATAAAAAACCTCAAACAACTTCATATCCAGCGAAACCCCATATAAACACTATCCAGGCCATCTCGTTGCACCTCTGAATAATCCGTCCCTGAATTATTTCACGATCGAACCCCAACAATGAAATAATAATAAATTCTTAAAAAAAACTTGAACATAAACGTCCCCTGGCAAACAATTTCAGGTTTTTAAACCACGAGACGGTAATCCGTCAGAATTGGCCAAAGTTCCATAACCCAATATTCAATAACAAACCGATCTAAAAAAAACAATTCCCCGACACTATTAATTCATGTGAAGCTTCGGATATTATGCAATTAGATAAGTAAAATCTTGAGCCATGCCACGGATTTGTCCATAACAATCAGTCACAGACGGCCCTAATTGAACTGATAACACAATTCCCCACATTTTAGCTTCGAGTGATCCACAAATAAACATGAAGTCGCTATAAACCAGAACAATCACCATAAATTGGTAGAAAAAACAACCCAAAAATTTTAGTTACACCCTGCGAAAAAAAACTCCGACATACCTTAGAAATCATGTTTTCTTGCGTCCAAACTTCTCCGAGTGTACAGTGAAAATTAAAGAATATTTCAAACAATTAAACGCTTCAAACTCCCTGCAGTCAATCTGTGGCAGTTCTGTGCGAAGGAAATGCGAGAAATCGACGGATACAGAGTAGAAGATTTATGGATGAAATACGACTTGTAATAAAGGACTGGTTATTGCTTTTCGTGACGTTTGGTTCAAAACTATTAGAATGGTCTTTGAAATTTTTAATATTTAATTAAAAGATGAAAAACAGTGATTTCTATGACCTGCGTGCCCCACGGGAGGAATTTTGTGGTGCGATTATTTACATGCACGACTCTCAGACCCCCTCTGATTTGATTGTCTTATTTGGTAGAGGGTAGTGGTGAGTGTATGTTTGTTGTCCCATCTTATGGACCTTCACTTCATTAATACTTTAAGGGGGTGGAGGCCTTGATAGTGTGAACAGGGAGCTTAAGAGGGCATGGTCCAAAAAAAAATATTCAAGTTTGAATTTTTTTTATTGTATTGGTGTTCATTATTGTTCTTGGTCTTGACCCTGAAGATATTTCACTTGAATTAATTTTTTATTTTTTTATTGGTGACTTATTTTTGTATTAGTTTGTTCGAAGGGTTATCATTATTGTTCTTGTTCTTGAAAATGAAGATATCTCACTTTAATGGGCAACTGGTGGGTTCTTGCATTGAGTCATTTGTTTCTTTGTGAGTGTTTTGTGTTGAATTGTTTTTCTAGTTGGTTAGAAGAATATTTGTGTATTCAACATAATTTATAAGTTTGGAAGTGATTCCAATATAGGGTAAGTTGTAGGAGTTCGAAGTTGTTAAGTATAAGTTAAAAAGATTTATATGTATTTGGAATTTGTAGATTGGATTTTATATGTTTAATTAGATCTCTAGGAAACTCATAGAGATGATTTCTTATACTAAAATGTATTTGGAATTTGTAGATTGGATTTTATATGTTTAATTAGATCTTTAGGAAACTCATAGAGATGATTTCTTATACTAAAGTGTTGAACATCTAGCACATATTAAGAAGTGGGAAATTGTGTCAATCTATATAGCAAATATTGTGATTAGCCCAATATGATGGCTTGATGAGGTCACTATTTTGTGGGATAAAACATACCATATTCTTAGTAGTGATTGAACTTTATTGTGAGAAATGTCACCAACCTCTCTTAACCAACTAGTGAAGCCCCTAATAGTTTAAGATAATTTCATTTACCTCTCTTAAATATTTGGATCTCGTTGGTTTTATCCAAATGAATCATAAAATCAATAATAATATGAATTGTATAATTGATAGCTATAAGCTTCTTTTTAAGAGGTTAATATATAAAGTATTTGGAATTTTTCTTTTCTTTTCTTTTTCTTTTGGTTAGTTTATTCACAAATTGGTGATACTAACCTATGGCTTGAAAAAACATAACCTAGGGGCATCTAAGCCATCAAAATCACCTGAAGATCGTACTCGGCCTAGGCCACACCAACCCATACTCATGGCTGGATTTATGCCCACCAGATTTCAAATCAATGACCTTTTCACCATGGAGTGCCTTAACAAAACACATTGTCGCTGATTACTCTACGCCCCATGGGCTGAGCATTTGGAAACAATACTTATTTGATATTTGAACACTTAAATTTATATTTGTCATCAATAAATTGGGCTAATGCATTTACAAGACAGCTTAAAAAAAAATAGCCTAGTAAGTTAGCTTGAGCGGTTGAGGGCTTTGAGCTTCATGTATGAGGTCTTGGTGTCAATCCACTTAGCTAGCTACCTCTGGTGTGTGCTTCACTCAATGACCCTCTCAGATCAAGCATCATAATTAGCATCGATGGGTTTAGATTGGGTACCATCCACAAAATTCGGGGAAGTGCCTAGGGTTTCCCATAAGGCTTTCATTATAAGGTACAAAAAAAGATTAAATAATCATCTTTTGTTGGTATTTCTTAAAGTTTTTAATTTTATTGTGCAAGGAGCTATCAACCTAATATCACATTAACATTATACAAGAGACAACATTTCTACAGCCTTATCATCTAAACATGTCTTCCATTGAGTTTGAATATGAGCTTCCATAAAAAAAAACCTAAACTTTCATCAATTACCATCATCTATATTGACAACAACCCATAAAAGCATCATTAATGGGTATTTAAATGATTTTTCTTAGTGTTCTCATGTAGATGTCCTCATATATCAATGAGCAATCACCTATTAATATAGGTATTTAGTTAGATTTGTAACATACCCAACCCCTTAAATATTGTTAGAGGAATGGGGTAAAACATATTTATTTGTTTATTTGTTTTTCTCCTCTGATCTCTACTTAGACTTCCCAACTCGTCATAAGGGCTTCACAACCAAAGCTTTTACTCTTCGTGCTTATATATATATACAAGGAGTTATCAACCTAATTTTATTGTGCAAAGAGCTATCAACCTAATATCACATTAACATTATACAAGAGAACATTTCTACAACCTTATCATCTAAACATGTCTTCCATTGAGCTTCCTTAAAAACCTAAAACTTTCATCAATTACCATCATCTATATTGACAACAACCCATAAAAGCATCATTAATGGGTATTTAAATGATTTTTCTTAGTGTTCTCATGTAGATGTCCTCGTATATCATTGAGCAATCACCTATTAATATAGGTATATACTTAGATTTGTAACATACCAAACCCCTCAAATATTGTTAGAGGAATGGGGTAAAACATATTTATTTATTTGTTTTTTTCCTCTGAACTCTACTTAGACTTCCCAACTCGTCATCAGGGCTTCACAAACAAAGCTTTTACTCTTTGTGCTTATATATATATATATATATATATATATATATATAACATAGCACCCTTATGCCTCCCGGGTGGGTCCCTCTGGACACGCCACCCCACTTATCCTCTCCTAGAAATTCCCAAGTGTGTTCCTTTCTATCCGTCGGGTTCTTCCTTCCAGGCTTATGAGGATGGTGGGATCGCACCGCCCTCTTCCCATTGGCCCATCATCAATCTGACTATATATATATATATATATATATATATATATATATATATATATATATATATATATATATATATATATATATATATCAGGCCCTACTGAATGCAACTCGACGCCTTTAGACATAACACCCTTATGCCTCCCGAGTGGGTCCCTCTTGACACACCACCCCGCTTATCCTCTCCCAAAAATTCCCAAGTGCATTCCTTGTTATCTGTCAGGTTCTCCCTTCCGGAGGATGGTGGGATCGCACTGCCCTCTTTCCATTGGCCCATCATCAATCTGACTATCGATTGCCATCGTAACCTCCCATGTCACCTCGACCTTGACTTCCTGGCACTTTCCTTGCTACACTTCATGATATGTCAGGGGTCGATCTATCAGGATGACTTGTCATGTTGGGCCATTTCCCCACCAATAGGTTGCCATCCTTAATGTAGGCCCTACCCCACGCCCATCTTACGTCGACCCGCTTCTCCCATCCGAACGATTTCCTAAGAGCGACCCTTGGTTGACCATTAGACTCACATGTGTGATGGGGCCACTCCCTAACCAATGGGGAAGTAACCAGGATGACAAACCTCCCCATGAGGTCGTACATACGTCATCCCATTAATCACCTCTTGGCCCCTTTCTACATTACTCTTCTTGCACCTCCAAGTGGAAATTGTTGGGCTTGCTTGGTAGGTGGTGTTGAGTCTTGAAAATTTCATTCATTCCCATTACACTTTCACTATTATGTCCATTATATCACCTCCATTTCACTACTATGTCACTACATTCATCCCACTTTCATTATCATTGGGCCACATTTATGTTTTTCCAAACTTTATTAATTCTTAGCCTTTTTAAGTGAATTTGTGGTTAAAAATTAGAAAATAATGTGCATATGCTTATACCTAACAAGTGGGTTGAGATTGTTGACATGTGTAGGTCAAAATGAGACTTCTAGAAGACCCTTATGTGGCACTCTAAGGCCAAATTCGAATTTGAGTGGAAAGAATCATGGGATCATGAGGATATGTGTCATATCTCCTAATTGTATTGAAACTCTAAGAAGACATGTGTCTTATCAGTTCCTATTTTGATTAGGACTCTAGAGGTAGAGGGAGAGATTCATGGACTCTCATTAATGAGATGGCTTCTCATCTTTTTGTATAAATAGGAGATCTTTCTCATTCATTTGTTAGCTTAGAGTTTAGAGCTTAGCTTGTGAGTCTTAGCTTAGCTTGGATTTTGTAGTTCTTCCTTGATGGCTTTTGAAAGCTTTGGAGAGCTTTGTTATACTTCGTAATCTTGAAGAATTTGAATAAAGCTTTGATGTTCTCAACATGGAAGGAGATGTGAAGTAGATGTCATGGAGCATATTAGAATGTAAGATAGAGTAGATTTCATTTTGTAATTTTGCTTTGATTTCATTATGTCATTTGATTGCTTTCAAGTTTGATAGATTAGATTTTCCATTCATGCAACTTTAATTCATGTAAGTGTGTTCAACCGGTTGATTGTAGATTAGTTTTTCTTTACATGTTTTTGCATCAAATAGTGACATGATATTTGCCTCTCTGCTGACTTTGTTTTTTTTAGCTTTTCAATTTCAGTTATGCTTTGATTTCATTCTTATTCATTTGTTTTGTTAGTTAGTTTAGATATCAAATTCCTCATATCATTGACGTTATCTCCTAAAGCCATAGCTTAGACTACCTGGCGAGCTATCAAACTATGAATGATGTGATTTGATTTTAGCTTTATTTTTCTGCAATTAGATATCAAATTCCTCATATCATTGACGTTATCTCCTAAAGCCATAGCTTAGACTACTTGGCGAGCTATCGGACTATGAATGATGTGATTTGATTTTCGCTTTATTTTTCTGCAATTAGATAAACCTTGTCTTGAAATCTACATCCATACTTGACCTTTAAAAGTATTCTTAAGACCTTAGAATAGGATTTCCATTTGCATTAGACACTTTAGGAGATCAACAAGAACAAAACCCCAAAACAAAATAAAATCTATAAAACAACGAAGTAAGAAAAAGGTTAACTAAGTACATATGGTGCACCACACTTCATCAGTTTACGATACCCGGATTGATAATTTATGTAAAGCAATTTAAGACGTTAAATTGACTAGACAGGTGGGCCGCATCGCCTCCTCTCCATTGGTTTGTCATTTCGACTATTGTATGTCGCCACAGTTCATTCCACATCACTTGACTCCTTGTATCCTGACACCCTCCTTTGTTGCACCTATTGATACTTCTGGGGTCATTTTGTCGGGATGACTTGTCAAGTCGGACCACCTCCCCACCAATCAGGGTGTGTTCCATCAACACGATTGGGCTTACATAATACTGCAAACTTCCTCTCGTCGCACTATGGAGAATGCCCCTTTACTAATCGCCAGGCTTCACTACCGGGCTTACATGGATGGTGGGGCCACCCTTCCAACCAATGGTATAGATGTCAGGCACACCTCATCATGCCAGCAGCATCTACCCGCACTAACTTGATGCCTTCATCTATCGCTCCTTTAGAATAACCTGGTTGGGGCCGCTTCCGCACACGTTCCTTGCTCTAGATTGGTACACGTGGTGACTCTGCCACATCATCCCGCTCGTTCTACCCCAACGCTTTCTATTGCATCCTCCCTTATGCCTTCAGGTTCATTACAACAAGGTGACATGTCAATGGGTCCACCTATGACCAATAACAAGACTGTCAGGTGTTGAGAAATCAAGGGCAACTAGATTAGGCTGATTTCTCTTACTTTGATAATTGCTTTTGATGTTCTTTTACTTAACTTAATGTACTTGTAATTAGTGTCTTCTTTCACTTGATTATTATTATGTTATTATCATCGAACAACGACCAAACTATGAAGATCAATGAGACAAGAGGACACAAAATGTAGGTTGTTATCCAAGGCCAAAGCCTCTCATCTTGAGAGGAAAACCCGCAAGAATTCTTCTCTTCTTATAGAATCTTCAAGAGACAAATTCCAAGACCTAATACCCTTAACAAAGACCCCTCTAAAACCAAGTCAACCTCTCCTTTGATGAACTTGTTCTTCAAAAAGTCAACCCAAGTCAAATTGCTTCAACACTTCAAATTCTGGTCTTTTCTTCAGAATTTTAGTTGTTGCTTCGGGACTGCAATTTTTGGCCCTGTTTGGGGAGTTGCTTCTTCCTTAGTCACTTGACTTACAAGATTATCCTTTTAACACCTAATTTCAACCTCCCAATATAACTGCAATTTTTCGATCTTGCTGCAACAAAAAGATGCCCTAGTTTCCTTGCATGTGTGAGATGAAGTAGCCCTAAAATAGTCCTTGAAAACTTTGTTCTTCCTTCCTTTGTTTCTCCTTTTCTTCATTATATTTCTTGGTCTTTTTCTTTTTCTTTCACAAGCTTCTTAGATGATTCTCAAATGAGGTTGAATGCCTCTTATATATATGCTTCTAGGAAGCCCTAAATAGGTCAACTTGACATCTCTTGTGGCCCAACTTGTTGACTGCTAGGCCGACTTGATCTTGGAGGGTATTTAGACATGACTTTGACTTAATTAAATACTTTTGACTTGATACATGATGCCCAATAGGGCCTTTTACATATTGTAATGACTCTCTTGACTCTTTGACTCTATGACAAAGCCCTAGAAGCACATAATGGGTGATTGACCTATAAATAAATTAACCTTGAGCACGAAACCCGTGCTATAAAAATAATAATAATAATAATAAATTTTCTCTTTACATTAAATACATAAAATCAATATTACGTGAGACATTATGAAGATTGAACCTAGTTACATATTTCAACACTGGGCTGGTGTGTAGCCAGTTCATCTTGACTGACGTTGTCCTAATCAATCTCAATGTTATATAACTCAACCATTCTGGGTTTTTACCTTCGGGCCACGTTCTCACATCCTCAACCAATCGAGTTAGAGGGAAATATGGATGTGCCAATGAGAAGCCTCCAAAACTAGGATTACCTTCCAGGGGTAGGATAAGGTTTAGTTGGATTGTTCTATAAGTCTATGGCGCTCCTCTCTGCGTCGCATCGAAGTAGTACTCGATCTCCACCATGGCTCGACTAAGGAATCTTGACCCTGCCTTATGCCATGCATCAAACAAGGGTCTTTATGACTGTCATATGAGCAAGTCTTGACCTTGCCATAGCTTCCTTGAGCTGGTTATTTCGACCATGGCTCAATATTAGAGATCCTACAAACCTCTAGATCAACGCCAGTGCTTGGTGCCAATGTTGATGATTTATTAAGGCACCCTATGGTGCTACCCCTCATGAGATTGATCCAATCCAACTCTAAGGAGTTCTTCTCCCATCCACATTCCTCGTTCTCAGACAGGGAATTTCAGGCATGCTGGCATAGGTGCTCCTATGGTCCTTACTTACAACGGGCTTGATGTGAACTCTTGAAAGATCTCCACCTTGCCTACCACACGCTGAGAGTTCTAGGCTTCAAAGCAAGCCTCTAAGCAACTCCATGGCGCTACGAAGAGACTTATGGGATGAAGCTAGCTACGCCCTCATGCTAGCAGAAAATATCCAGGTTGTTGATAATGCATGGTTGACAAAGCCTACCTGCATGAGTTTTGGATATCCCTACACTTGAAGGAAGAATAGCCCTTGTAGTGTTGACACACCATCTTTTACATAGGGTCAAGGGCTTATAGCCTGCTGAAGGAATATCCATGTATATGCAAAGACCTACCAAGTGGGCGATCTCTTATGTAATTATTTCATATTAATAAAAAGGGTCTTTGTGCCTAATGTTCCAAGTTTTTATTCCATATCCTTATGGATCCTTCTGCCACCTATGGCATTTCGTGACATCTTTGTATTACTTATATATGTGCCGCTAATTAGTATGAATGAGCATTTACCCCAAGCCAAGATTTTGGTTCAAGAGCATGACTCAAGTTAGTTTATTGTATACAACATTACACATTCTTCTACAAAGTATGTGTTATGAACTATAGTAATGAGCATTTAACACAACCCTTCATTCCATTGTAGATGCATACACTGGTTCAGTTTGTTTATCAACACTGTTCATTTCAGAGGTGTGACATATGTTTTTTTATGTATGCATTTATTTATTTATCATAATTATAAGCTCATCTATGCTTATTGAGGTATCCACGTGTTCAATACATTAACAACGTTGTTACAATCCCAAAAGAAACCAAACCATTTCAACTGGAAATGCATCATAAATTCATCAACATGTAAACAAGTACAGAAGATTACTTATCTTTTAAACTTGTAGGGTAACTAAGTATGGGCCAAGGACTCTCCACCCAACCATAGACAACTGTAACAACACTCACTTGCAGTTATCACCCCTAAGCCAAATTCCAAAGTCTAAAGGGGATGTTTGCTTAACAGAATCGATCACCAGCTGCCAACTGAAAATATGGAATCCTATAAGATCCCTTTCTCAATCCCACCAGTTGACTGTTACCATCTTCTTCAACATAAGGAGTCCAAAGGTTCTCTACCTCACCCCAAGTACGCACACAGTGATTCACTTCCTTCCAAGAAGTCCATAACCCATTGTAACAGTAAGTCAATGACTAGAGTTTTTCAATCAAGTCTTGCTTTGTTGTTGCTTCAATATTAGCCTCTTTCCAAGTTGTCAAGGGCTCTAGAGCCTACTATCTCAACCCATAGCCTCCAGGGGACCCAAGTTGTTATAGGGCTCCAGAGATTACATCCCAACCCATAACCTTCAAGGACCCAAGCTGTTATAGGGCTCCAGAGACTTTGTCTCAACCCATAGCGTCTAGGGTCCCAAGTTGTTACGGGACTTGATCAAGTGCTCAGTACTTAGCTCAATATTCAAAGTTCTCAGATTGGATCGAAAACTATATGGTTGCGTCCATCTCGTCAATACAATTGCAACGCAATTCGTTTCGCCGAAAACGGAGTCTGGATGAAGGAGAAAAGGCCTGTTGTTCGTTTTCCTAAATAACGAAAAAATTGTAGAATGAAACAGAGTGATACCATCGCAGTCCAATGAGCAAGGGGAATCTTCTTCAATTTTCACCCATTGGGGGCTGTAACAAGTGTCACCTTCGGATTTGCCAGTTTGTCTCAAGAAGTTGAAATTTCCTAATTAACCTTAACATGGAATTTGAATTTTTTATTTATCTAAATATTATATATAATTTTTATTTTATACTATAATATACGTTAAGGTGGAATTTGAATTTTTTTAATTATTTAAATATTATATAGTTATCAACTATATATTATATTATAATATTATATATATTTAATATTAATTAAATTGAAATATTCACCAAAGTCCGAATTTAAATACATCCGCATTAACCAAATTTTAGCATATATTAAGGTGGAATTTGAATTTTTTTAATTATTTAAATATTATATAGTTTTCAACTATATATTATATTATAATATTATATATATTTAATATTAATTAAATTGAAATATTCACCAAAGTCCGAATTTAAATACCTCCGCATTAACCTAATTTCGTCATATATTAAGGTTCAGTGGCATATATAAATATTGCAAAATAGTATATATTTAATATTAATTAAATTGAAATATTAACCAAAGTCTGAATTTAAATACCTCCGCATTAACCTAATTTCGTCATATATTAAGGTTCAGTGGCATATATAAATATTTAGGCCGATAGGCCTTCCTTTGGAACAGACTCTTTCGTCGTTCCTTTGTCTCCCGTGCTGGCCTTATGCTCCACCATAAATGATGTACCGCCAGGTGATTGTGCTTGATATCCGGGTTGTAGACTGATCAATTACCCTTGCATTTTTCACCCAGCAGCCGCCCTTTCTTTGCGAGAATGTAGGTAACCGTCTTCGCTGAAAGATAGCTTGCCTTGAAGTTCTTCGGCCGTGAAATGCTCTTCGTGGAAAGATCGGCTTCGGATCCCTTTTCTGTGGACGCGGCTTTACAAATTTTCCCGGGAAAGGTAGAATTTCGTTGAAATCTGGGTTCTCTGGCTTGTATCTTTAGAACTGGTGGAATCGGCGTTAATTTATGCTATGGAAATTGATTGTAATGGGAATTACTGGTGTTTGCAGCATTGAGTTCGTGGTTAATCCTTTTATCGGAGTTTCGAGGTTTCGTGTAAACGATCGGGTTTGAGTATCTTCGTTTGTTGTGTTCCGGGTACTGCTGAAAGCCTGTGGGGTTTCTTGCCGGGTAAGTTATTTTGGTCAGAGATCGTGCTATATATTTCCTTGAACCCGCTTTGGACAGTTCGAAGCTGAGGAAATTCACCAAGATGCACAATCGGAAAAATGAAATGGCCTGTTTAAAGAAAGAGGATGCAGAATCCAGGCAGTCGGAGGGTTCGTCCTCTGAGTCGCAAGGTTCAGAGGCAAGCCGAAGGGGAAATAGCGTGGAAATTACAAACGAACAGACAATTTTCAAGATCGGCCAGATTTCAGAAAGTTCTTGCAGCGGCCTGCCGCAAATTCATCCCCACGCTGTCAATGTTTCTGTTTCCTGCACCACAAGTGTTTTGGACGAACGGAATTGCTCTGTCGTGGATTGCATTCCTTCCAGGAGTGTTACACATTTGACGTCTCTCATTGATTTGTCTGGTTCGTCAGCTTGCAGTGCTAATTATGTGCGGGGAGGCCGCTTATTGGGTAAAGCCACGGCCGTTGCTCTGCAAGTCCCGGCTTCCCCGCTGCACGAACCATCGGCAGTTGGAGCCTCAGTGGTTCATGTCGCTACGACGTCTCGTTCCTTCTTTCCGCCTCTAGGAAATGCAGAATCAAGGTTACCAGATGGAGGATTCAGTAGCTGCACTGTTACTTCCTCTGTTGTAGAATGCAGAATGCCCGCGGAGCCCAGATTAGAACTTGGCAGCGGGCATGATGGTGGGAATGGTGGCGCCGAGGTGCAGCCTAGTAATGAAAGAGGGCATCATATTAGTATTGCACGAAGGCTCACTGAAGTGTTGCAGGGCACAGGAGATGGGGATTTGTTGCTTCAACAAACTGAAAGGGAAAATGGAATGTTGCAGTGGCTTCAAGCTTTAGATTTACAAGTAATGGGGGCATGCCGTGCAGATGAGAGGCTGAGGCCAATGTTACAACTTAATGTTTCCTGCTCCGGTGCTGATGATCGTCTTCTAGCTCAGCTTAGTCAGGCAAGAGCCATTTCCCCCCTATTCAGTTACGATTAGGTTCAGAAGAAGTCCTATTAGAATTTTATTAGTTCTAAAAAAATACTCAAATTGTATGTAGTTTAATGTACTTTAACATGATGTTGCAGCATTTCAAGGCACGAGAGCTTGGGATGCTTGCTCGTTGCCTGTGCGTTCCACTTGTTTCAATCCGTGTGGGAAAAGTAATTAAACAAGGCAGCCTATTGTGCCCAACTTCGACGAGGTATGTTTCTTTTGTTCAGTTCAGTTTTACTTCTATTCGAAAGTAGTAAATATTCGAGGATTATAGAAATGTGTTGGTACCTTTTTTTTTCTTAACCTTTTTTCCCTTTTATTTTACATGAAATTCTTTGGGAAAAGTCTTAGGCTGATCAGATTCTTGTATTAAATAATATATTTTTAGAAAGTGACAGAAGACCTTGAAAGAGGCAGATATGGTTTTTAATGTGTTGATTATGCCCACTAAAAGTACTCAAGTGCTCCACTGGAATTCTCTCGGTGGCAAATTGGTCTCCCAGCTGGTGTGACTGCAGATTAGCCGTTTCTGCTTCCTGCCTGGATTCGGCTGTTGTGTTTTTGACACAGACTATTTGAAGAACATTGTGCGTAAGAAAATGCCTTCTATATTCACATGATTCTGGTGTCATTTCTATTTTCTGAAATGGTGCAGTCTTCTTCTTCAGATCACCACTTTAGTAATATGTATACATTTTCATTAAACTGTTGCTAACCAGGATCCTTTTTTTCCATATCGAGGGATGTTTAGCCAAAAGTGAGCTATACCCACAAAAGTATCTATTCTGGTTGGCATTTCAAGAAATCTATAGCTTAGCAATGCTTGTAGGTGGAAGCTAAAAGTTGGATGTAATGTTTGATTAGTAGAACTTAAACTGCATAAATTAAATGTCCAGGTTCTTCTCATCAGGTAATTAGTAATGGTGTAACTATCTTGTAGTGTAGGAAAAAAGTGGCATTATAAAGAGTTTGTTAATGTAGAATTTCATCTAGCTATGGAAGGCTGGTGTATTTCCAGAGGAGTAAAATCTTAGAAGTTTCTGTAGGTTTACAGTGCAGCAAACCTGAGGGAAGACTTGCAAAGTAGAGACCAAACATGCAAGTATGTTAAGCCATATTGCATGCCAGTTTTCAAATAGGTAAAAATTATATTTCACCGTAAGATGGATAAAATTAATGTCCTGAGAAAGTAATTGATAATCTGGATAATATTAAACATTGAGGCTGTGACATCTCCTTGCTAATATTCCTTATCACAAATAAATTGTAATTAATAGAAGGGTTGAGAGAAAGGGACACAGATTCTAGTGCTTGAGGGAGATTGCTTGAGGAAGGGGTTGTTTTAAATAACAGTCCTGGTTGGCTTGAGTGGTTTTAAATGGGTAGACTCTGCAATAAATTCAACTGAAAAGAAGAGGATAGGCCCAAGTGTTCTTTAAACTTCAACTATAAGAAACAAAGGGACAAAAATATTGAACACAATATGGGCTGTGTTGTCCAAGGCGTTTGACCTGCATGGGCCTAGGAAAAGGGAAGATGGTTGATTTGTTGGGGAAGGAACGAAACAAGTTGAAGAGGGTAGAGAAGATAGGAGGGCATATGCTAAGCAGGGAAGAAAACACACTTGAACTCTCTTCGGCATGCACAGTGGAAAGAAACAATGGTGAGCATTGGAGAAATTCCTCCAAGGGTTGGAGGTATTAAGAGAGGATTCACTTTCACACATATGCAGAGTAAGAGAGTTACATAGGGTTTAAGTTGAAACGATTTTAAGTAGTTTCAATATCAACACATGAACTTAGAGTTTCACTGATTTCAATTCTCTTGCCTACTACATTAGTTCTTGAATGGTGTCTTCTTGCGTAAACATTAGATGCATGAGTGGTAAGCCTACAAGCATGAGTAAGATATATATTCATAATCCTTTCTGATACATTTTTTATTTTCGCTTTTTTATTTTCACAGCTTCAACTGATATCCTAGAGGATAACATCCCCAGAATGTTCTTCAGCCATCCTTCCGAGTCTATACTTAACTCAATAGCTTCAACATTACCAAAACATCCTGCACGGAGAAGCTGAAACCTTCATATATTGTTCTTGGCAAAAATTAATTTCACATAACAAAGTTTCACATATACTTGCTTGCTATTACATTTAGTTTCATATGATTTTATAAACGTTTGGAATCGTTAATTTATTTCGAATATTCAAACAAAATCGTCAAACATATTCATTGTCACTTACAATGTTTCCTTTTTGGACGACAACAGGCATGAATACATGCTACCTACGAAGGTTGTACGAGTGTTGCGAAGAAATTCAACAACAAAAACTTACGCTTCAAGATATGCAGACAAGGATCCTGCCACAACAATCAATGCCACTTTACCGTTTGCGCCCAGCCATCAAGTTGTTAAAAAAAATAAGGCAAATACTTAAGATGACAATTCACATTCATGAAAGGGACGCACACAGGCAAATGCGCCATTGATTGCAGGAACAGCTCGCACAATATGGCACCACAATAAACACTCATTGGTGTTGCCGATGCCATGGCCCATCATGCATATATGATTAGCTGCACATGCTCAAACACATCTCTACATAATAGAATGCTTTTATTGTACATATGTTTAGAAGCCAACAAATACTTTCATTGTATATATGTTTAGTTATATCTTTCCAAACACATCTCCATGTCTAGAGTGACTTGTCCCTGTCGACTTCAGGATCTTCAGATTATTACGGAAGTTGAGCATTTTAGCTCTGGACCAAACTCTTTTGTTTTGTTCTCGTTCTGTCAAGATCTATTTATGCAAATCATGGAATTACAGAGTTTTGTATGACTGTGAATGTAATCAGTAAATTGGTTGGGCATTCTCTTTTCCTTGTAGTATACATATATGAACTTTGGTATTTTATGGCTAAACATTTGGCTTGAAATAGTTCTGCAACCATCTCTTGCATGTTCGGCATGTAAATAATTCCATTTCTGAAATCACAAATGAATCTTGTCCGTGCAACAAATATGCATACAGTTTTTAGACAACAATGCCATTTCTTCCTCATCATGTTGACAATCCATTTTTCTCATAGATTTAATAGAGTCTTCTTATGTGTTCTATATGTTTTTAGGAAGATATTCTGCAGACATGAAATATCTGTATAATCAATTTCTAAATGAATTAATGAAATTTAATTCAGAAAACTGTTATATGATGTTTTCTCAGCTTCTCTAGCCCGAGTCTGTGAATGTCGAAGAGCATCCAATAAGTCTGACTTCCTGGTATAATCAGCTTCCAGATATTCTGTTTCTCCATCGGAGCTGGTTAACCTGCGATTGTATCTGCCAAACAATAATGACTAGCTTGACCCACCAAGAAAATAAGAATAAATTACCAATACCCAGATTTATTAGCAAGAAGCCTTTGTCAATGACATCTTCATGTTATGGTTATCACTATATCTTTAATGCAGGGTTCTCCATGTATTGCATGATTATAAACTCTCTAAGACTCAAAAGGAACTGAAAATTGTATGGCAACCCAGAATATTTAAAAAAGTGGACATTGAATGGATGTGCCAATATAGTTTGCCAATTTATCATGGACTGTTGTTCACGTTCTGTGAAAGAGATTTTTTGTAAATATACATATTAGCTTTTGCAAAGAACAAGAATTACAAAGACAAAAATGCCCCTGCTTATCAAGTATATTTTACGGATGATTTATGGGCAACTTCTGATTCGGTGGCTTCTGAAGTTGAGGGTGAATGGCCATAAAGTAACAAGGAGTTCAAGCCCTTCTCTTCTTGATATGGAGATTTGAACCTGCCAACAGAAGTTGAAAAAACTGCATCTTTGGATTTAGACATGTCCATCTCTTTAAATTTGTCACTGCTTTTAAAAGGTGCACTCCCGTGCCAGATCACAATTTTGCAAGCTCCCTTTGATCAGCTCTACACCACCTAATTCCACCCTTCTCATAAGATTTTGCATTTGTACAGTTCAGATAGTGGTTTATGGAACCTTCAAGCCCAGTACCATCCATCAACTTATCCATTGTCCATGCCTGATCTTGACAACCATCAACAGCTGAAGCTGTATGATCTTTACTTCCATTCACTTTCTTGACTTTGTTAAAGGCAGAGTTTTCCTCATTTACTTCCCGTGGGCAGCATGTATCATTTTTGCTTTGTCCACATGTTTGTCCATTGGAACAATTACTCAAATCTGAGTCTGTACATGCAGGTAATTGAGCTTCAGTGATGCTCAATTTCCTATTGTACAAAGAGTCACAACCAAAATTGATCTTCCCTTGAAAGTCAGGCTGAAATTGTAACCACCATTTCTCATCCAGTGACAGGCTTGGATTCATCTTGATCCAACTAGCTCTGTAATCAAATATTGCACCAACGGGAAATTATATTTGAAAGCAAATGGGTTCTGAACCACCAACTATAATCTATCTGCAATAGTGCAAAGCATATCAAAGAAAAGAATTCCATTGAAGGTCACTCTCCCTCTCTCTCTCTCTATATATAGTTCAATGGGTTGGTGCCAGTATTGCCAGGACATTATTAGTACTCCAACAGACTGTTGAAGTCCCAAGTTTGATTCCCACAAAGTCAGGCATGCTTAGAATGGGGAAAAGTGTCTGGGAGTATCCTAGCGATTTATTTCCGATGATGTGTGTACGTGTGCAAATAATAGAAATAAAACAAAGAATTACAACACATAAAATGTGCAAGAATACACCATAGATCATACATAGTGCATTAAGATCCAACTATTGATAGTTTGAAAATAATTGACAAATGACAACATATGGGGACATTAACCATTGGCCACATCAGTTGGACACACAGGGCATGTACCCTACTCATGATATGTGCCCCAGGATTGACTATTACTCAGGGCTCAAGTGTTTAAGTGCTTAACATATATTCATGGATTGACTATTACTCAGGGCTCAAGTGTTTAAGTGCTTAACATATATTCATGGACTGAAAAGTAAAATATATTTCTCATTTTATCATCTGAGATATCGATCACCTTAGGAATCCAGATTAGGCAATTGTGTTTTTCATTGACAAAGGATGAGACAAAACCTTTAATCATAGATGACGCATGCATTTGTTTCTCACATGAAAAAAAACAAAATGTCATATTGCCCATCAAAGACAAAGAAGGTAGCATACCTTCTTCACAAAATGATATTAAGGGGAAGCGATCCACTATTTTAGTAGTTTATGTAAGGCCAGAGAAGGACTTTGTTTTTATTGCCAGAAAGAGTTTATAGATTTATTTTTTTCCATGGTAAATGCAGAGGAGAATGCACACTTGGAGAGGACAATAACTGAATAGGAGGTGTTGGGCACTCTGAAATCGATGACAAAGGAGAAGAGTCCATGACCAAGTGGTTGCTTGACGGAGCTCTTCTTACATTTTCAAGACATTATGTTAAGGGAGCTCATAGAATTGGTAGAGGAATCTAGGTCAAAATGCAAAATATCAGGGGTGACCAATGTTATGTTCGTAGCACTCATCCCAAATACTGAGAAGCCCTCTACCTTTTTTGACTTTCGACTCATATCATTATGTAACACAACCTACAAAATGATTTCTAAAATCATTGCCAGCAGGCTCAAAGCAACTCTATCAAGGCATGTGACTCTATAACAATTTGGCTTTTTTGGACAACTTACGGATACATGATGTGGCTACAATCACTCGAGTGTATCCACATTTCATATCTTTTCAATTGGAGGCAAGCATCATGAAGATGCTACAGGGCTCAAACATGGATGCAGAACAGAAACAAGAACATATAATAGGAGGAATGCGGTTCCTTAGTATATACCTTTGTGGAAATGTGCATGTCCCAGTACCTGTCATCACAAAATCCATCAAGGAAGATTTGCATGAGTGCAATGCATTCTCCAGTCTCACACAATTTCAAGCCTCAATTTGTATATCATGTTAACCCATGAAGGGAAGATTTTCGAAAATGTATAATGTCAAGCATATTAATCACAGTCAAATATCTTGAATCTACCAGAACCAAAACGTCTTTTATATTCATATAAACTGGAACAGTAAAATTTGCAGAAGACAGAGTGGCTATAAAGGAAACTTAGTATGCATACCCTTAGCTTCTCATAACAAAATCAATAAAGAAAAAAATAATATGCAATATATCCAGGCATAAATGAAAGGTTGCATGCAGTTTTAAGACAGACAACAGGCAGGAAATGGGTCTATAATCATGTCACTTACTTATCATGGTGGAACCTACAATGGGAAAATGTATATCAGCGGAGGATGTAATTCCTGTCTTTAGTGAAATCTTTTGACTTTACTATGCTGTAGTCTAAATCCAGCAAGAATCGTTTTGGTTTTGATGGAATTGCACATATCAGATGTTAATTTTTACAAAAGTGGTTTTGAGTGGGAATATTAAAACGAACAATTTTACTGATTCAAACTTGCAGTTTTGACAAAGATTCACTCGCTCGATTTGGCTGATGGAAAACTGGAAAAGGATAAAAACGTAGTGTTTAGCCTTCTTTCATTGATATTCCCCTCAAATCCACTTTTGTACAGAACAACAATACAGAATGACAAATGTTACCTTTGTTTTGTTTATGTAAGCATTGGAAGATTCTCAATTTAGGTGAAAACTTAAAAGTCAGAGCCAATAATGGTATATGGAATAGTTACCTTTGTACAGGATGATATTTTTTTTTAATTCAGGAGACTAATTGTATGTCATGATGTTGATCTAAGTTATCTCTATATGAATATCTGTCATATCTATTTTCCCTGATGAGAGTTCACAGGAAATGTTGGAAAAGTTTCAAAATTCTACAGATTATACTAAAAAAGATATACGATATTTGTTAGTACTGTTTCAAGAAATGTTTGCAGTGGTAATATGATTCCCACAACATGTCAGTCATGCAACTACCTTGATGTTCTATTGAATGTGAAAGAACGAGCATTTTCAAAAAGGACTTGATCATCATCGTTTCTGGTTTTCGAGCTTCATTATGTCACGGGCATTCATCAGTGCCTTATTACATGAGATATACGTACAAACCCAAACATATCTAATATGCAAATACCCATTCTTTAAACTGAAAACAATGTGTTTCAATACAAGAAATGAGGAAATAGGAGGACCAACTCTGCATATACAGGTCATCATGAAGGTCAGATTTTGTTGCTTGATAACAATATTTTATGCTACTTTTCAATGGATTTGTTCTATTTGGGATGATGAGAGTGCATTGATGCTCCCGTGAACTAGCCAATTGCTCTTTGTTCCATGGAAAACAAGGTTCAGGTGCCAAAGAAACAGAGCAGAGGAAGCAATGGTTAAATGACAATCCATATCTGACAAAGTTAAATTCTGGAACATGCAAAGGAAGCAATTTTTAGGCATGGAGGAGGAGAGGTAATTCTGTTATTTGTATCTTGCCTCGACTATTTAATGAAGCTACTAGGGTTCTTGCAATGTCAAGAAGGATGAGATGCTTTTTTCCCGGATTGGCTTTTTGTCCATTATTTCGCATCTTATGAAAAGCATCTTACAATTCCTTAATGTTTTAGTTATAATGTGAACCACCAATGTAAGTGATTTGTTTTAATTAATGTTTTAGTTATAATGTGAACCACCAATGTAAGTGATTTGTTTTAGTTTTAATTAATGTTTTAGTTATAATGTGAACCACCAATGTAAGTGATTTGTTTTAATATTTCTGTACTATTAGAATTTCTAATGGGTTTAAAGACGAGTGTAAATTGATGGAAAATTTCTACGAAGATTTGCTAAATTCACCCTTAGATTTCTCCCAACATGATGTTTTGTAATATTTTGGTACTATTAAAATTTCTAATGGGTTTAAAAACGAGTGTAAATTGATGGAAAATTTCTACGAAGATTTGCTAAATTCACCCTTAGATTTCTCCCAACATGATGTAGAGAAGGCTAAACTAATTAAAATTTTTCTCTGATTTCTCCCAACATGATGTAAAGAAAGCTAAACTAATTAAATTTTTTCTCTCTTACTCTATCTATCTATATAGATATATGGCACTTACTCAATGTGCTAGTGCATATCAAACAGGAATTTAAACATTTGCGTGAATCTAATTATTAACAACATTTATATGAATTGCGAATCCTTCTCCAAAAGCGTTGGGGAATGGAAACTTTAATCTTAGTCTTACACAAAGTAAGATGTCGCACAACTTCCTCGAATAATAATACATCAACTATGCTCCAAAAATAGCACCTAGGATTTCCACCTCACATGTTATGATTAATCCACCACCCTTTTAGAACATTCACCCAGGATTTGCAGAGCATAATATGAATCCACCAACGCCCAAGTTTTGCAGAGTGTAAGTGAAATCGACCATAACATATTTAGTTCAGCAAATTTTCCCATCCGCTTAGAACAAATAGCTAGAAATCCCAAGGATGTGATTTTGAAGAAACAAACGTCCAAAATAAGAAAAGCAACCATCGTTTTTGTGTTGTAGTGCAAATTTCCACGCTTTTGTCCAAAAGTCAAAACTTCGAAAAAAACAAATTTTTCCCGAATAAATTTGGAGTTGTCTTTAGTGCGATTTTTTGAGATTCCGGTGACGGAATCCGGCGGAAAAATTGAGGTTAAATCTTGATTTGTATTATTTAAAATGGTTTTTTAACTGCATATTTGGATTCAACACCCTGAAAAACCCTGGGAGGCTTTGATTGTGCAGAAATTAGCTATCAAACTTGCGATTTCAATAAATTGCTGCCAGATTTTGACGGGAAAAACCCACCAAAAAAACTTTCAAAAAATCTCTTTAAAGACAACTCCAATAAATTCAAATTCCAACAATGTTATTTATTAATTGCATTATTATAATAATTATGTTTCAAAAAACAATACTTTTACAATTTTATTATATTTCAAAAAACAATACTCTTACAATTTTATTTATAAAAACTAATTGCATTTAATAATTCTATTACATATCTTTAATTATATGAGAAATAATTTCAGCGTTAATTTTTTCTCATCATTATTTTTCTATTTTAAATTGGACTCTTTTAAAATAATTAACTCAGATAAAATAATAATTATTTTTAATTTATTAATTACTATGTGTATATATATAAAATATTTTCTAAATATATTTAAATTATTTATTTCATATATATATTTTTGGTTTTCTAAATTAATAAGTAGAAGTGATCCACTGCTAAGGGAAGATTTGGCGTTCTTACATGATGAGTGAAGGAGATCGACTATTTGGGGCTTTTGATGCTGAGCATTCACTTTGAAAGTCCACTTACCCATTTTGGAGGATACATAGAGATTGTACTTACTGGTTTTTATGGAGGAAAGGAGCACTTGGGAGGCCTTTAGAGGCTGGATGTGGCATCTTGAAGGGCCTTCTTTGCATCATTTGTGGAGGGAGAAACTGACATACTAAGAATTGCACACCTAAGGATAGTTAGGAGGTGAGGGAACCACGTCCCCTCCAAGTGCCAGTTTTGAAAAAGCTCCATGAGCTCCTATTTCTAAATTGGTCCCTTTTGAATGTATGCAAATTCAAATTTACAGAGAGTCTGTTCTGAAAAATCCACTTGCAGTGTTTGACAGTTTTGTTTCTTCATAGAAAATTCATAAGAGTGCAAACTTTGAGTCCGGATTAAGAAGCTTTCATGTGCCTTGAAATTGAAACATAAGTGTGAAAGCAATTTGAAATATTCACCAGAGTCCGAATTTAAATACATCCGCATTAACCAAATTTTAGCATATATTAAGGTTCAATGGCATATATAAATATTGCAAAATAGTGAAATAAGTAAGAGAGAGAAGGTTTGAACACATGACCTCCCCCTCTTAAATCTTATGCTTTATCACTAAGCCAAAAACAAATTTTTGAAAAGGGAATGCACGTTTTTATATTTAATTCTAAATTTATTGTTGACAGTATGGAATGAGGGCCAACCCCCTCCCCATGCGACCACGCACCAAAATCGGGGGCTAGGGCCAACGCTAAGCGCGCCCCTAATCCTGCTTAAACCGTTAATTAATCGTGATTAACACTTAATTAACCTTTAATTAAGTTGGCGGTGGATCTGGCGAAGCCACCAAATCTAGAATTGCCACCAAATTTGGCGGACTTAATTGGAGTCTCTCCAGATTTAGCAAAGGTTTCTTAGGAAAAATTGAAAGAAGCATAACTTACTCAATTTTCGATCAAATTGAGATCAGAAAGAAGTGTTTTTAGCTAATGTGGACCTACTGAACACATTGGTGCAGGTATCAAGAGCCACAGAGCTGTGTAAATATCATTTTTTCCACATTGAGCTAATATAGAGGCCCAAGCCATGGAAGCTGGACCAAGGAGATGTAGCCCAAGAGGGGTGAATTCCATCATTAAAACACTATTTTAATGTGTCTCTTTGATGGTTTGATGCACTGCAGATGTTTTTTGTTCATTATTCATTTTTGAAGCTATTTTGCTCATGAATTTCTTGTTTGAATTAAGGAAATTTACCTATTTGTAAGCACCAACAACTAAGGAAACCTCAGCTCAAAAAGCAAGAAGCAAGAACATGTTTATAAAACTCTAATTGTTATTAACACATCAAAACTAATCATACAAATACAGATCAAGTTGGTATCAGAGCAGAAGGTTGAATTGCTTGATTGCTTGAGTTTGTGCAATTAGGATTTTAATGGTTGCAAAATTGTGATGCTTACAAGGTTAAAGTTGCAGAAAGGAGAAGGGAAGCTATTGGTTGCAACTCCTGAGGTAATGCCCAAAAGAAGGAGAGCCACAAGGCCACAATATCCACCACCCAAAGTTCCAATTCCAGCTGCACTTGAAACTCCTCAAGTTTTGCCTTCAATTGAGATTGAAGAGGTACAATCAGTACAAATTTTTGAGCCTGAATCCATAGCCATTATGTCTGGAGAAAGAGAGCCTGAAGGTCCCTCTTCAGAAGAGGAAGAATTCAAGAAATCTTTCTATACTTTGACTAAAATGGTTAAAGTCCTTTATGAAGAGAGGAACACCAAAATGGTTGGAGAGAGTTCTAAACTTCCACATGAAGAAGGAAGCTCAGAGGACAAAAAAGATGAGAAGAAGGATTCCAAAGGGAATGGTGGAAAGCCACCTCCATCTCCACCATCCTCATCATCTTCACCATCTCACACAGCATCATCTTCCAGTACCACCACTGCAACTGTGCATACTCATTCCAAAACCCCAAAAGGAAAAACTCCATTACTGAAATTGGACATAAAATTCGACCTTCCCATGTACAATGGAGAGGTGAATGCAGAAAAGTTGGACAATTGGATTTGATAGTTGGAGGTATACTGCAAAATTCAGAACCTTCAAGAAGACAACATAAAGATCCAGTTGGCTTCACTGAGGCTAGAAGGAGCTGCACTAGTTTGGTGGGAAGCAAAGACTCAAGAGGAAATGAGAATCTATGGTAAGATATCCATCACTTGGGTTGAATTTGTTTCTGCAATTAAACGACAGTTTTATCCTTTAGCCTATATGCAAAAGGCCATTATGAGCTGGCAGAATTTTAGGCAGCTTAAAGGCCGAACAGTCCAAGATTATACACAGGAGTTTAGGAAAAGGGCTTTGTTATTAGGAGTGAATTTTAATTCTCAAGATACATTGTTGAAATATATTGGGGGTTTACATTCTTATCTTAAACACACTATTCTTATGTTCAATCCAACTAATTTGGATGAAGTATGTGTGCAAGCCACGCATATTGAATCTAGAGGAAAGAACACTTATGAAGAGAGTAGTGATAAAAATCCACCTAAGGGTAAGGAGAAAGAGAAAGGAGGAAAATGGAAGGGAAAGAAGAATTAAAGTGTGAAGAAAGAAGGGGAGAAAATCACATGCAAACATTGTTCCAAAGAGGGGCATGATGAAACCCACTACTGGAAATTGTATCTAAAAATGAGACCAAATAAGTTCAACAATAAAGGGAAATAGAAAACCACTGCTATCACTCAAGAAGATTTAGGTTCTGAATCAGGTGATGAAAACAAAATCATTGTCATGGGAATCAAAGGAAAACAAGATATTGCAAGCACTAGTTCACAAAATTGTAACACTACTACTACTCCAGATGAAAAGAGACGAATTGAGTTATTTCATGTTAGGGTCATATCTAAACACACTAAGATTGACACACTCTTCGATAGTGGGTCACAAGCGAATCTAATCTCTGAATACTTAGTCAACAGATTGAATCTTGAAACTGTACCTCATCATAAAACATACCTTTTGGGATGGATAACAAGAGACACAAATTTACAAGTTACAAGAAAATGTTTGTTGAAGTTTGCAATCACTGCAAAATTTGTTGACGATATTGAGTTAGATGTGGTACCGCTTGATATTTCAGGTGTGGAGTTGGGTAGTCCATATTTGTATGACCGGAAAGCAGTCTTTTATTGCCATGAAAATAAGTATCACTTGTTCAACGATGGTGTGGAATACATAGTGAGAGACCATTGCAAGCTGAACATTTCTTTGGTTAATGCAAGGGAGGCAAAAAATACTATGAATTTAAGTAAAAGTTTAGTACTTGTCATGTTCAAGCCAAATGATGATATTGTTTATGAAAATATTGTTGCATGTAATGCAAGTTTCAATTTTGATTTGGTTGGTTCAGTTCATCAGAGTGATGGAGTATTTCAGGTTGTGAAAGAATCGTCCTTCAAGGAGAAAGAAACTTCACATGAAATATCTTTGCAGCAAGAAGTTTCTCTTTGTGATGTTAACATGCAAGGGTTGACAAAATTTCAAAGTGTAGAGACACCAATGCAATGCAAAAGTTTGTTGAATAATGGGCTCATTCAATCATCCCTTATGCCATGTTGTGCACCGAAGGTTATGGTGCCAAAGAGGAATGGTAAGTATTTCAAGAAAGAGGACAAAATGAGTAGTTTTTGCCAAAGAAAAGTTGTAAAAAGAGGTCAGTGTAAGAATATACATAACACCAAACAATAATGGTTTGTATGGCTTTTAATGTTGTATGTTCTTTGTAGCACTTCTACTACATACATGTATTTGAATTATGGCAAAAAAGAATCCTTTCTTGAAAAAAATTTCCACTTGGGTGAAATAAACATGTTGAGAAAGTTTTCTTATGCACATGTCATCTATGAAGGGAAATTGTTTGATGTTTTGAAGATATCAAAGTACAATTTGGGTTTCACTTATTTGATGCATTTGGGCCATGATATTGGAGGAGGTAAGTTGAAGGCAAGCCTCTCCAAGTTGGATGCCATTGTTGATTGGTCAATGCCCAAGATCATCATTTTGATAAGAGGTTTGTTGGGAGTAGCCCAATGTTGGAGGAGAGTTGTTGTTGACATTTCTTCTTTTGAAGCTCCTTGGCATGCATTGTCATGTGTGTGCAAAGTCTTCCAGTGGGGAGGCAAACAACAAGAGGCATGTGTTGCTTCAAACCAAAAGATTAGTTCAATTCTTTTTTATGCTCTTTCAAACTTGAAAGGTTCATTTGAGTTTCAGGTTTATACAAGCAACTTCACCATGATTTCCATGGTATAAAGATTAAGTTGCAGCGATTCATGCACTTTCATTGGATGGATACTTGTCAAAAATTTCACTTGGTTCAAAGGTACAAAAGAGGTATAAGCAACAAGTTCATTGTTATGCCTTTTAGGCCTATTGGTTATGTAACTGTTGTATTCAAGCATCATTATGTTTTACATGAAAGTTATGTTCATAAAATTTCATACTTTCAAGATGTATAATTGGGCTTGAGTAATGTAAACCTGGTAGTGAAATTTGTCATCCATTTGCATTATATTTTGTTATGTCATCTTAGTAAGAAATATGTTGCTTTTGATGGAGACATGGACAAAACCATGAGTTTCTATGAACGACAGAAAATGGTGCAACAAACAGTGCAAGATCATTGAAAGGGGCAAAGACAAGTACAGGTATAGAATGGGGTCATCAAGGCAAGTGAATGTTGATTTCCTTAGGGAGGAGCTAAAGGAAATAAATTCGTCAAAATCTAATTGGATCGAGCTTAGAAAAGTGATGGGGCTATACCCTCATATACTTGTCAAATAATAGTATTTTTTGGGGTCCAAAAAGGCTTCTAGTGGGGAGGAATGATCAGGTGCTCAATATTTAGCTCAAAACTCAAAGTTCTCATATTGGCTCGAAAACTATATGTTTGTGTCTGTCTTGTCAAAACGATCGCAAAACAATTCGTTTCGTCGAAAATAGAGTCCGGATGAAGGAGAAAAGGCCTATTGTTCATTTTTGTAAACAACGAAAAATATTCCAGAATGGGACAAATGATGACATAGCAATCCAGTGAGAAAGGGGAACCTTCTTCAGTTTTCGCCCAATAGGACTATGACAAGTGTCACCTTCGGATTCGCCAATTTGTTCAAGGAAGGTGAAATTGCCTAATTAAATTTGATTTTTTTTACTTATTTAAATATTATATATAATTTTTATTTTATAGTTTTCAACTATATACTATATTATAATATTATATATATTTAATATTAATTAAATTGAAATCCACATAACCATTCAAATTCACATTCACCAAAGTCCGAATTTAAATACATTCGCATTAACCAAATTTTGGCGTATATTAAGGTTTAGTGGCATATATAAATATTGCAAAATAACAAAATGGGGGAGGGGAAGTTTGAGCACATGACCTCCCCCTCTTAAATCTTGTGTTTTACAGTCAGGTCACAAGCATACATTTGAAAGGAGGTTGCACGTTTTTGTATTTAATACGGAATTGTTTTGCTGACAGCGGGGAATGAGGGCCAGCCCCCACCCCATGTGACCAGACACTAGAACCGGGGGCTAGGGCCAGCGCTAAATGTGCCCCTAATCCCACTTAAACCGTTAATTAATCATGATTAGCACTTAATTAATCCGTAATTAAGTTGGCGGCAGATTTGGCAGAGCCACCAAATCTGGAACTGCCACCAAATTTGGCGGACTTAACTGGAGTCTCTCCAGATTTAGCGGAGGTTTCCTAGGAAAAAAATGAAAAAGGCATAGCTTACTCAATTTTTGACCAAATTGAGATCAGAAATAAGTGTTTTTAGCTAATTTGGCCCTTCTGAACACATTGGTGCATGTATGAAGAGCCATAGAGCTTTGTAAACAACATTTTTTCCACATTGAGCTAATACAGAGGCCCAAGCCATGGAAGCTGGACCAAGGAGATGTAGCCCAGGAGGGGTGAACTCCTTCATCAAAACACTATGTTAATGTGTCTCTTTGATGGTTTGATGTACTGTAGATGTTTTTTGTTCATTATTCATTTTTGAAACTATTTTTCTCATGAATGTCTTGTTTAACTTAAGGAAATTTACATATTTGTAAGCTAACAACTAAGGAAACCTCAGCTCAAAAAGAAAGAAACAAGCACATGTTTATAAATCTCTAATTGTTATTAGCACAACAAAACTAATCATACAAATACAGATCATGACTCCAAGGATCCCATCCCAACCCACAGCCTCTAGGAAACCCACATTGTTACAGGGCTCCAAATATTAGCAACTCAACCCATAATCTCCAGGGAACCTAAGGACCAATCCCTCTTCTTTTTTCTTGTAGGTTTATTGATAGAACCGGAGTTCTTTGTTTCCCTTATGCTTGAACTGTGTCTCTCCCTTACCTCCTGCCTCCTCTCAAATACCAAGCCTTACCTTCTTTTCTCAACTCGCATTTATTGCTTCATCCTTGCTACCCTGTAATGCACAGTCTCTCTGTTGGATCTCTTGTCCTCTTTTCTTGTTACTATTTTTCAAGTAACACTAGCTTTTCTAACTTCTCTTATAACCCATTAAATTTTAAGAACTAGTTCATTAAATTCATGCGCTAACCAATTCTTAATGCTTTTCCCAAATATTTCAGATTTCTTATCTACACAAGAAAACCTCAATCATCCCAAGCAAGCAATCTTCCTCTCCAACTCTGGAATATGTGTCCCTTTGACTCAATCCCCTTTTCAAATTTCACATATTGTAAAAATATTTACAATGAATTTTATGAGATAACCATGGGTGGGGATGTCACAAACCCCTCCCCCTTGAGGGAACAACGTCCTCGATGTTCTTTTTGCCCATATGCAACGACAAAAATAAAACACAACACATATTGTTTTATGGAGCTTTATATACACAACTCTATACAATGTTTATAATCATATACACATTTGCTTTAACGAGAAAACAAGAAGGGGTAATTAGCTCTCATGGCATTAACCATTTCCCACGTGGCCTCCTCTCGCCCAAAGTACTTCCACTGCACCTTGACTTGCTCTATGGCTCGATTATGGAGCACGAGACTCTTGTGGTCTAGAATGCACATTGGATCTGGCTAGAACTCTCCCTTTGATTCCACCTATAGCATAGACCAATAATCACATGATTAGAATCATGTATATATCTTTTAAGGAAAGAGACATGGAAAACATCATGAACTCTAACTAATGGAGGTAAATCCAACCAATATTCCACTGGTTCAATCCTCTCAAGGATTTCAAAAGGCCCACAATAATGTGGTTCCAACTTTGCATATGTCTCAATCCTTAGGGAAATTTTCTTGGGTTTAATTCTCAAATAGATGTGTTCCCCAACTTGGAACCCTTTGTGCACCCTATGTTGATATGCATAGCTCTTCTGCCTATCCCATGCCACGTTCAAATTTTGTTTTATGATTTGAATTGCTGCTCCATATCCTTGAGCATATCAAGTCCTACATGGACCATGTTCACTATATCACTCCAGATAGTAGGAGTGTTGCAACTCCTACCATACAATGTCTCAAATGGGCTCATCCTTATGGATTCTTGGTATCCATTGTTGTATCCAAATTCCACAAGTGGAAGATATTATTCCCACTTCTTGGGTTGATGCATCGTATACATCCTTACACATGTCCTCCATGGTTTTGTCAATCCTCTCCATTTTCCCATCTTTTTGTGGATGATAGGTTGTACTAAAGGCCAATTATGCTCCCAATCCTCCAAACAGCTCATTCCAAAATCTGGAAGTGAACCTAGCATCTTTGTCTGACACAATCTTCTTAGGGATTCCATGTAGCCTCACAATCTCCTTTATGAATATTTATGTTATGTCACTAGCGAAGTTAATGGACTTGACTGTTATAAAATGAGCTACCTTGCTCAACTTATCCACCACCACCATTATTGCATCTTGCAACTTGGTGGTTCTATGCATCTTGCCATGAAATTAGCCACTTCCTTTTTCAAATTCAACTAGTAATTGTAACACCCTCCTCCCACAGCTACCCAAGCAACCGACCAACCAGGGTAAACATGCGACGAGAGGCCACTATGATATGATTCGACCTCCTATGTCACGTTAAGAAAGTGGAACCAACAGAAACACACCATACAAATATTAATCACCAGCTACAAGACCCTCAGGAACCAATCCAATACTTTAGAAAACTTACCTTGGGGTCCCACTGAATTTTTGGACAACTTAAGCCTCAGTCACTCCCATGTTATAGGCATGAGTGCGACCAGAAACCCAAAGTCGCTCTCACAGGCTTGCCTGCCAACGCCCAAAGACTAAAACTATCAGTGCTATGCCAACGACTTCGGGATTTGGGCCACTTTTTCAGGCCCAAAGCCTAGGTCACTGCCCATAATTGAACCATCTCTTCAGATTAGTAAAATAACATGGAAATGACTATACTAAAGCAAATGCTTGTTCAAGACCTTAACTGGACCCCTACTAGCCATGACAAGTATTTTGTCAAACATATTGCAAATGTGTAATCTACGGGTGTAATTAATAGTTCTGAGCATAGAGATCTCATACTTAGCTGAGAATCACTAAGAGCCATTGATGCCTCAACACATAAACTGTCATTCCATCCATTAGGTCATAGATACATTGATCTTTCAATTACAAGTAAAAACATGGTGAGAGCAACACATGGCTGCTGTCATAAAACACATACATAACTAGAATAATAGCAACAAAAAATACTCATGAAAGTACAACCATACAGACCACATATAATCCATCAAAATGCTCATAGAAATACAAGGAGAAATAACCTTTCATTAATGATGCAAAATCCAATCCCGAGATGGGACTTCCACATTCCACCCGACCATAGAATGTCTGAGCCAAATCTCTCTTCAGTCATTCACTCCCATGCCATATTCCAAGCACGAATGTGGGATCTCATGGAACACATCAATCAAAACTATCCAGGGCTTCCAAAGGCCATCCACCTCAACCCATCAAACAATGGTTCCACCTCATGGTCAGACATCACAAAACCATCATCAGATCGGTCTCTATCCTAGCCATATATGGCTCCAGAGCTTTTGTTCCAACCAAGACTCCAGAGCTTTTGTTCCAACCAAGACTCCAGGACTAGTAACTCAACCCACCAAGGGCTCCAGAGCGTTTGTCCAACCAAGGTGATGGGACTAGTAACTCCACCCAAGCTGTTACAGGGCTCCTAAGTGTTTGTCCAATCAAGGCTCCAGGAACTAGTAACTCAACCTAAGCTAAGGCAAGATGAGAACCAACCAAAAACAAACAATGAAAGTAAACCCACAATCAGCATGGTTATCCAGGAAATGACAAGGATAGGCAATCCACAGTAAATCCAAGCAACCCTCCATGCTAATGATAGGTCACAACCAAAAAACCACATGCATGTGTCATGCATGCCAAAACTAGTGAAGGAAACATACATGCAACTCTGTACCTGCAAGAAAACCTGATGTAGTTGTTGATCCCGATGCCTTCTTGCAATTTCCTGCTCTTCCTTTGCCTTCTTGCTCCAAGAATCCAAGTATGCCACACCCACCAACAGTTCTCCAAGAAAACTCTAAGTCTCCAAGAGTATGAGAGAGCTCCAAAACTGAATTGAAAAAAGGTTACCAACTGATCCTTAGAAGCCTTTTTATGAATGAGGCCTCTATTTTCTTCATTTTCCTCCTCACATGAAATTGTGACCTTTCACCTCCTTTTTCTCCTAATTTCCATTATTTTCATAAATAACTGTGCCAAAAATGTCATTTTTCCTTTCCAAAGCCTTTGCCAATTTCCTTAGCCATAAACAGTCACAAGTGATCCCCATCACTAGGATTTTTCCCAACATTCAACTTGGAATAAGTGTCCCATCATCCGTGGTTATTATTTTGTCTTTATTTACTTTTATTGCATGGAATTTTCAATAGGGTTGTTACAGTAATAGTACTTTTTAATGGTCGTAAGGGTTTTTTGATACCGTGGATGGCTTGAATAAGGTTTAACATGGAATTTTTTCATCAGCAATCTTTTTACTTAATCACTATTTGGCACATAAATTATGTTTTCAAACCTGATTAGGTCATCCTCAACGAGGTGATATTCTTCATTTTCGCCACTTTGCATCAATTTTTCTTTTACTTTCTGATATTTTTCATCTTGTTTCCCAACACTTTTGACTCTTTCTATCAGGTTTGTTGTATAATGACTTATAGCTACCATGTGATTTACTTGAATTCTTCTGTTAAAAGCATCAACAACATTTTTTCTTTACCTTTTATGTACTTGATTTCAAATTGAAATTCACTAAGCGTGGCCAACCATCTTGCTTGCCTAGAATTCAACTTGGGTTGCCCAAACAAATACTTGAGCCCACTATGGTCTGTCATGAGTGTAAATCTCCTACCAAGGAGGTAACGCCTCCACATTTGTAAGGCATGAATGATGACAACCAATTCTAAATCATGGGTTACATAATGCTCATTTAACTTTCTAGACTCATAGCATACTACTTTCACTTCCTGCATTAAGACTCCATCGAGTCCCTTTTTGTAGGCATTTGTACACACCACGAAATCCTTGCTAGGATCTGCAATTCTCAATGCTAGTGCATTGGTGAGTAACTGCTTTAACAACTCAAAACTTTCTGCACATTGTGTGATCCACTCAATGTTTTTCCTTTTCTCTAAAAGGTTGTAATGGGACAGCTTATCTTGGAGAAATTCTAGATAAATCTCCTATAATATCCTGCCAATCCCATGAATAATCTAACCTCATCCACCTTCTTTGGAGTCAACCACTCCATTATGGCTTTGATCTTTTCAGGGTCAATTGAGATTCCTTCCTTGGAGATGATATGCCCCAAGTAATTTATCCGTGTTTGGAAGAAATTACACTTGCTAAACTTTGCATAGAGCTTGTGCCCCCTCAACAATTGTAACATTGCATCCAGATGTTTTTCATGCTCTTATTTTATCTTTGAATAAATCAATATGTCATCAACAAACACAATGAAAAACTTGTCCAAATAAGGAAGCAACACACTGTTCATCAGGCACAGGAACGTGGCAAGGGCATTGGTAAGCCCAAAAGGTACCACTACGAACTCATAATGCCCATATTTTGTCCTAAAGGCAGTTTTATGAACGTTTTCCTCCTTGATTATTACTTGATGATAACCTTACATCAAGTTTATTTTGGAGAAAATCGTTGCTCCCCTCAACTGATCAAAGAAACCATCAATCATTGGTAATGGGTACCTACTCTTGATTGTTACCTTATTTAATTGTTTGTAATCAATGCATAACCTAAGCGTTCCATATTTCTTCTTTACAAATAATATCGGTGCTCCCCATGGGGACACACTTGGCCTTATGTATCCCTTGTCAAGCATTTCCTTTAGCTGCAATTTCAGCTCAACCAACTTTGGGGTGCTCATCCTATATGGTGCCTTGGATGTTGGTGTTGCTCCAATTACTAGCTCAATAGATAAATATATCTCTCTGTGAGGAGATAATTCAGGAAACACCACTAGAAAGACATATGCATACTGCTGTAAAATATGGTACTTTTGTAGCAATTCAACTTCCTCATCTTCTATTTCTCTGTCAACTTTCTCATCCTTAGGAACATGCACCGCAAATAGCATGCATCCCTTTCTACTATTGTGTTTGGCTTGCATAACAGTGATCAACCTTACTAAAATGGGCTTTTTCCTGCCTTGCAACACTCTTTTTTCTCATTCCCCTGATACATTCAACAATATTGAATCTGAGAGACACAATCGTATTGTGTTCTTCGCCTTCCAATATAACTTCGCCTAGTCTTATGTTGACATTCCTGTTGGTTTCGTACCTGGATCTACATTGATCCACTCATCTCTATCTACCGACAAATCCTCCATCTTGAACTTCCATAGCTCAAAAATTTGTCCATTGAATTTCTCGATCTCTATCTTTCCACTATTCACCATCTTCTTTCACTGCAAGAATCGATCCCACATATCTCCCACTATAACAGGGTCTACCACAGGCCCAAGCAAACCTCTCAGCACAAAGGTGTCCCCTTGAAGTTGAAACAACTCTGATACCAAATGAAGGTTTAAAACCTGTACGGAAATTACCTACAAACGAATTCTCAAAATAGAAAAATATACAATGACGAGAACATAAAACAAATATACATAGAAATTTTCCCCAGAATCACAAAACCAAGAATACCAGATTGATTTATCATTATATTCCTTTCAAAGTTACAATACATATATATACATGTCGAAGCATTCATAAACCCCAATCCACCAACCATGGATTAAAACATAATCGTAGTTCCCTCGACTGAATCTACAAATATCATGGGAAAAAACCATTGTTCCTAAAACCATGAGCGAAAAACCATGGGTAGGCTCGCCCACCATCTTTGGGTTGCCCCCCATCCTTGGGTCCGCATATATATATATATATATATATATATATATATATATATATATATATATATATATATATATATATATCAGGCGTTGCCCCGAACCTCATAATGCGTGGAAAGAATATAACACACTCCCAACAAAGGAGAGGTGTGAAATTCCAAAAGAATAATTTGTTTGAGTTGGGAGTTATAACATAGATATAAGAGATCTTTGTACCATAATGAATCATTTTTCTAGATAAATGTATCAGATCTACTATGATATTGCTACAACTTTTAAATTAGTGTCCACATCTCTTCGTCATTCTTCCATTCATCCCTTACTTCAGTTATCCAATCAGAGTGGATAATAGAAATGGCACAAAGAAATTCTTCCACATCCTCATCCCTTCTTGAGAATGCGTTTGCAACAAAATTTTGCTTCCCTTTTTTGTAGATGATTTCAAAACCATAACCCAACATCTTTGTGACCCATTTTCGCTACTCTTCTAAAGATAATCTTTGTTCCAAAAGTATTTAAAACTATCATGATCTCTTTTCACCTTGAAGTGTTTTCCTATTAGGTAAGGGCGCCATTGCTTTAGGGCATGCAGTATTTCCAACATTTCCTTCTCATAAATAGGTTTGTGTAAATAATTTCCCTTGATTGGATGACTTTCAAAAGCAATGGGTCTTCCTTCTTGCATTAAAACAACACCAATTCCATTTCTTGAGGCATCACATTCCACACTAAAGGTTTTTGTGAAGTCTGTTGTAGTTGAGACCAGAGCTTGGCACATTGCTTCTTTAAGATGTTCAAAGGCCTTAGTTGCTTTTGGAGTCCAAAAAATGCATCTTTCTTCAATAATGATGTTAGAGTTGTTGTTATTTTCCCATAGTTCTTAACAAACTTGTGATAACACCCTATCAACCTGAGAAATCCTCTAAGATGCTTTAGGGTCGTGGGGATTTTCCATTCCTTGATGGCTTTAATTTTTTTAGGGTCTATCTTAACACATTCATAAGATAAAATATGACCCAAATATTCCACCTCTTGTACCCCAAAGAAACATTGGATGGTTTTACATACAATTGCTTCCCCTCCAATAGTTTAAGCACCTTGTCAACATGTTGAACATGATCTTTTCAAGACTTGTTGTAGATTAGTATATCATCAAAAAATACTAACACAAAATTTCTAAGGGTTTGAAAGTGGAATTCATCAAACCTTGAAATGTGGAAGGTGCATTGGTAAGGCCAAAAGGCATGGCCAAAAATTCATAATGACCTTCATGAGTTCTGAATGTTGTTTTTGGAATGTCTTTTGTCTTCATTCTAATTTGATGATATATGGAATGAAGATCCAACTTGGTGAAGTAAATTGCTCCATGTAATTCATCCAACAATTCATCAATGACAAGAATGGGAAATTTATCTTTAATAGTGAGCTTATTGAGCTCTCTATAATCTGGACACATATGCCATGATCCATCCTTCTTGTGCACCAATACTACTGGAGAAGAGAAATAACTTTGGCTAGGTTGAATTATACCTGCCTCTAGCATTTCTACAACTATACGTTCAATTTCACTCTTTTGGGCATAAGCATATTTGTAAGGCTTGATGTTTGTAGGAACACTTCCTAGAATCAAGTGAATAGCATGATCATGATAACGAATAGGTGGGATACCTTTGGGAGTCTCAAATACCTTTGAATGGTTTTCTAGGACTCTTTGGACATCTAGAGAAATGGATGATTTCAATGTTTGAACATCTAACGGGCATAATTGTGCAATTATGCCTTGTTGTTCTTTCTTCGAAAGCTTTGTCATGCCATTAGATTTGATTATCTTCCTTGGTTTCCCTGTGATACCTCTTAATTCAATTTCCTTTCCTTCCCAAAAAAATTTCAAGAAAAGTTTTTGCAAATTAAAAGCTATTGTCCTCAAATATTATAACCATTGGACTCCTAATCAACACCATCCATTGGAATGGAAAGCATTGGACTATTCAATACATATTCCCCCATGGTTAGCTTGATATTATGGCACTTCCTTGAGCAATTTATAGTTCCTCCATTTGCAACCATCACTTGACACTCTGGTGTTGGATATAGAAAGCAATTAAATTCCTTGGTTATTTTACAATGAATAAATTATGGGTACTACCTGAATCAATAAGCACTATTACCTTTTTCTTCTTGATATATCATTCTATATTGAGAGTTTGAGGAGTGGTAATTCCTGCCAATGCATTACAATATATGTTCAGATTCATTTATTCTTTCTTTGGGGTTGGTGCTTGGTGTATATCCTTTTATTTTGATGTTTCTTGTTCTGTTTCTTCCTCCTCTTCACAATATATGTAAAATAATTCCTTCTCATCGCACTTATGACCTTTAGTGTATTTGTTATCACAAATCTAACAAATCCCTTTTACTCTTTTTTCTTCCAATGGTTGCGGTGTCAACCTTATGGGTTATGGGAGGTTAGGAGCAGAAACACTTCCATCTTTATTGTTGTGAGTGTTAGAACTCCTTGTTGCCATAATTTTTCTTTCAACTTTTTTGCCACCCTAAATGTATTTTCCAATGAATTAGGTTCCCAAAGGCGAACCTCATGTTGGATGTTATCCTTTAAAGTCCCTATGAGACATAAATCATATGCTCCTCTGGAATATCATTTACTTTGATATTCAATATTTAGAAGTCTTCATGGTACTCTGCCATTGGACCTTTTTGTTTGAGATTAATCAACTGGCTAAAGAAAGTATTGCTCTTTGTATCTTCATAATGTGCGACCAATTCCTCCATAAAAATTGTCCATGTGAAAATTGATTTAAAAGAAATAAACCATCAATACCACACAAACTGATTGGGTTCTAAATATAAAGATGCAGTGCATACCTTTTGTGTGTGTGGCACATCATGTAGATCAAAGAATTGCTCCATCTATAATATCCATGTTATGGGATCTTTGCCATCAAACTTCCTCATGTCGATTTTTGTATGTGGTGGTCTTCAACCCAAAGTTAGAGTCTCTAAAATCATGATTCACATTACTTTTGTTTTGATCGTGATTTTCATGTGCTACCTTATCACCATTGGGAAGCATTTTTTGTGGCAACTTTGTCAAACCTTCCTTCAAACCTTCCATGTATTCTTTAATCTTTTCTTCTAAACCATCCATATTAACATTCATTTCTCTTTGTGAGAGTGAAAATTGTTGCACTTGTTCCCATAATTTTGATATATTATGTTTCATTTCTTCCTCTTCATGCATCATAATAGAGCTTTCTAAGGGATTTTATCTTATTTTTAGAGCTTGATTTTGAGCTTACTGTTATGTTGATCTTGAAACTGTTTTTTATTTGTGATTTCATCCTCCCAAGGTCTGAAATTGCGTCCTATGGTAGCCATGTATGTCCTCTTTCCAACCCCACCAGTTAAACCAAGATTGGATTCTTCAAGGTAAATTTATGCCAAATCTCCCAAAATGACCTGCTTATGGATTGATTCAATATAGCAAACTTGTATAGAATGCCACATGTCATTGTTTCAACCTTCGGCCCTCAAAATAGTACCCAAGAAACTAAATTTTGTGCACTTTCAACCACCTTTTACTAAATTCAATTTGGATTCCCAAAACAAAAGTTATGATGATTTTCCCTGAGACACTTGTTTGAGACATAATTTTGAAGCATACAAAAACCCTAACTCCCTTGAACCATATCTCCGAGAATATAGCGAACCAAGATAGTGATTTTTTTAATGAAAGGATTCAAATTTTGAATCCTTGCATAAAAAAAGTTATAGCGAAAATTCCAAGATGACTTGTTTGAAGTAGAAAAACCCTAGGATCCAAAGTTCTAATACCAAATGTTATGTAACCATATCACAAAACATAAGAAAAGATAGATCAACAACTTGAAAATAAGCTCCTTTGAGGGGGAAGCATCCTT